>CM035163.1:115679972-116031940 GCA_020205615.1 Panax quinquefolius | reverse complement strand
GAGTGAGCCTATACCGATGATGTGAGAGTCGTGGACCGCATTCTTCGTGGATTGTTCGATGATCATTAGGGGTCGCTTATAGCAGATAACTCTTCTACGGTGTCATTCGCTTTGATCGGCGCCACTCGACACGTGGACCAGATAGAGACTATGATTGGGGTTCCTACACCTTTGCCTACTTCCTCGTGGGAATGCGCATGCAATCTCGTGGTTTGACCGAGGCATGGTTAGGATTCTACCCATTTCTATTTGGTGAGTATTTCTCTTATCTTTCCCATATACAAAGTTAAGAGTGTTGGATCGACGGCAGATGTTTGCCTTTATGTTGGCGTTTTTGGGCTCACGAGAGGCTTCCATGTTTGCGTCTCCGTGAGCGTGTTAGGTTCAGACACCTATCCACGAGGACAATAATGACATCATTCCATACTGGCGGAGGTCCCTATTCTTTGAGGGTTTCACCCATTGTCGCCTACAGCTGGAGTTGTTGACAGCGGATGTCATCACATAGGTTCCCTACTCTGGGGAGCATTTGAGTGTTGGGTTTGAGGATGGATACCCGACTGGAGTTGAGTATGTTATGTCCACCCGCAGGATTCCTCTCTTTACAGATGGAGGATGAGAGCTCTAATTAGGAGAGCGTGCTATCAAGAGCACTACAGGAGAGAGTCGCATGCCGATCTTGCCTCCTGCCATGCGTTATTGGCCTATTTCGCGATCTCCACATCGATATCTCGTTGTTGAGGATCGACGGATACACATTATCGAGGGCCCCTATACTCGGGGAGATGTTCCAAAGATTGGTGGTTCCTCGCACCATTGGAGCTCGGACTGTGCCACACGGTTTATGGGGATATGGTTCCGAGATTCGTGATGATGACGGATTGGCTAGCTTTGTGTCAAAGATCGACTCTTGTGACCATGTGATTGATAGTTTGACCCGACAGTTGGACCGAGCACATTTCTTTATCCGGCATTTGGGCAGAGATCCTTCAGAGGCAGATACTTTTGATCCTTCCAGCTCTGGCGCTGGCCCCTCAAGTGACCCATATGGCTTTGCCGGTGCAGATCCTCCTTTGTATAGGCCTGACATCCTTGTAGATAGAGATCCAGTGACTCGGGAGGAGTTACATCAGGTGGATAGGATCGACGATGTGGACATCGATACCATTGACTTCTTCTGATGTATATTTCTCGTTATCTCTTTTGATAGGCCTTTGTTAGCTGCAGGGTATCTTCGCCCCATTCTTGTTATATCTTTTGATAGGCTTCTATTGAGATGTTTGGTAGCTTCACCCCATTTCCCTGTATTTTAGCTGTACAGAGATGTATTAGATGATGATATACTTAGGAATGTATGTACATTTTCCATTCCCTATATCATATTGCCATCTATTGTATCATGCATGTTATTATGTTATGCATATGTATATATGTCCAGAGATATTCAACATTGAACCTGGATGGTCTTATAACACGCCCGCATATGTATGTCTTCTTCAACAGATTAGCCAGTATTGATCATACCCATGATGTTTGGTGGCATCTGGTATGCTTATTTCATGGTATGATAGTATGTCACCACAGATGGGGTGATTTGTAGATCATTTGTTCTGACAAGATACAATGACCTTGTTGATGTTTTAGGTTCCCATAGGGTTCATAGACGGTATGCTAGAGCACTAGGTACCGGACAAATAGGTTTTCTAGTTTGGCACCTGAGAGTTGACTCCTACTCTGGAGGAGTATGCACGATTGACGATGCTGCCACTGGACAAACCTTATGTGCAGATGGCGATTGGGGACATGAGTAGGCAGTTCGTGACCCTTACAGGCTTGAGGCGCAGAGTGGTACAGGACGAGATTATATCCAACCACTGTCGACGTTGGGATTTTTGAGTGTCCCTTTTCATTTCTTATTCTTTGGTGTTCTCATGTTAATGTGAGATTTGTTTGAAAAAACAAGTGAAAAAGGTTCGACATGTATAATGTCGACGATTTAACTTTAAGAGTCGCCAGTTGGTGTATTTAACTGGTTGCACCAACGCAGCCGAAAAGGTTTGCACATTGACCCAGTGATTTGACACTGCTAGATGGGTCTGTGAAACCGAGATTCATTTTGGGTCCGGGGGCTTGATTATGCGGAGGGAAGGTGTTAGGCACCCCTCGACATCCCGTGTTACCACGGTGACCACCACTTTTCAAAGAACTCGTTATATGAATGTGTGTGTGTGTGTGTGGATCAATGTGCAATTATTTGGAAATAGTGCAAGATTACCTCGTTTCGCTCCTATATACACATGGTTTGAATTTATAGAAAAATTAGGTTTTAAACAAATATATAGCAATGTCGTTTTGTAAAAGAGGTTTTTCTAACCCTATGCTCAATAATAATTGAGGCATTTGATGCTTCCATTTTATTATTAAATGTTCTACTTGTTTGCTTTTTATTTTTGAGATACAAAGTATTCTAGAAAAATAATATACAAAAGTGCGAACTCTTCATGGGCATAATGACCATCCAAGGAAATTCGAGACTGTAAAAAATAATGTACAAGTCGCCATAATTTGAAAAATGTCCATCATGGGAACCGAATCTAGATTCAGGAGACTAAATCTGTGATCACATGATTCTTAGGCTCACATGATACTGCAATTTGTATGGAAAGCAGTAAGAAATTATATATATAAAAGCTATAAATATATATATACAGACATGATCAACCACCACGAAGCAACTCCATGGGGGATCAGAAATATAAATATATAAAAGCGGTAAATATATATATATATATGGACATGATCAACCACCACGAAGTAAGCTCCAGGTGGGACAAAATATAAATAAAGCTGTAAAAGCGATCAACTGCCACGAAGTAAACTCCAAGCAGGACGAAAATATAAATAAAGCTATAAAAAGGCCATGAAGTAAACTCCAGCTCGATGAAATGTAAATATATATATATACGTATATATATATATATATATATATAAAAGCAAAGAAACACACTAGAGATGTGAATCCGGCTCATCTCATCGGATAGGTTAAATGATATATATATATATATATATATATATATATATAAGCGAGTAAATGCACTAGATGTAAAATCCAAACTCATCGGATATGTCCCGATAATAATTATATATATAAGTATATATATATATATATATATATATATAAGTAAATGCACCGGATGTAAAATCCGGGCTCATCGATATATCTCGATAACAATTATATATATAATATATATATAAAATATATATAAACGCGCTCCGCATCAAGTTCAGGCTCAATCGAGGCATAACTCGATAATGTTAGTCCATATATAAAATATATACATATATATAAGTATATATATACAGAGAGAAATGAAAACCACAGATCGAAGTCCGGGCAAACGCACACAACACGACTCTCAATGTGCATAACAGTGTGTGCTAATATGAGAAGAAGACTTTATATAATTTAAGAAGGCTTACAGTGGACTGCCAATGTAGACTTCTATGACTTTAAATGGATAAACACTCAGCTCCTGTCGGATAAAAGATAGCTATATGTGAGCTAACAAGTGTTTAAAGATGAGGAAACACTCAAAAGATGTGTATACAAAGTAAAATGGACAGGGCTTGAAATGGCTGACCCCAAGGTCTATATTTATAGACTGATGGCTGCAGGTGTACGTCCGGCAGCCTCTGATACACCTACGGTTGTTCGTGGTGCATCCGGGCCTCGCGATTCCCGTTGTCTCAAAGTACGTGCACTCGTGTAATGTAATGTCCGCTCGAACTTACATAACTTCAATCCGAGCATCCGAACGAGGTGTACAAGACCATCTTCGGACTGCTTTTGTCGAGAGTTACACAATGACATGGGATTTGCCCTTTTGATTCCGGGAAGATGGGTTCATGACCGAAATAGCATTCCCGGGTTCCCGTTAGGCAATCCGGTGAGCTGTTTCGCATAGTTTTCACTCCAATGTTAAGATATGAGTCTTGTGGGACTAATTTTGAATTAATTTGAGTTGACATGAGTGTATTTGATTTGAAGTGAAGTTGAGTTGACAAATTGACCATTTTGCCCCTCCCGGGGTTATCTCCGATTTTCGCACAGTTGTAGCAGGTTTTTCCTAGGGTTATCTCTGAGATGGTCATGTTGTTAACTCTGAATGTACTCAGGGTTATTTCTGAGGTTGAAATTGATGTTGTGGTCCTCCAGGATTACCTCGGAGTGTGAAAAAGATGCTTTTCTTGCCTCCTGCTACGCTTTAGTAACAGAAAAAGAAAATTTTGAGTGTCTACAGATGCCCCTCTTTATCATGTTCATGCAATGCAATGGAATGGATATGATAAAGATTAGTAGACACTTGAAACATGACAATGTATTTTTAATGATGCATATCGTAATGTAGTGAATATGATGTTGAATGTTTAAAATGTTTTCGCAAATCGCAGTTCGCAAATCGCACATCGCATTTCGTACTTCGCATTTCGCTTTTGGCCAATCGCACTTCGCAACTCGTAACTCGCACATCACTTTTTGTATATCGCAAATCGTAAATCGCAATGTAATGAATTTTATGATGCATGTTAAAAATGTTTTCGCAAATAGCTTTACCTTTACCGATCATTGTTGATGCCTATGCTGGTGTTGATTCCAATGGGTTGGCATTTAATCGCTGACGCTTGTTTGATGAAGATAAGTTGAGATGTTTTCCACATCTTTGATGGGGATGACGTTCTGAAATCACCAGACCTTTTCGATGTATGCGCTGGTAGTTTGTAACGGTGTCTACCCTGTTGGTAGTTGAATACGTTGACATTGTCCAATTGTTTCGGTTCCAACTCGAACGGTAGTATACAAAGCTTTCATCGCTAAACTGTCTTGATGTTGCACTGAATTGATGCCAATGGTTTAGAATACCAGATCTTCTGATAACTTCGCTGAAGTAAGATTCAAAGGTTTGCTTCACCAGACTCTGCCAGATGTGACGCTTGATAGAGATGTACGTTGATGTAGCGCATTTGCACATGTGCAGATCACGCATGATGTGATGATCTAGATTTTCTTAGGAGCCTATTGTCCTAGATTAATGCAGATTATAATTTGTATGGAGTAGAATTTTTTTCTCACCTTTTTTGAGGTGATTTGGAGTTTCCTTTTGCTGTTAGGTGCTTGTGCCCCATTTCCTTGATCATTTGATTTTTGAACCCTGGATGAACTGATGTCCGAAGGTCATTGATATCCTCGGAGGGTGCCGTCTATACTTTTGTTGCCGAACTTTGAACTTTAGTGTAGAGGCCTCAGTTTATGAGGATTTGGCGCAAATTGATGGTGTAGATTTCATTCGCCAGACCTTTTGTCGTTGGCCTTGAGTTAAGAATTTTTGAGAATTTTCTCCTTCTTTCGTAGGGGCAAGCTAATGTCGCCATGATTCTTTTTAGGAGTTTTCCTTCTTTTGATGAGAGGCTTGATCCTGCTTTAAAATCCTTCGCTTTCCTGGAATTGGAAAATGCCCCAGTCCTTTCGCATATTGATGTCGGGGATTCATACAAAAACTCTCTTTGTTGATGAAGTCGCAAGTGAGTAATATCCAAATCGCTAGTGAGCCGATGTGAGGTAAGCTTTGATGATGATGGACCATGCTGATGGTGTTGACTGGTGCATTTTTCTCTTTAGGATGTTTGATAAATGTCCCAGTGTTGAGTTGTCACTGTTTTCAGGATTGCCCCAATCTTGTTGTAAGTGTCCCAATATCAAGTTATCGCCAATTTTGAAATTGCCCCAGCCTTGCTTGTTATCTAGGATAGTTGCTTTGCCAGATGAGCTGATAAGATGTCGAAATCGTAAGAGACTTTTGCTTCTATACTAGATGATGAACAGGTCGTGGATTTGGGCTTTGATGCCCTCAATCATTATTCCTGACTTGTTTGCATAATCATCCTGGACGGTTTTCTTCTAATTTGATGAAGACTTGTGATTAAGGGTGTCGAATCTTTGAAGGTCCTCACTGCTGGTTGTCTTGGCATATCGCTGTTTCTTCCTTTTTGGGATTTGTGCCAGATTTGATGGAATGACATTGCAGTGTTGTTGGGTCTTCTCCACATAGGTCGTTGACTTGGAGGGTCGTTCTTGGGATCGACGTTTGGATTTGGACATTTTTGTTGAGGGTCTGACCGCACGACTGGTGGTTGCCTACGTACTCCCGTGAGTGTGGGAGATCAGGTCTGCGTAGTTCCTACTTGATAAGATAAACGGCTTGACAAGTGTTTGTTTGAGAAGCGTTTATTTGAGAAGTGTTTGTTTGAGAAGTGTTTGGTTTGGGTTTTTTTGGTTTTTGTTTGGTTTGACTGCACCATAAATGGCTGCCTACGTACTCCCATTGAAGAGGGGAGATCAGGTCTTTTGTAGTTCAGGCTTGATGAGATGAAACCTGATTGACTTAATTTTTGATTTTTGATTTTTTTGATTTTTTTTTGTTTTTTTTCTCTTTTTGTTTTGTTTTGTTTTTTTTTTCTTTTTTCTTTTTTTTCTTCCTTTTTTTCCTATACATGCATGGAATACATGCATGGAAAATAAAAAGCATACTGCAAAGGAAGTGATACTATCCCAACATCTTCTGGAACTCGCAACTTTATCCCCTGGATCTACATCTTTTTGGCTAGTTGAGGCCTGATAGTCCAGTTGTCAGAGGTTATGTTGCCTTCAAGGCTCGCGACAGAGGTTACTTATTGGTTTTGAATGTCTTCACTTATGGCCATAACTTGATCGCTTTCCCGGTTCAGTACATTCCTTAGGGATGCTTGAGCTGGACCCATCACAAAAAGGTATGAAATCTTAATTCTTTGATGGGTTGGTTTCCCCGACAACCTCACTACCTTTTCCTTCATCTATTCCTTCACACTTTTCCTGGGCTTGAGAGGATTCGACCATGAAATCTCCCTCAAATCGTTGTCGCATTTCTTGCAAGGAACTTTCCTTTTTGCTTTTTCTTCTTTGGAAAGGATCGATGATTTCCTCGCATCATCCAAGGTTATAAGATCCGGACTGTGGTTGTCATCTTTGGACCACAGGATGTTGGAGGTTGGCGGAGGAATCTCCTTTGGGGATTCCCTTGTCTCTTCTATCATTTCCTGCATTAGGATCGCTCCATCTTGTGTTCTGCCAGGATGTCGCTCATAGCCTTCACCTTATTTGAACTACCTGTCTCGAGTGGACATCTTAAGCTTTTTATTTCCTTCTTGCCTTTTTTGGTCATGGAAAATTCTATCTTCAGCTCTCCACTTTCAATTAGATCCTGGATTTTATGTCGCAAAGACCAGCATTCCTCAGTTGTATGTCCAAGTGAGTTAGAATGGTAGAGACATATCTTGGTGGAATCATAACTCTTTATCTTGGGATTTATAGGAGGCAGCAACTCAGTAATCCTTCCTTCGTTTATCAGAAAGTGTAGCATTTCTTCATTGGATTTGCTTAGAGGGGTGAATTTTCGAACTCTTGTGGAGGTTGTTTGATCTTTCTTCTTTGAGAGTTCGCATTCCCCCAAGCAATTTTTTCGTTGGCGAGGTCTGCTAGCAATTTTATCATCCCCCTTTTCTTGGCCTTCTAATAGTTGAGTGAAGAAATGCCTCATATCCTGATGTTGGCGCACTATCAGCTTAGCTAGCAGATTGACTTGATTCTGTATAGTCTCTAACTTTTGCATTACTATCATACCCTCCTCCGAGTTTTCACATTTTAGGACATCTCGCCTTTGTGGATTTTGCATTTTGGGGTGGTCCTCTATCCTTCAGATACACAGTGGTAACGAATGGATATATTTTGCCGCGTTCTCGACCCAATTTTTAGTTCTTTCAAATTTTCTTTTCCTATATGGGTATTGGTTGAACGTAGCATGTTGTTGAGATGGTAGATTGTCTTGTATTTTTCGAATGGGGGGACTGTAGGTTGGTCTCCTAACTTGCCCCTGTACAACAAGGGATACATCTTCATTGCCTTTATCAGGTACACCCTTGGGATCGCTCGCATACTTGCCAGTCTGTATATGCTTGGAGACTGCTTCCAAGGCAGTGAAGTCTTTAATCTTGCCTGCCTTCAGGCCCATCTCTGCCATTTTGCCATGTTTGATCATTTCCGAGAACGGCTTTCCTATGCCTGCTAGGATCCTCTCGTAGTACATAGCCTCTTGGATATGAATAAACGTCATTACCATCTTAGTTTCTGTCATTGATGGAATGACTTGCGCTGCTAGATGTCTCCACCTTTGGGCATATTCTCAGAAAGATTCATTACTTTGCTTTTTGACTTTAGTCACTTGGTATCGATCAGGTGCCATTTGTGACTGAAAACTGTACTGATTTAGAAAGGCATGGGCCAATTCTTCCCAGTTGTGAATTTTGGCATTGTCAAGTCAGGCATACCAGGCTTTAGCCTCTCCGGTGAGACTCTTTTGAAAAAGTTGCATTCTGAGGCTTTCATCTTCAGCATAAGACCCTAGTTCGCCAATATACACTTTCAGGTGCATATAGGGATCGCCTTCCCCATTATACTTTTCAAACTCTGGGACTTTGAATTTGGTAGGATATCGAGCCCCTGGGAATATGCAGAGATCTGAATAGGTGACACTCCCATAATTTCCAGTCCCTTTGATTGACCGGATGGTCTCCTCCATTTGTTGGACTTTCTTTCTTAGATCCCCAGTTTCTCGATCATCCCTGAGATTTGTGATTTCTTTATTGGAATGAGGTTTAGGTATCTGGGTTTCCATCTTTTTGCCAATACCCTGACTACCCCCTGGTATGAATGACTCAGATTGAGTAGGCATTCTTTGGCTCTGGGTTCCTCCATGTGCAGGGGATTCTGTGTGGATGGGTATTTGTGGACCCTGAGTAGATTGGTGTAGTTCCTTGAATATAACAGCCAACTCTATAATTTGATAGCTTAATCTTTCGAACTCTTCGCGAGAGACAGGGGTAGGATCAGGTTGGGCACTTTTATCCATGTTTGACTGTGGGCTTAATGCCCTTTTGGACTTTGAACGGGAAATAGGATCAATTGCTTCCCTACAAAAACTTATGTAGTTTAATCTTTGGGAGATGTATAAAAATTTTACATGCTATCACAATGTGTCCATTTTAGGAATATTATCCTGCAAATTGGGTGTCATTTGATAGCATGTCAAGCCTTAATATGCATTTACACATTTTCTTCATATTTTCCATTACATTGAGATTGAAAAGTAATTGAAATTACAAGTAATTTAAAATGGGAAAGTATGAAGAGACTTCCCTTCGCGTTTGGTTTATCAGAGGTTGACCTATCTTAGGGTTACTCTCGCGGCTTTTTGGCATGAAGGTTCCCGGATCATCGCAATCTACTTGACGGGAAGTTAATCCGGCCATTCAATTTGGGAGCGAATCTGAGTGGTGCCTTTCCGAGCCCGGGAATTATTCTTCCCACGAGTCCAAAGAATCAAACACCGACAGGATAGCCTCCCTGGTGGAGGGACCACACAACATACATTCACATACAACGTGTCTCACCGCTTATGCAAAATGATGACATGTGCGAAGCACTAATATCACTGAGATAGATATTTAGCAAAGGTCAATAATTTAGATGCATTCGTACACATTCATCAAAAATGTAAATGCAACATTCACACACAAGCATATAACAATTTTGAAAAATTTGTAATAGCGGCTTAAGCCCTCTTATTGGAGTCCCCAGCAGAGTCGCCACCTGTCGACATCGAGATTTTTGAGTGTCCCTTTTCGTTACTTGTTCTTTGGTGTTCTCATGTTAATATGAGATTTGTTTGAAAAATAAGTGAAAAAGGTCCGACATATGTATAATGTCGACGATTTGACTTTAAGAGTCGCCATTGGTGTATTTAATCGGTTGTACTAACGAGAATAGAAAAGGTTTGCACATTGACCCAGTGATTTGACACTGCTAGACGGGTCTGTGAAACCGTGATTCTTTTTGGGTCCGGGGGCTTGATTATGCGGAGGGAAGGTGTTAAGCACCCCCTGACATTCGTGCTACCACGGTGACCGCCACTTTTCAAAGAAACTTTTATATGAATGTGTGTGTGTGTGGATCAATGTGCAATTATTTGAAAGTAGTGCAAGACTGTTCATTTACCTATATATAGGGTTTGAATTTATAGAAAAATTCAGTTTTAAACAAGATATAGCAATGTCGTTTTGTAAAAGAGGTTTTTCAAACCCTGTGCTCAATAGTAATTGAGGCCTTTGATGCTTCCATTTTATTATTAAATGTTCGGCTTGTTTGCTTTTATTTTCGAGATGCAAAGCATTCTCGAGAAAATAATATACAGCAGTGTCGAACTCCTCATGGGCATGACAGCCATCCAAGGAAATTCAGACACTGTAAAATAATGTACAAGCTACTTACAGCTAAAAAATGTCCATCATGGGAACCGAATCTAGATTCAGTAGACTGAATCTATGATCACATGATTCCTAGGCTCACATGATACTGCAATTTGTATGGAAAGCAGTAAGCAGTTATATATATATATATATATATAAGCTGTAAATATAAATATACAGACATGATCAACCACCACGAAGCAACTCCATGGGGGATCGAAAATATAAATATATAAAAGCGGTGAATATATATATATATATATATGGACATGATCAACCACCACGAAGTAAACTCTAGGTGGGATGAAATGTAAATAAAGCTGTAAAAGCGATCAACTGCCACTTAAGTAAACTCCAGGCGGACTTGAAATGTAATAAATATATATATATATATATATATATATATATATATGATATATATATATATATATATATATATATATAAAAGCGAAAGAACGCACTAGATGTGAATCCGTGCTCATCGGATATGTCCGATAACAATTATATATATATATATATATATATATATATATATATATATAAAAGCGAGTAAATGCAATTGGATGTAAAATCCAAAGCTCATCGAGATATGTCGACAACAATTGTATATATAAGTATATATATATATAAAAGCAATAACCGCTCGCATCAAGTCAGGCTCAATTGAGGCATAACTCAATAATGTTAGTCCATATATAAAATATATACATATATATAAGTATATATATATAGACATAATGAAAACCACTTTGAATCAAGTCCGGGAAAATGCACATAACATGACTCTCAATGTGTATAACAATGTGTGCTAATATGAGAAGAAGGCTTTATATAATGTAAGAAGGCTTATAGTGGGCTGCCAATGTAGACTTCTATAACTTTAAATGGATAAACACGCAGCTCCTGCCGGATAAAAGATAGCTATATGTGAGCTAACAAGTGTTTAAAGATGAGGAAACACTCAAAAGATGTGTGTGCAGAGTAAAATGGACAGGGCTTCCTCGCCTTTTTCTCTCTCTCTCTTTCTCTCAAATGGCTAACCCTAAGGTCTATATTTATAGACTGATGGCCACAGGTGTACCTGCGACAGCCTCTGATACACCTATGGCTGGTCGTGGTGCATCCGGGCCTCGCAGGTCCCGTCGTCTCGAAGTGCATGTACTCATGTAATGTAATGTCCGCTCGAACTTGCAGAACTTCAATCCGAGCATCCAAACGAGGTGTACAAGACAATCTTCGGACTGCTTTTGTCAAGAGTTACGCAATGACATGGGATTTGCCCTTTTTTGATTCCAGGAAGATGGGTTCATGACCGAAATAGCATTCTCGGGTTCCCGTCAGGCAATCCGGTGAGCTGTTTCGCGTAGTCTTCGCTCCGACGTTAAGATATAAGTCTTGTGGGACTAATTTTGAATCAATTTGAATTGACATGAGTGTATTTGATTTGAAGTGAAGTTGAGTTGGCAAAATGACCATTTTGCCCCTCCCGGGGTTATATCTGGTTTTCGCACAGTTATAGTAGGTTTTTCCTAGGGTTATCTCTGAGATGGTCATGTTGTTGACTCTGAATGTACTCAGGGTTATCTCTGAGGTTGGAATTGATGTTGTGGTCCTCCAGGATTACCTCTGGAGTGTGAAAAAGACGTTTTTGCCCTCCTACACAGTTAGTAACAAGAAAAGAAAATTTCTAGTGTCTACAGCCACGTGATATCCTAGCGTTTTCTGATTGACAGATTTGTCTCTGAGGATAGTTATATCCCAGCATTCTGGGGATTTCACCACACCGGAGGATCAGTGGCGTTTGGCCAGAGTAGATGTACTGTTGTTATGCGTATTATCATACGTCTACATACCACGATACATGGATGAGTTAGACATCGGGGTTATCATGGCAGTGAGAGCTCTCAGGGAGGGTCATACCATTGTAGCGATGATATCGCAGAGACACTGAGGTCAGCTACATACTACTGCACTTGTCTGGCAGGAGCATTCATAGGTAGCTCGGTCATGCTGTACGTGTGGTTTATATCACACTTGGGACCGATTGGCACTTTTAGACGGCATGGATATTGTTTCACCCATGATATAGTGATGTCATACTCCTTCCAGCCTGCAGAGTGTACAGATGTTGCATCTTGGTTAGCTTTTCTGGCAGGGATTGGAGATCCATTCACTATATTGCCGTGTACAGGGTTTAGCTCACCCTACAGCTTCATTACTCATGCTCCGGGCATGGATTATCTACCTCTAGCAGGTTTGAGAGGGATGATCACCTACCACCCACTGGTCGTGATGTGTCAGTTTGACCAGTTTCAGGATTTTCACCTATATGAGGGGGCAATGATTCATATTTCGCTTCTCGCCACTTATCATCAGTGGACAGATCCAGGTTGTATGCCTGTTGGGATCAATGAGAGCTAGCTGAGTTTTTCGTTATCCAGGTTGTTCTGTAGAGTATTCAGCATGGATGGAGACAGAGACTGCATCGCCTGCGGTGGTATCCACAGTGCAGGATATTGAGTCCGACGATGAGGAGCCTATGGAGGAGGCTGACATTCCCATCGATGGGGACTTGACTGCTGGGCTGCCAGCATTCGGCACAACATTTGGAGCAGAGCTTACTTCTGATGACCTATGAGAGAGATCAGGCTAGGGCCGCGATGTTGACAGCTTTTGATGGTAGAGACGTCGCTCTGTTAGAGAGGGATGAGGCTATATCATCCAGGGATGCATTGATCGTGGAGCGGGATGTCGCCTTATCTGCTAGGGATGTGGCCATCGTAGATAGTACCTCTGTGAGATCCTAGATGATTGGTACTTTTGCTGATATGAGTGCATACATTGATGAGCATCAGGCCATCTTGCAGTTAGCCTCAGATCTGCTAGCTCGTGTAGATACCCTTGGGCAGGAGCTTGCAGCTTTTCCTCCGTCTTTAGAGAGGGATGCTATGTTAGATCTGATAGTTCGTATACACACAGATCTGTAGGTAGCTTTGTATTTTCCTGCACAGACTAGGTTAGCCATTTTGTCATGCACAACACAGATGTATATATCAAACAGTAGTATATATGGCACAGAAATATATTTTGATTTACTTCCCTTTCAGTTGTGCCATGATATTTTCTTGATATTTGCCTGTTTCTTCAAGGCCTTGTGATCTTGGTGCATTCTGAACATATCCTTGATATGTGTACATTGAGCCATTGTAGGATCTCTCAGAATGGATCATTGATCATTATGAATCCCTACCATCTTTGGTGTCTTGGGACTGGTATCTGTATGGAAATGTGGAGAGGAATGTGGCTTTTCCTCTGGAGATCGACCGCACTTCGAAATAGTCGCCAATACTTCTATTTGTGAGAGCCTAGTTAATTCCATCTTTTATTGATTGGTATTGCTCTTTTCGAGGTACAAACGACTTAGATGGTCACCGAATCTCCTATTTGTGAGGAGAGGTTGGGTAATTCCATCCCCTCGTGCGAAGCCAATAAAATGCGGTGGATTTGAAGGTTAATCCAAAGACAGTGTGACAAGTATTTTGTTCTAGTAGGGTCGACCGAACAATAAATGGTACGCCTATATACTCCTAGTGAAGAGGAGATCAAGTCTGCGTGAGTTCAAACACTCGTGTAAGAGGTTCAATTATTTGGACGTGAAAGGCAAAGAGGTGTAAAAATGTTTTGTTCTTTTTCTTTTTGTAGAAAAAGGCGAAAATGTTTTTTTTGTTTTTTGTTTATCATGACCGGGCCATATAGAATATGGTTGCTCACGTACTCCTATTGAAGAGGAGATCAGGTCGACGTAGTTCGTCCCTCAGGACGAATCGCAGCCAAAGAGAAGTGTGAATCCCGTGTGCAGGCTATACTGCGGGGAGAAGAAAGTTTGATCCCATAATGGGGACAAACTGCAGATGTGGAAAAAGTTTGATCCTATTTTCAGGACAAACTGCAAGCGTAGAAAAGTTTAATCCCGTATTTGGGATAAACTGCAGGTGTGAAAGGTTCAATCTTGTGTGTAGGATAACCGAAATTGCATGAAGGTTTGAAATGAAGTGGAACCAGGCTGTTGATTCCAAGTGAGGTAAAACCAGTCACCGGGTTTGTTTGTGTATGTTTCCTCGAGGGATGTAAGAGTTTGTGAAAAGATGGTTAAAAAACCGGAATGACTCGTAATTGGATACTCAATACTAGGATGTTTGCTTGATGGTAACTTCAGACATAGTACCGTTTCACGGTGTCCGAGTTGATAAGTTGTGGAAATTAATCGCCATCCACTTCCTGTAGTCTGAGAGCATGTGACGCCCCCAAAACAGGTATACATCACCCATCTTGAGTAGCCAAATACATGGTACAAAATTCAAGTACAACTTAATTATACAACAGTCGTGTAAAATACGACAAAACATAATCTAAGAGTTTTTATACGTATATTGTCATCTAGACAGTATACAAACTCTATGAAGTCCTCATTACATTTATTATCACACTATTTTATAGAATAGTGAGGACTACTAATGCTATAATCTGGACCCTCACTCCGTTCCCCTACTCGTCCCAGCTATATTCTTATTTCCTGAAGAGAACAATGAAAGAAAGGGTGAGCTCAATTAGCCCAGTAAGAAATATTATGACTAAGATAATGCAGAATAAATTATCATTAGTCTTAAACAATGTTAAACTGATAAAATACAATAGACATCAAGATTAACTACAACGGAATAAACATTCCATTAAAAGAGTCAAGTAGAGCATGATATCTACTATCTTCTATGATTTAAAATGTTTTCATCAATTTTTATCGCTGAGACTCAGCTTAATAAATAAACCACATCATCTAATCATCCATGTACTACGGGCCAAGAATATTCATTAAATCATCAATGGTCATGACTATACCGAATAATCCCTGGTCATAATCATACCAAAAACTATCCATCAATGCATTACAGGCCACTGAGGACTTTTACCACATCATTCGTTACATTACGGTCATGATTATACCGAATAATCCCTCGGTCATAATCATACCAAGTCCATCTATGCACGTAAGCCGTAGATGACTTTCATCATAATATAAGCATAAGAATTATGACAATAATATAAGCATTAATCAAGCGAAAACAAGGATAAATATAAAGACTTTAAATTTATCCAAATATTATCCATCACTTAAATAACTCATATTCTAATATTTTTAATATTATAACAATATTTTAATCGCTTTTTAAACTTATAAACAATTTAATTTAATTGTTTATACTTTACCAAATAATGAATTTAATCATTCAAAAATGCCATACTCATAAAATTTCATCACCAATGATCAAATCCCTTATATAAAAATCAGATATACCTTATATAGGATTTTTAAGCCATAAAATCCTATTTACCATTTTTCCAACTTCACATAACATATTTAATTCATAGGTTCAGTAATTAAACTGTTTTTATGAAAAATTACCAAATCAACTTATTATTTTTCTATCCATTATCCAAACATATATACATATATTTCATAGAAAACAAGTATTTTTTTATAATTTTTCAACTCCTTTAGGTATTTTTCAAAAATCAATTTCTAATTAATTCTTTAAGAAATTAGCTACCTCAAATTTAACTCCAGAAATTCCCAAATCTTGGCATGATTTTACAACTGTTAACGTGAGCTTCCAGTTTAAATTTCATGGTCATCAGAGTTATAGAACTCCGATTATAGCATTTTTAGTCAGAAAAACCTAAATATTGAAATAGTCATAACTTGCTCATTTTAAGTCGGAATGAGCTCATTTTTGGACAGGAGGTACTTTATACCATATATTTCAATGTCCCAAAAGTCCGAAATTTTTCTCACAAATTAAGTGGCAGAAAATACCCTTTTAAATTTCTGGGCAGTAGTTTTTTGGTACTTTGTAGTTTTTGACTCCTTTGCTAAAATCAGTCCACACAAAAATCTACAACACCTTCTCCAGTGATTCCACTTGGATAAGTTAGAAAACTCATAGATCTAACTCTAGAACTTGACCACACTCAAAAATTCGAAATATAATAGGAGATATGGTCAATTGAATTTCATGTTTTATTTTCACCAAAAATCTGATTTTCAACCCTTTGTGATTTCTAAGAAACTTTCATGTTTTCACATAATAACCAACACAACTCATCTTAACACTTACTAATACTACATATACCCATGATTTTCATCAGTCCAATGCTTATATTATGACTTTCATCATAATCAAATCATTTCTACAATATAATAAGGAATGAATACAAAGGATCATTCACCATGCATGTGGTAATCCACATGATAAAGTTATTCCAATAGAATAATAAAGAATGGAATAACGGAAGAATTCACCATGCATGTGATAGATCGCATGACAAAGTTATTCCAATGTAATAATAAATAATGGAACCAGTCATGCGTAAAACGCACGCATCGGGATATTCCGGCTGTAATAATAAAGAATGGAACCAGTCGGATTTAATCGCACTCAATAGGATATTCAATGAATAATAAAGAATGTAATAACAATGTAATTTCACCATGTATGCGTGTACTTTTGCATAAATAGGTTATTCCAACAGAATAATAAAGAACGGAACCAGGTCAAGCGAAATTTGCACCGACGGAATATTCCAACAAAATAATAAACAATGGAATAATAGAAGAATTTCACTATGTATGCGGTACTTCGCATAGACAGGTTATTCCAACATAATAATAAAGAATGGAATAACAGAAGTTCTCTTCATGAATACGAAAGAAATAATACTCCTTACCTTAGAAGAACTGGATATTGGAAAAGTGAAGTAGCAGAATACTTTTCTTCTTTCTCTCTATAATTTCTCTCTCTAGAGTTTTAGTGAATTCGTAAGAAATAATGAAGGAATGAGCTTCTATTTATAGGAGAATGGACTGAATAGTAACTAATTCATGAATGGTCCAGATTGATTTACTTTTAAACGGACGGTCCATATTGATTTACTATTAAAACTTAAAGTAAAGGTCCATACTGATTCACTATTAAAACTTTAAACCAGCGATCCATATTGATTCACTATTAAAACTTTAAACCAACGATCCATATTGATTTACTATTATAATTTCAACCAACGGTCTAAAAAATTAGCACATCTCCTCATGGAATAATATTGTACCCAAAAATGATTTGGACCGAAAAGAAATATATTTTTCGGGTGAATAGTACCCCGTGAATAGTACTTCGGGAATAATAACCTCGTGAATAGTACCCCGACACGAAAAGTGTCCCAAATACCCGAGTGAATAATACTAGAGTGAATAGTAATCAGGTGAATAGTAACTCATGAATAGTAACTCGTGAATAGTACTCACACACAAAAGTGCCCCGAATAATTCGATTGAACAATATAACCTCCAAACATCAATTATTATCGAAATAAATGTCGATTTTCACTAACACTAATAATTCTAACACAATGGAACTATCAAATTCATCTTTAATCAATACGAACTTATTCATCATTAATATTATAACTCACAATATTTAACAACCAGGTCGTTCCCAGGAAAGAGGGGGCTTTCCAATAAGGATTTCTCCCTATTGGCACGCAATAAGGTGACCAAACCTTTCCTTGACAGAACTTCTAGACATTGTAAATATTGCAATTTAATAATATGAATAACTTTGTCGTCTCAATTATTGATTTAATAATATAACATATTATACAAATGATATTGTGACAATAACTGAATCAATAATATGAGAGATATGATGCAGCAATTACTGTAGCAATAATTGAGTATAACTGAGTGACTTCTCATGTAAGCATCAATAACCAATACCGTGTGCTACTATTCAATCACGCGTATTACTGTACTTTTACTACCAAGTAGTTCAACAGTTTTAACGGTAAAACTTCCGCCGTTATTTTTATAAAAAGATAATTCTGTCATTTTCTTACTACGATAATATACTTACATTTGTGGGTTCACCAATGATTGTGCCGTGGTACTAATATTTCCGACAAAAGAATATTCCTCGACCAAACAAATATTTTATAACAACTTGCATACTTTGCAAAATTTATAAATATCACCCACAACTATAACATTATATCAAATCCACACTATAATATTAAAAAAAAAATATTTCAAGAAATTTAAATCTTTATTCATAAAACTGGGGTCTCACAATCTCCCTCCTTATGAAATTTTTCCTCAAAATTTACGACGCACCGGTATATCCAATGCAGATGAGGATACCTTGACTTCATTTCAAATTCTAACTCTTGAGGGATAACCTTTGAGTGTTGAATACGATCCTTCTTATTCAAGATTTTAACATATATTTCTTCATACGTTAAATCTTTCGCTATCTCGTTCGATTCTAAATCAATAATGTGGTTCGGGTCGTCCACATATTTACGTAACATCGGTATGTGATAAACGTTATGAACACGCAACATATTTGGCGGTAAAACGAGTCTATAGGCCACAGTTCCTACTCAATCGAGGATTTCAAATGGGCTAATTAAATAGAGGGTTAAGATAACGTCTTCTTGAACCTTCTTCTTCACATTCATCAGATTCGGGTGTGTAGCATGCACGACTTTAACTTTATCGATTAAAGTCGATTCTACTCGTATATTCGTTATCTTCATGTGGGTCCCTAGAGTCTTTAACTTTATCTTCATCATTTGTAAGTTATACGAAATGGGTCTTTGTGTTAACAACTTCGCACTCATAAACGCATATGATCTTCTACTCAACACGTCAGCTACCACGTTCGCTTTCCCACGATGGTATTGAATGGTATGATCGTAATCTTCAATTTCGAGTCAACGTCTTTTAGCGCACGTTATTACGTTCATTTTGGGTGAAGAAAAATATTTAAGGATTTTAGAAATGGGTTTTAGATGGGGTCAATACAAAATTCGATTTCATGGTTTAAGTAGGCTACTAAGTCTTCAAGAATACATTAGGAAATTTATTAACAATAGAAATATCATTCAAAATTGTGAATCTCATCCAAGACTTAGATAGCACATGTAATGAAGGTTTCTCCTAACTAAGCTTCAACCGATAAGTCAAAGTCTAACTTCTCCTGAGTCAAATTTAAACGTTGAGTATAAAGCAAGAGAGATAAAAGAATCCAGAGAACATGTATCTAATAAGTTATAGACTTCGCAAAAATTTATAATTAACTAACCTGCGTGCTAACTTCGTTCGGGTTACTCACTTTTTGAAAAGTCACGAAAAATGCTCTTCCTAAAACCACCGACTTTGTTTTGTCATTCAGATCCGCTTTTGGTGCCACCGTCCCCATTGGACTTTCTTCTTGAAATTTCCACTTCTATTATCTTGGCCATGATTACCATCAAGTGGTTACCATTCTTGGCATGATAATTTTCCCATGATAGTTATCATTGTTTGATGATGGTCGTTACCTGCATGACGATTATTATCGTGTTGTTACTCGTTATCCTGGGTATTGATCGTTGGTGACTCAACGGTCTCATGTGCTTCATTGCTGAGCTCAACATTTTCAGATGCCATTTTCAAACACTGTCACAAAACAAGGGTTTATTAACATATCACATATTATCCCTATACTCTGACCGACCAATTAAATACCAAATAAACTTAGGTAGGTCATACTAGCGAAGGAATTACCCGTCTCTCCCCTCCTAGTTCTTGTCTCACATCTCAGTCAGGGATCATATCCCTAAGCTTTGATACCAACTGTGACGCCCCCAAAATAGGTCCACACGACCCATTCTGAGTCGCCAGATATCACTCCATAAAAATCAAATACAAACTTCATTTATATAACTGTTGAACTGTCATGCAGAGTACGACAACAGATAAGCTATGAGTTTCAATACAAAATCTATGTAACTCTCATGGTGCCTCGACCACAACACCTTACAAAGGTACTTTACATAAAAGTACAGTCAATAACTGTTTTAGAAATTAACATCTTTGGGAAATGCTCAAGGAAACCTTCGTACATAGGAGGCCATGAATCTAAGTTATGATAGATATCATATGTCTAGAGATTTATCCTTGGTTGACCCAATAGACCCCAAAGAAAAACGAGAAGATTACTATCATGTTCCTTCCAATGGTGAGTCTACTCTTGACATATAACTATCTCCACTATCTGCAATTGAACATTATGTTTCAACCAAACTCCAAGATCATATAGGTAGTGCTCGTAGATATACTCAGCAAGTGGATGTGCACAACCCTCTCTTATGATAACATGAGGTTGTATGTCATTAGACATCTTGTATGATAGTGGCAAAACACCCTTCCAAAGTTGGGTGGGTTCACCTCACCCTATTCGGTTCACCAAAATTAAATATCAAATGACGTATACAATATGACACACTTATCTAAAGTTCTCAATAAAATTATTTCCATACTATTTAGGGAGAACCTCAACAGCTATAGACCACCGTTCTATTCTCCTGTTACCCCCGCTCGACCCAGCTACACTCTTATTAACTTAAAGGAATTGTGAAGTAAAAAGGGTGAGCACAACTAGCCCAGTAAACAATATCATGACTAAAGATAATTAAATTATCAATAGCCTTCATCAGTAATAAATCATAGATTTAAAATATATTGTAGATGATAAACTTTTCAACCATAGTTGCAGCGGAACGAGCAATCCATAGCCATAATCATACCAAAAGCTGTCCATCAATGCATTACAGGCCACTGAGGACTTTTACCACATCATTCGTTACATTACGGTCATGATTACACCGAATAATCCCTAGTCATAATCATACCAAGTCAATCTATGCACGTAAGCCAGATATGACTTTCATCACAATATAAGCATAAGGATGATGACAATAATATAAGCATTAATCAAACGAAAACAAGGATAAATATTAAAGACTTTAAATTTATCCAAATATTATCCATCACTTAAATAACTCATAATCTAATATTGTTAATATTATAACAATATTTTCATCACTTCTTAAACTTATAAATAATTTAATTTAATTGTTTACACTTTAACAAATAATAAATTTAATCATTCAAAATGCTATACTCATAAGATTTCATCACCAATGATCAAATCCCTTATCAAAATCTACATATACCTTATATAGGATTTCCAAGCCATAAAATCCTATTTACCAATTTTCCAACTTCACATAACATATTTAATTCATAGGTTCGTAACTAAACCATTTTCATGAAAAATTACCAAATCAACTTATTATTTTTCTATCCTTTGTCCAAACATATATACATATATTTCATACACAACAAGTACTTTTTTATAATTTTTCAACTCCCTTAGGTATTTTTCAAAAATTAATTTTTAATTAATTCCTTAAAAAATTAGCTACATCAAGTTTAACTCCAGAAATTCCCAAATCTTGGCAGGATCTTACACCTATTAACGTGAGCTTCCAGTTTAAATTTCATGGTCATCGGAGTTATAGAACTCCAGTTATAGCATTTTTCGTCGGAAAAATCTAAATATTGAAATAGTCATAACTTACTCATTTTAAGTCGGAATAAGCTCATTTTTGGACACGAGGTACTTTATACCATATATTTCCATGTCCCAAAAGGCCGGAATTTTTCTCACAAATTAAGTGGCAGAAAATACCCTTTTAAATTTCTGGGCAGTAGTTTTTTGGTACTTTGTAGTTTTTGACTCCTTTGCTAAAATCACGGTCACTTAAAATCTACAACACCTTTTCCAAAGTGATTCCACTTGGATAAGTTAGAAAGCTCATAGATCTAACTCTAGAACTTGACCACACTCAAAAATTCAAAATATAATAGGAGATATGGTCAATTGAATTTCATGTTCTATTTTCACCAAAAATCGATTTTCAACCCTTTACGATTTCTAAGAAACTTTCATGTTTTCACATAATAACTAACATAACTCATCTTAACACTTACTAATACTACATATACCCATGATTTTGATCGGTCCAATGCTTATATTATGAATTTCATCATAATTAGATCATTTCCACAATTTAATAAGGAATGAATACAAAGGATCATTCACCGTGCGTGTGGTAATCCACATGTAGGCGGGTTATTCCAATGTAATAATAAAGATTGGAATAACTAAAGAATTCACCATGCATGCGATAGATCGCATAGGCAAAGTTATTCTAACGTAATAATAAATAATGGAAACGGTCATGCAGAACGCACGCACGTATGTGATATTCGGACGTAATAATAAAGAACGGAACCAAACTCGAGGCATAATACGCATTTAATGTGATATTCCAATGTAATAATAAAGAATGTAATAACAATGAATTTCACCATGTATGCGGTACCCGCATAAACAAAGTTATTCAATAGAATAATAAAGAACGGAACTGGTCAAAGTGAAATTGCAGACCAAGCGGGATATTCCAACAAAATAATAAAGAATGGAATAATAGAAGAATTTCACCATGTATACGGTGCGGTATCAGATGACAAGGTTATTCCAACATAATAATAAAGAATGGAATAACAGAAGTTCTCTTTATGAATACGAAAGAAATAATACCCCTTACCTTAGAAGAACTGGATATTGGAAAAGTGAAGTAGCAGAATACTTTTCTTCTTTCTCTCTATAATTTCTCTCTCTAGAGTTTTAGTGAATTCGTAAGAAATAATGAAGAAATGAGCTTCTATTTATAGGAGAATGGACTGAATAATAACTAATTCATGAATGGTCCATATTGATTTACTATTAAAACTTAAAGTAATGGTCCATACTGATTCAATTAAAACTTTAAACCAACGATCCATATTGATTTACTATTAAAACTTTAAACCAACAATCCATTTTGATTTACTATTATAATTTCAACCAACGGTCTGAAAAATTAGCACATCTCCTCATGGAATAATATTGTACCCAAAAATGATTTGGACCGAAAAGAAATATATTTTTTGGGTGAATAGTACTTCGGGAATAGTAACCCCGTGAATAGTACCCCGACACGAAAAGTGTCCCAAATATCCGAGTGAATAATACTAGAGTAAATAGTAATCTGGTGAATAGTAACTCGTGAATAGTACTCTCACACGAAAAGTACCCCGAATACCCGATTGAACAATATGACCTCCAGATATCAATTATTATCGAAATAAATATCGATTTTCACTAACACTAATAATTCTAACACAATGGAATTATCAAATTCATCTTTAATCAACATGAACTTATTCATCATTAATATTATAACTCACAATATTTAACAACCAGGTCATTCCCAGGAAAGAGGGGGCTTTCCAATAAGGATTTCTCCCTATTGGCACGCAATTAGGTGACCAAACCTCTCCTTGACAGAACTTCTATACATTGTAAATATTGCAATTTAATAATATGAATAACTTTATTATCTCAATTATTGATTTAATAATATAATATATTATACAGATGATACTGTGACAATAACTGAATAAATAATATGAGAGATATGATGCAGCAATTACTGTAGCAATAATTGAGTATAACTGAGTGACTTCTCACGTAAGAATCAATAACCAATACCGTGTGCTACTATGCAATCACGTGTATTACTGTACTTTTACTACCGATTAGTTCAACAGTTTTAACGGTAAAACTTCTGCCATTATTTTCATAAAAAGATGACTCTGTCGTTTTCTTACTACGAAAATACTTCCGTTGTGGGTTCACCAATGATTGTGCCGTCGTACGGATATTCCCGATAAAAAGAATATTCCATGACCAAACGAATATTTTATAACAACTTGCATACTTTGCAAAATTTGTAAATATCACCCACAACTATAACATTATATCACATCCACACCATAATATTAAAAAAAATATTTCGAGAAATTTAAATCTTTATTCATAAAATCTGGGATCTCACAGAGCACCTCCTGTCAATACTTCCTTTACAACAAACGGTCCTTCCTAGTTAGGAGCGAATTTTCCCTTAGATTGATCTTGTTTGTCAATGATCTTCTTCAAAACCAAGTTATATTGCTTGAATTGCCATAGTCAGACTTTTCTGTTGTAGGATCGTGCGATCCTTTGCTGATATAATTGACCATAGAAGATTGTCGCGGTTCGCCTTTTGTCTATCAAAGACAATTGGTGATACCTGTCTTGTACCCATTGGTCTTCATCCAACTGAGCATCCATCAATACTCTGAGGGATTCCATTTGCACTTCTATGGGGAGCACTGCTTCCATCCCATAGGCTAATGAGTAGGGGGTTACCCCAGTGGAAGTTCGCATAGAAGTTTTGTAGGCTAATAAAGTCAGAGGCAAGAGGTCAAGCCACCCTTTGTGATTGGCAGACATTTTCTGCAAGATCTTCTTGATATTTTTATTAGCCGCTTCAATAGCGCCATTCATCTTTGGACGGTAGATGACGGATTTAAGGTGTTTGATGTGGAATTTACTACATAACTCCTCCATCATTTTGTTGTTAAGGTTCTTAGCATTGTCTGACACAATGACCTCTGGTTGTCCATATCGACAGACGACATTGTTTCTGATGAAAGCAATGATGACTTCTTTAGTAACCTTGGGGAAGGAGGCTGTTTCTACCCACTTGGTGAAGTACTCGATCATAGTGAATATGAATCGATGTCCATTATTGGCTTTGGGCTCGATGGGCCCGATCACGTCTATACCCCACATTGAGAAGGGCCATGGAGAACACATATTGTGGAGTTCCATTTGAGGGGCGTGGATAGCATTCCCATGAATTTGGCATTGATAGCACCTCTTGACGTGATCATCACAGTTAGCTTTAAGTGTTAGCCAATAATGTCCTATTCGAGAATTTTCTTCACAAGTAAGGCCGGCTCATGTGTCGCCTACATACTCCACCATGGATCTCATCCATGAGCCTCGAAACTTGGTCTTTGTCTAGACATCCGAGGAGACCTAATCCTCGCATCTCTCTTGTAGAGTGCATCTCCGCTCAGGTAGAATTTCATAGCAAGTCGATGGATTCGCCTCTTCTCAGTTAGGCTCGCCTCAGCGAGTGTAGATCCATCTCGCAGATACTCCTTGATATGCTGATACCAAGGTTAGTGGACGGGAGGTAGCTCATCTGATACTTCTCCAACATAGTTCCCATAAGCTGGGGCCTTATGCATAGTAAATGTGATGCTTGGCATGTTTTCCTTGTCAGGTATGTGAACCAAGGAGGCCAACGTTGCTAGTGCATCCGTAAAATCATTCCTATTGCGAGGAATGAATAGAAAGGAGATTTTTTCGAACTCCAAAGCCGTCTATAAAACTTGCCAATGGTAAGGCAACAAATGTAATTCTTTGATTTGATAGATTCATATGGATTGTTTGATCACCAATTCGGAATCCCTAAAGACAGTTAACCGCCTGATGCCCATTGAACGGGCAAGTTTTAGCCCCATAATACAGCCTTCATACTCAGCTGTGTTGTTGGTGCTGACAAACTGCAATTTTGACGGCGACGGGATACTGCTCCCCCGTACCAGATATTAGAACTGCTCCAGCTCAAGAGCCTTATGTGTTAACAGCTCCATCAAAATACATTTTCCATGTGTGGCATGCATCGTACTGATGGTATTGTTGAACTATCATTACCCCTTCATCGGGGAAGTATGTTTCCAAGGGTTTGTAGTCCCCTGCAGGTGCGGCGACCAGTTGATCCGTAATTCCTTGACCTTTGACAGACTTTTGCGTCACGTAGACGATGTCAAATTGCTGTATGATCAACTGCCATCCAGACAGTCGACAATTTAGTATGGGCTTACTTAACACATACTTGAGATGATCCACATGGGATATAAGATGGGTTGTGTGACCATGGAGATAATGTTGTAATCTCATGGAAGCCCATGCCAAAGCACAACAAGTCTTCTCAATGACAGTGTACTTGTGTTCACTGGTGCTGAATCTTTTACTGAGGTAATAGATAGCTCGTTCTTGGCCTCTATCATCTTTCTGCCACAGCATGCAGCCCATGGCATTATCATTAATGGACAGGTACATAAATGGGGGAACATCATCCCTGAGAGGTACCAAAAAAGGAGCATTAATCAACTATTCTTTAATGGTAAGGAAGGCCTTCTGGCACTCATCATTCCATTTCATGGAGGAGTTCTTCCTTAATAGCTTGAAGATGGGCTCACAGGTTGCTGTGAGTTAAGAGATAAACCTGCTAATGAAGTTGATTCTTCCCAAAAATCCCTGTATTTCCTTCTCTGTCTGAGGAATGGGCATTTCCTTGATGGCCTGGATTTTGGTAGGATCCAGTTCAATTTCTTTGTGGCTAACTAGGAATCCTAGCAACTTGCCTGATTTGATACAAAAGGCGCACTTAGCTGGATTCTACTTCAAGCTATACTTACTCAACTTGTTGAATAACTTTCTGAGATGGTCTAGGTGGTCTTCCTCCATTCGGGACTTGACAATGATGTCATCCACGTAGATCTCTATCTCTTTATGCATTAAATCATGGAAAAGAGCCATCATAGCTCGCTGGTAGGTTGCCCCAGCATTGATGAGGTCGAATGACAACTGTCTGTAGTAAAAAGTTCCCCAAGGCGTGATGAAAACAGTTTTCTCACGGTCTTCCTGAGCAACCATAATTTGATGGTACCCCACGAAGAAATCCGCAAAGGTGTACATGCCATACTAAGCAGTATTGTCAATGAGAATGTGGATAAAGGGCACGGGAAAGCTATCTTTCAGGCAAGCTTTGTTCAAATCCCGGTAATCCACAAAAACTCGCACCTTTCCTCCAGGTTTAGGCACGAGAACAATGTTGGATATCCACTCCGGATATGTAGACACCATGATGATGCCAGCTTGAAATTATTTCACAATTTCCTCTTTGACTTTCAAACTCCACTCAGGTTTTAATCGCTTGAGCTTCTGCCTAACTAGCTTAAATCCTTCTTTAATGGGAAGGCGATAAAGAACAATGTCAGTGGACAAACCCACCATGTCTTCATGAGACCATGAAAACACATCTTCGAATTGGGTTAATAGCACAACCATGTCATTTCGTTGGTTTGGAGTGTGGTCTGAACCAATCTGGATTAGCTTAGGGTTTTCTAAGGTTCCATGATTGAAAGGAGTGGTTTGGTCAAGGTTGGGTTTAGGCTTATCTGCGACCCATTCCTTAATCTCCTGAGGTGTCTATTGCCTCTTTTTCAGTTCTAACAATAGAGCTCTAACTCATGCAAGCATACATGTGTCAACAAGTAATACAGAGTAAGTAGAGTATCATCCTATAGAGAAAGTTGTCTAATTTAAACTATTATGCATCAACTCTATCACTATTTCTATATGCTTAAACTAATGATTATAATTGTGAATTATTTCTAAATGCAAATAATAACTAAAATAAGTATAAGAATGTAATAAATCAAATCGGAAATAATGGGATCCTAACTTCATTTAATACTTCATCTAGTTACTACCATAATGCAAGAACGTTCACATATCACATAAAAATAGCTAAGAGCACTAATGTAGACATAACCATTTTTCAATACATTATGACCTACTTACACAAAGATCCACATGCGATAGACACCATGCAATCATCAATATAACCAAAATCACTATATGTACATGTGAAATTGCAACCATATTGAATTTAAGCACAAGCCCTTATTTTAACTCATACGGTAAATCAATATATGTCTATCTAATTCATGAAATACAAAACTATACAAAATAGCCCCATATACGCATGTTATCATGAATACAATCCATACTCGCATGTTATTTTTCAATTCCATATAAGTACTTAAAACGAATGGTGATCAGTCATTCATGCATGCAAACCAACCATGATAGAAATTCTTTATGATATGTAAAACAGTCCAGCAGTCAAGTATGCAATTAAACTATATATTAAAATCCGATAGAATTCCATAATGGAGTTTAGTTCATGATTGAACCAAAAGCCATCATGGGATCAAAACTAAACATGGATAATCAATAAACAATTGAAAGAGAAAGGATAGAAACGATCAAACCCAATTGTTGTTTATAACCCAATAATAACGTTCAATTTCGCATTAAAATCCAGTAAACAAATAATAGTTTTCCACAATGATTGAAAATCCCAAGAAGAATTAGAAAAGATGGAGTTTTGGCTTCGTTTTCACGTTGGATTCTCTCTCAGAGTGTCAACCCTAGTTCCCAATATAAAAATACGTAAAAACTAATGAATGATACGTCTGACACCAGTCAGAATTGTTTTTAATTAATTACAACTCTAAAAAATAAAAATTAAAACAAAACATTTCAAGAACTTTCACTTATTATCGCGGCGGTAGCGCGACCTTCCTGTGTAATCCTCGCGCGGGCGCGCGTGTGCAAGTTCGGTCGGTCCAAGTGGTGGTCGACGTATGCGCTGTAGCGTGTGTTGGTCTCAGATAGCCGCTACGGGCTGGCAACCTAGCTTCACATTACGGTTTTGCTTCTGGTTCTGCATTTTCGCGGTTGTTGCCATTCATTCCTTTCATGCTTGATCTCCTTGCTCCACTAGATCCTCACGCCATGCATCCATTATCCTCATGCCCTCTAACATCACCAAATAATACCATATCCTGCACTTTTACATCAAAGGAGTTTTAAGTAAATGAAATGCAAAATAACATGAAATGCAACTAAAAACACACTAAAATGTACTTGAGATGGGCATAGTTCGCGTGAATTGATATCAATAAGTAGGTGTAAAACCCACTTATCAAATACCCCCAAACTTGAACTATTGCTTACCCTCAAGCAATGCATACTAAAACAAAGCAATGAAAATGCAACTACACTACTATGCAACTAACTTATGATGCAAACTAGTCTCACATTATTCCAACTCTAACAGAATTTCAGTCCAAAATGCCTCAGTGAATTACCCAGATTTAAGAATACAAATTCAAACCAAACTATAGGCATAATATCATACACTCAGATAATTCATAAATGCTATAGAGATGTTGTGTGTGTGTTGTGTTCACCAAAACTTAATTTAAGCAAAGAATACACATGCTAAACTTCTCAAAACAAAAAATTATAGTTTAAATCAAGACTCTTGTATACTTGTGCAACGAAAACTGTTCTAACACATCAAAACAAACTGAGGTTCTACAATGGGTTTAATTTCTTTATTGCTACTCACGAGGGCGATTTTTTTCTTTCCCGCATGCAGTGTTTATTGCTATTTTTTTTTTCTTTTCATTTTCTTTTTCTTTTTTTTTCACATGACTGTACAATGCCTTATTCCATTAGGCAACACTGCTACCCCTTAGCGAGCTTTCAATCAACGACTCCCAGACCATGAAAGACCTTAGGGCGCTAGGTGTAGAGACAATCCCCTCGAGCGTACTTACTCAAGTAGCCAGGGCCCCAAAATAAGACTAGCCACGTTATTGCTATTCATTTTTTTTATACATAGCATACCCATATTTTCCCAAAGTTTGAATGTCAATGTTTTGAAAGTCTACATCCATGTTCCACATATTTCTCTTTTTAAAACTACATTTTCTATCGAGCCATGCAACACATCATTCTTATGCCTACAAGTAATTGTGAACACGTCCATGCAAACCGAAAGCATTTAAACAGCAACATGAATCTCATCGTGTAAAACATTATACTACGTTCATGTTATCCAAAATACTCAACAATCCTTCACAATTCACTGTCATCATTGACTAGACAAAATTTCCATAAAGCTAAAACTTTGTGAGACATGCAAACTAAAAAAAAAAATCTAACACATAAATAATTAAACTAGTAAACTAAACATGCAACATGACAATTAAACATGCAAAATCTAACCTAATCATGCAAAAACTACATGCAACTATCCTACTACCCCAATACCCCCAAACTTATAATATTTAATGTCCCGTTGAATGAAGGTAAAGGGTTAAAAGAGAGCTCCCCTAATGATCAGTGGCACCACCCTCCTCGGGTGGTGAATCTGGTGGTGGATATGGCACTGATGTCCCGAACTGAGGCCATTCTAGCATCATTCCTTGCAGTGTTAAAACCTCAGCCAAGGCCCTCGTGAGACCCATAGCAAATGCTCTGAAGTTATCGTACATGGCATCAACCTTTTGCTCCAACCTTCGGAGCTGGCGATCACCATGGGCAGCATGTGTGTTCGTGGATGGGCCCGGCTCATCTGTCTGAGAGGGCGGCTGTGATAGCTCTAGGAAGGTGGGCTGGATGATAAAACTTAATCCTCTCGGATGCGGTTCACCACCCGTCCAATCCTTGAACTTGGCAATAGTAGCATGAGTGCTGTCGTGGCTTGGGTTCTGCAGCTGCTCGTTATTCCACGAGACTCCTTGTTGGGTACAAAGCATGGCTTCCACAGACGCATGTGGAATACTCCCAATAGTGCTCCCCCATAAATAACGTAGCATGTTTTGATGAATTAGGTGGCCTACATCAATGTACTTGCCTTTGATGATACCCCACAAAATGATAGCCCGCTCAGTGGTTATTTCATGTTGGTGAGCTGACGGAACTAATTTGGCACAGACAAACAGATTCCACGCTTTGGCATACCGATTCAAGGCGGACACTGGAAAAGATTTTTGCTTAGTCGTCCCTGCCTTATAATTCCATTTGGTGCCCAAAATGCATAATTCAGCAATCACTACTGCCAGATCCATTTCTAAATGCGCATCTTCTACCCAATTAGCAGACCAGGTCGGTGGTGCGTCGTTTATTCTGAAGACTGCTCTGATCGCTGGAGGTCAAAAATCCAATTGCACTCCTCGAACCAGCGTTATCCCTCCTTTTATGTCCTTAGCATTCGCGTAGAACTCTTGAACAACCCCCATGGGAATAGGCATAGGAGTTGCAGCCAAGCCAACCCAACCTCTTTCTCGTATCATATTCCATAGTTGGCTCATTGCTTCTCGTGTTTAAATCCCATTCCTTCTTCACAAACGATTTGGCCATGATTCGATAATATTCTTGCTGAGCTTCCAAACTGATAAATTTCCAGTGGTCCACGACATCCTCTTCTTGGTTACTAGAGGAAGATGCTGATGAGGAAGAGATGGAGATGGAACGTGCTCTTTTTGGACCCATGTGCAGAGGATAGAGAGCATGCATATGATTTGCCTTCTAATGAATAAGAGTTGCTGATGAGATTACCCCCAAACTCGTTGCTGCACAATCCAAGCAGAAACCCTAGAGTTATATTGCGATGATGAAACGTGGATGTAATGTGAGGTGAAATGTTGTAATGACAATCACTTAATAGAGATGATAGCTAGGGCTTCAAGATGTAATCACGAGAAGTAAGGAAATGTGTGTTGAGGAGAGCAAAAAGAATACGTCTCGTTGTGTAATTTCAAATAATAACCCAAAGAATCCCCAACAAGTTTTTAAAACTATCTCGGCTCAGTGTCGGTGGCATGCATGCAAGGCGATCTTTCATCGAGTAAAGGTGATTGCGGTAGAGTATGAAAGTGTTGGTTTGAGCTATTCGACTATGGGCACGCAGGCGCCAATTCCTTAAGCTCGATCCTACTGTGTCGACGACATGTAACAACGATGCCTTCTGTTCCATTCACTTGCATCACACCAATTACCCATATCAACGTGTAAACTCCGGACTAAGCGTAAATGGACAAGTAAATTATATACATTACTACAACATAGTCCAATGCAGATTCAATTACACACTCACTTATGCTCAACATAGCAATCTATTAAAAATGAAATAAAGATGAACTAGCTAAATACCCTACTGAATAAATAAAAAGAAAATAGAGATAGAAATAATGGGTTGCCTCCCATCAAGCGCGAAGTTATAGTCAATTAGCTTGACTGTCTCTGAATCTCACGTCGAAGAAAGAATTGAGGCGACTTTCTGTCTGTCTACCTCACCACCAAAGTAATGCTTCAAGCGCTGTCCATTCACCTTAAAAGTCTTGTCCGACAACTTATCAAATACTTCAATTGCACCATGCAGAAAAATAGTCTTCACTGTAAATGGCCCTGATCATCTCGATTTCAGCTTCCCGGGAAAAAGTTTAAGTCTGGAGTAATAAAGCAAAACCCTTTGTCCCGGATCAAAGGCTCTCTCAATGATCTTTCGATCATGCCATTTCTTCACCTTCTCCTTATACAACTTTGAATTCTCATATGCCTATAATCTGAATTCATCCAACTCATTGAGTTAGAGTAGCGTTTCTCCCCGCAAAGATTTAAATCAAAATTGAGCTTTTGAATTGCCCAATATGCCTTATGCTCTAGCTCCATAGGAAGGTAATGAGCTTTTCCATACATGAAATGAAAAGGTGACATACCCAACTGAGTCTTGTATCTGATCCTATAAGCCCATATCTGCATCATCCAACTTTAACGACCAGTCCTTCCGTGTGGGATTCACAACTTTTTCAAGGATTCTCTTGACTTCTCGATTCGACACTTTAGCTTGGCCATTTGTTTGTGGGTGATAAGTTGTAGCAATGCGATGGTTCACCCCATACTTAGCCAACAAAGTCAGAACCGCTTGCTGCAGAAATGACTACTTTAAATCACTAATGATGGCCCCTTGGAGTCCCAAATCTCGTGAAGATACTTTTATGTAAAACCTTAGGACAACCTTGGCATCATTTGTTGGAAGAGCCGCCACTTCTACCCATTTCGAGATATAATCCACTCTACGAGCAAGATGTAGATTTTCGCAGAAGAAACAAAAGGTCCCATGAAATCAATCCCCACACATCAAAAATTTCTACTTGAGGATCGTATTCGGGGCATTTCATTTCTTTTTGAGATGTTTCCCACTCACGACATCTATCACACCATTGGACAAAATTGTGGGCATCCTTGAAAATTATCTACCAATAAAATCCTTCTTGTAGTACTCTAGCCATTGTTCTTTCTCCCCATAGTGACCTCCATACATCAAGCATGACAATCATGCAAAATCCCCTGGCCTCGCTATATACGGAATACACCGCCTTATCATTTAATCGTAACAACATTTAAATAAGTAAGGCTCATCCCATATATACCATTTAACATCATTCGTAAATTTTTCTTTTGATAACCAACTAAGTCGGAAGGTACCATCTTACTCACAAAATAATTCGTGTAATCTGCAAACCATGGCACTTCCCTTTTCACCACAAACAACCGCTCATCCGGAAAGGTCTCATTTATTTTAACGTTATTATGCGCCTTCCTTTCCGGATTCTCTTCTAGTCGCGATAAGTGGTCCGCCACTTAGTTTTTGGTACCCTTTTTCCGTCTTGATCTCCAAATCAAATTCCTGCGATAATAAAATCCATCCGATCAACGGGGTTTTTTGCATCCTTCTTTGCCATTAAATGTCAAATCGGCGTGATCCGTATACATTATCACCTTTGTGCCAATCAAATATGCTTGAAATTAATCAAAGGCGTACACCCACGCTAATAACTCTTTTTGTGGTGGTGTAGTTCAACTATGCATCTATCGTGGTCTTCACGGCATAATAGATCACATGAAAAATCTTCTTCTTCTTACGCCCCAAAAAAGTCCCCTACAACGTAATCGCCGGCATCACACATCAATTCGAATGGAAATTCCCTAATCGGTGCAGAATCATCGGTGTTGAAGTTAGTTTCCTCTTTAAGTGCTCAAATGCCGACACGCAGCTTCATCAAAATTAAATTGTGTATCCTTCTCCAATAGATTGCATAGTGGTTTGGTTATCTTGGAGAAGTCCTTAATAAATCTGCGATAGAAAACCCGCATGTCCCGTAAAAACTACGAACACCTTTTATTGAAGTAGGTGGTGGCAAGTTCTCAATCGTATCCGACTTTCGCCTCATCCACCTCTCAAGTCCCTTCGCTTTGATACCTTGTGTCCCAAAGATAATTCCTTTTTGTACCATGAAATGGCACTTTTCCCAGTTCAGCACTAAGTTTGTCTCAACACATCTCTTCAAAACCATAAAGAAATTCTCGAGGCATAGATCAAAAGAGTCCCCGGAGACTGAAAAGTCATCCATAAATACCTCCACATTCTGCTCCACCATATCTGAAAATATAACCATCATGCATCTCTGAAATGTGGCTGAAGCATTGCACAACCTAAAAGACATCCTTCGGAACAAAAACGTGTCGTATGAACATGTGAAGGTAGTCTTTTCCTGGTCTTCTGGAGCTATCACAATTTGATTGTATCCCAAATACTCGTCCAGAAGGCAATAGTATTCATGACCCGCTAATCTGTCCAACATCTAATCAATAAATGGTAGTGGAAAATGATCTTTCCTTATGGCTTTGTTGAGCCTGCGATAATCCATGCAGACTCTCAGCCCCGTCACTGTGTGTGTTGGAATTAACTCATTATTTTCATTGGCCACAACGGTCATACCATCCTTCTTTTGTACACACTGCACTGGGCTCACCCATGAGCTGTCTAAAATCGGATAAATTATTCTTGCATCCAGACATTTCAGTACCTCTTTCTTGACCACTTCTTTCATTATTGGATTAAGCCTTCTTTGTTGTTCAACCGACGGTTTACTCCCATCTTCCAGCAAGATCTTATGCATATAGAATGAAGGGCTGATCCCTTTGATATCTGCTATGGTCCATTCAATAGCTGATTTGAACTCTCTAAGCACTCGTAGCAGTTTTTCTTCCTGAAAAGATGTTAGTACAGAAGAAATAATCACGGGTAATTTTGAATCTTTATTTAAAAATGCATACCTGAGATGTTCTGGAAGTGGTTTTAATTCAAGCTCTGGAGGTGTCTCAAGAGATGGCTTTAATTTTACCGTTGACTCTCCAGCTTTTGTCAATGGCTCAAAAGGTGTCCTGGATTTTTTGAATTGTGGAGTAGTGTCTAGATATTGCACAAGTTCATCGAATTCCTCGTCCTCCAAATCTGAATTTTCAGCAATTACACTCTTTCACGGTTCATAGTTCACCAAATTCTGTACTTCATTATGTAAGACCCGATCCACCAAATCAACCCGGAAACATTCTTTGTCATCTGTTGGGAACTTCATTGCCTTGAAGACGTTAAAGATAACCTCCTGATCATGTACACGCATCGTGAGTTCCCCTTTCTGCACATCTATCAAAGTCCTGCCTGTGGCTAAGAATGATCTCCCCAGTATGATTGGTAAGTTTTTGTCTTCCTCAAAATCTAAGATGATGAAGTCAGCTAGAAAGATAAATTTGTCCACCTTTACCAACACATCTTAAATAATTCCCCATAGATACGTGATGGATCTATCAGCTAACTGTAATGAAATGTTTGTCGGCCTTGGAGCCGGCAATCCCAATTGATTGAATACTGACAAGGGCATCAAATTGATACTTGCCCCAAGATCACATAAACACTTAGTGAAGCTCATCTTCCCGATTATACACGGAATTATGAAACTTCCAGGATCCTTCAGCTTTGGAGGTAATTTTTTGTCAAGCAATCGTGACCGCATTCCTCCTCACAAGGCCATTGCCTCAAATTCGTCTAATCTCCTCTTCCTTGATAATATACCCTTCGTGAACTTTGCATAGCTTGGAATTTGTTCAAATGCCTCGGCGAAAGGTATGTTGATTTGAAGCTTTTTAAATACCTCTAGAAATTTGTTGAATTGCTTATCTTCCCTCTGCTTATTTAATCTCTGCGGATACGGAACCCGAGGGTGAACTGGTGGTATTGAACTCATAGGCTTCTTAACTGACTTTTCTTTATCTTTCTCTGCATGTTGTACCTCAGAATTTTCCAGATTTTCTTTCTCGTGATCAATAACTACTCTCGCCTCACATGCGCATGTGGCCTCCTCAAGATATATCAGGCGGCGTATAGCGCGACTCAAGACTGCAATATTTTTTCCAGACCTTAATGTGATCGCTTGACACTGCTCCTTCCCGTCTCTTCTTGGATTTGTCTCTGTATTACTTGGCAATGACCCTTGGGGCCTGTTGTTAAGCATGCTCGCCATTTGCCCCATTTGAGTCTCCAAATTTTTAATAGCCACTACTTGGCTTTTGATCATAACTTCTGTGTTTGCCATGTACTTCAACATCATCTCCTCCACTTCCGATTTCTTTTCTTGCTGAGGTGCAGCTGGAGTGTGATGTTGTTGTTGTTGAGAAAATCCTGGCAGAAAAGGTGGTTTTAGTGTAAACCTGTATTTGAGACTATGGCGACCGAAATTGTTGAGTCAGATGAAACTGATTCTGCTGATTCCCTTGGTTATTTGACCAACTGAAGTTTGGATGATTTCTATTATTGGGGTGGTATATGTTCTGAAACTGTCCTTGGTCTTTCCTGTAATTACTCACATATTGTACCGAATTCGAGTTGAAAGCACACTGATCTGTTGAGTGTGAACTCGCACAAATCTCATATATGAAGGCAACTATTTTCACTTTGCTTCTCGCTATCAGATTCTATCTTCTTCGCCATAGCTGCCATCTGTGCCAAAAACTGCGTAATAGCATCCACCTCCAACAAACCTGCAACCTTGGGTTGTGGCATCCAAGATGTAGGATTCTGAAAGTCATTTGCTGCCATAGTCTCGATAAGGGTATAGGCCTCATTATAACTCTTTGCCCAAAATGCCCCCTCCCGCAATTGTGATCTATAATGGGTCTCATTGTCATCCCAATCCATTGTAAAATGTGTTGATCACCATCCAACTGGCATACCATGATGCGGACACTTCCTTAGCATCTCTTTATATCTCTCCCATGCTTCATATAAGGACTCGCCCCTATTGTTGCTCAAACCGAGAGATAGTTGTCCTCATCTTTGCGATCTTATCCATCGGGAAAAACTTGGCTAAGAATTTCTGTGCTAAGTCCTCCCTTGTAGTGATTGACCTTGACGGCAAAGAATACAGCCAACTTCTCGCCTTATCCCTCAATGAGAATGGGAATAGCCTAAGTCCGATAGCATCCTCCAACACACCGTTGTATCTGAAAGTATCACAAATCTCAATAAAACTTAACAGGTGTTCATTCGGATCATCCAGTAGAAGACCCCAAAATCAGATCGAATTTCGCACCATCTAAATAGTGCCCAGTTTAATCTCAAAAGTATTCGATGCTATTACCGGTCTGACTATGCTCGACTGAAGTCCATTAATATTCGGCATGGAATAATCCCTTAGAGCCTGGTGCTCTTCTATTTTCTCTACTCTTTGTTCTTCTGCTATGTTCGGTATAGTACCCTCTAACTGAGCTTCCAAATTTCTTCGCACACTTGCTTTCAAACTTCTTCCGTTAATATTATCCTGCGCTAGTATTAACTCGGAATTAGATGAACGCGTGTGCATAAAAATCTACAAGTACCTGCAACCACAACAAAACAAAAATAGAAATGAGATAAGAATAGATATGTCTAAGTCATACAATATAGCTTAAAATGGATGATAATTATTTAAATTTAAACGCCTTTCCCCGGCAACGGTGCCAAAAACTTGTTGCCTCTGTTTCAGTTCTAACAAAAGAGCTCTAACTCATGCAAGCCTACATGTGTCAACAAGTAATACAGAGTAAGTAGAGTATCGTCCCACGAAGAAAGTTGTCTAATTTAAACTATTATGCATCAACTTTATCACTATTTCTATATGCTTAAACTAATGATTATAATTGTGAATTATTTCTAAATGGAAATAATAACTAAAATAAGTATAAGAATGTAATAAATCAAATCTGGAAATAATGAGATCCTAACTTCATTTAATACTTCATCTAGTTACTACCATCATGCAAGAACGTTCACATATCACATGAATGTATCCAAGAGCACTAATGTAGACATAACCATTTTTCAATGCATTATGACCTACTTACACAGCATCCACATGCGATAGACACCATGTAATCATCAATATAACCAAAATCACTATATGACTATGTAAAATTGCAACCATATTCAATTTAAGCACAAGCCCTTATTTTAACTCATACATATGTAAATTAGTATATGTCTATCTCGATTCATGAAATACAAAGCTATACAAAACACCCCCATATACGCATGATATCATGATTACAATCCATACTCGCATGTTGTTTTTCAATTCCATACAAGTACTTAAAACGAATGGTGATCAGTCATTCATGCATGTAAACCAACCATGATAGAAATTCTTTATGATATGTAAAATAGTCCAGCAGTCAAGTATGCAATTAAACTACATATTAAAATCCGTTAGAATCCCATAATGGAGTTTAGTTCATGACTGAACCAAAAGCCATCATGGGATCAAAGCTAAACATGGATATTCAACAAACAATTTAAAGTGAAAGGATAGAAATGATCAAACCCAATTGCTGTTTATAACCCAATAATAACGTTCAATTCTGCATTAAAATCCAGCAAACGAATAATAGTTTTCCACAATGATTAAAAATTCCAAGAAGAATTAGAAAAGATGGAGTTTTGGCTTAGTTCTATGTTGGATTCTCTCCTAGAGTGTCAACCCTAGTTCCCAATATGAAAATACATAAAAACTAATGAATGATACGTCTGACACCAGTCAGAATTGTTTTTAATTAATTACAACTCCCAAAAATAAAAATTAAAACAAAATAGCTCACCCGCTTTCGATCATCGCATCTTGGGCGCGGCCTTCCTGTGTAATCCTCATGGCGGCAAGCGTGTGTAAGTTCAGTCCAAACCATATGAGTGGCATGCGGTATGGCGCGTGTTTTTGCCTCAGATATGGCGCATGTGGCGACCTGCGATCTGATTCGGTTTTGCTTTTGGTTACATTGCTGTCATTGTTCTTGCCGCCATTCCTTTCATGCTTGATCTCCTTGCTCCACTAGATCCTCACGCCATGCATCCATTAGCCTCATGCCCTCTAACATCACCAAATCATGCCATATCCTGCACTTTTACATCAAAGGAGTTTTAAGTAAATGAAATGCAAAATAACATGAAATGCAACTAAAAACACACTAAAATGTACTTGAGATGGGCATAGTTCGCTTGAATTGATATGAATAAGTAGGTGTAAAACCCACTTATCAGTGTCTCAATGTCCTCTTGTATGTCCATCAAGTCTGAGTCCAACTTGCATCAAAGTTACAGCCCTTGTGGAGAGAAGGCAGATCACCAAGCAAAGTATGTGCACATCTAAATTCAGAGTCCTAAAATCAAAAGATGCTTTCACTTAATATATGAAACTGTTTAATCATGCAAAGTGTTAGCATGTACTGATAAAATAACTGCTAATACTGTATAGAAAAGTAAGCAATTAAAGTTATCTACAGGGTAAAGGGATTTTTTGCCCATTTTACCCTCGTCGACCAATGCATAGAGTGCTTCCAATTGTCGAGGGCAAAGTCCTGATGGACTGCAGTGATAGGGGGGATGTCATTGCCCTCCTTCTCCTGAATGATAACCATGATGTCTGGGCAATCATCGTCTAGGGTATATCAGTTTGTATGTTCATCATGAACAATGATGCGTATGCCGGACATCATCAAAGCGATGTCATGTTTGCGTTTCCATTCCCTTTCTTCTGCTTCGGGATCAGGAATCAGCACCTCTTTTTCTTTGAATGGTACTGGTTTGGGAAACTACATAGTCATAACATATGTTAGCACCTTGACTGCAGACTATATCAGCTCATGAGGTGCAGATGGTAAACATCACTGTGTGGCGAAAGTTTGAGGAACCGGCTTGTGTTTATGCGGATTCCTATGACTTGAACTGGCAGAATAGCCTAGTCTGGCTGTCCCAGTTTAACTGGACACTTGAATAGGGTACTTAATACCTTACTAATTTTTACCAAGCCCTTGTCCAGGCTGATGACCCAATGACATCATTTCTTAAGTAGCCGACATAACCTCGGCAAAAATCTTGGGTAAGGGAAGTGGTATTCCAATAGGATGATATTGAGTGTTACTCACTTCCAAGGTATGAAAACTGGCCGGCTCAATTTCAGAGTTGAAACTGATGATTGGCAGATCTCCTTGTTCAGGATACTCCGGCTCAGCATTAATTGTGACTAGACTGTTGTTAATAATGTATTTGAGTTGTTGATGTAATGTGGATGGAATAGCTCCAGCCATGTGTATCCACGGTCTCCCCAATAGCAGGTTGTATCCTGAGTCGATCTTGAGGACGTGGAAGGATATATTGAATATATTTGGACCAATCTCAATTGGCAGCTCAATCTTTCCGACGGAATTTTGCCAGGATCCATCAAAAGCTTTGATCACTGTATGGCTTCTTTGGATCCGCTTGAGATTGACATTCATCTTCACCAAGGTGGCATAAGGACAAATATTCAGAGATGAACCTCCATCTATCAAAACTCCAGCAAACATGTACCCGGAGGATAATACTGCGATGTGCAATGGTTTGCAATGATCGGTCCCTTCGGAAGGTATATCATCATCAGTGAAGGATATCACATTATTGTTGAAAATGTGATCAACCATATGTTGAAATTTTTCCACATCCACTGATTTTGGTAAGTAGGCTTCTTCCAAAACCTTGAGTAAAATCTTTCGATGATCTTCAGAAGAGAAAACCAAGTTCGAAATTAATATCTAATGTGGAGCTTCTCTTAAGCTTAAAACCACCTTAGCTTCATTATGGCCCATAGTGCGGAGGAATTTTTCAATCTTCTCCATGGGAATCTTCCCCTTTGATTTGAGAATAGGCTTGATAACCCTGTGAGGAAGATATAGTGGATTATCCTTCGACACTGTAGCAGTAGTATGAGACGTAGATCCTTTAGCTTCTCCATAATTCCATGGAACTTTGTGTAAGCTGAAAACAGGATATTGTGGTCTACAATGTAACGAAATTGGCTTGGGTGAGGCCACTTTCAAAGGATTGTCAGCTCCTTTGAGTTGAATTGCTTGAATGGAAAATACTTTGGCAGTCTTATCATCTTCGTCGGATATAACTGCTACTGATCCCTTCCATGTAATCCCAATTTCAAGTTGCACGGTATTATCGTCTGCCAGCTGCAGGATACCGCTATCAATGAGATTTTGAATGAGATGGCGGAGTGCTCAGCATTCATCTATGATGTGACCGCGAGAATAGGAATGATACTGTCACACTCCATCAGGGTTAAACCGTCCTGCATGAGGATTAATTGGAGGCAGAAGGGATGTAATTCTTCCTTCATTGATCAACATTTGAAATATTTCCTCCATAGGTTGGCCCAGATAGGTGAACTCCCTCAGGTTGGCAAAATCCCGACGGGCTTTAGCATTTGCTCACTTTACAACCTTATCCTCCATAGCTTTGCTTTCTGAAGGTGAGGGTGGAACATTTATAACAAATGGAATGAGATAAGCACGCTCCTGCTTGATTAATTGGCTTGTGACTTGATGCTGGTGGGTCACCAATTCTGCCAATTGCTCAATTTGTTTGCAAAGAGCTTTATTTCTTTCGTTCCATAGTAAACTGGAACTTTGCGTAATCCCATTTGTCAACATTGTCTTTGATGGTTTGGGATGTTTCGCCGTTAAGACTAGAATTATGTCCAGTGCTCCAACTGATCATGTTGACCTCTTCTTCTTTGTGTTGAGGAAGGGGGTAGTCTTGTACATAAGGTTGATCTGGTTTGGTGACTACAATCTCACCATTGTCTATCAAGTCCTGGATATTGTGTTTCAAGGCCCAACAATCTTGAGTATCATGTTCAGGTGCTCCGGCATGATAAGCACACTTCCGATTAGCATTAAAACCCTTCCCATTGGGGTTGGCTGGTGGAAAAAGACTTGTGATTTTCTTCTGAGTGGTCAGAAGAACAAGGATATTCTTGAGCGAGTCCCCTAAAGGTGTGAACGTTCGAGGTTGATTTACTTCTCCACTTTTAGGCAGTGGAGGGTTTGAAGACTATGCTTAGAAAGGGGAGTAGTTTCTCCTCTGTATAGGCATATTTTGATTGCCTTTCTATCCTTGTAGTATCAAGGAAACATCCTCCTCTTTCTTTTATGGACCTCTCGAAGTTGTTTCCATAAGATCCATGGATGGATGTGCTCAACATTTGCTTTGAGAGCGGCTTAGGTCTTGAATCTTCCTGCACTTCAATCCCATCTCACCATTTCTCGTGTTTGATCATTTCAGAGAACGGTTTGCCAATACCAGCTAGAACTCATTCATAGAAAGGAGCTTCCTGTACATCTATGAAAGTCATGACCATTTCTAATTCTTTCATGGAAGGAATAACTTGAGCAGCCAGGCGCCTCCACCTTTGAGCATACTCTCTGAATAACTCATTAGACTATTTCTTGACCTTGGTAATTTGGTACCGGTCAGGAGCCATCTGAGATTGAAAACTGTATTGAGTGAGGAAGACGTGAGCTAGTTCTTCCCAACTATGGATCTTTGAATTGTCTAATCTGGTATACCATGAACGGGCTTCACCAGTTAGATTCCTTTGGAACAGCTACATTCTGAGCTTCTCATCTTCCGCATAAGATCCAAGTTCTCCAATGAACACTTTTAAATGTGTATAAGGATCCCCTAAGTCATCATATTTTTCAAAATCAGGGGTTTTGAATTTCTCTGGATAATGAACTCCAGGAAATATGCAAAGGTCAACATATGAAACACTTCCATATGTTTCAATCCCTTTGAGAATATGGATAGTTTCCTCCATTTAGAGGACCTTCTTCCTGATGTCACCGGTGTCTAGATCTCCTTTGAGATGGGTGTTTTCAGGGTCTTTATTGGTCATATCCAACTGAGGTTCTAGAATTGTTTTTTCCAAACCTTGGGCTCCCACTTGTGTAGAGGATTTTGTATGTGTACGTATCTTTGTACCCTGAGTAGACTGATGCAATTCTTTGAGAAGAACAGCCAAGTTTGTGATTTGTTTACTCAATCTGTCAAATTCTTCTCGGGAAACCGTATTAGACTGGTCAGAAGAAGACATGATTGGCTATAGGCCTGTGGCCTTTTTGGATTTTAAGCGGGTAACAGGCCCAATTGCTTCCCTACAAAAGACTTACGTAGTTTAGTCTTAGGGATAATGTAAATGTTATCAGAACGTGTCCATTTTTAGGAATATGGTCCTGTAAAAAACGGTTGTTAATTGATAACATGTCATGCATGCACAGATATTCTTCATATTTTCCATCACATATGGATGAACATGGAATAAAATTACAAGTAAATGCTTTTACAAGTACTCGAAAATGAAAAGTATGAAGAGACTTTCCTCCGCATTTGGATTATCAGAGGTTGACCTATCTTAGGGTTACTCTCGCGGCTTTTTTGTATGAAGGTTCCCCGATCATCGCAATCTACTTGACGGGAAGTTAATCCGGTCGTTCAACTGGAGCGAATCTGGGTGGTGCCTTTCCTGAGCCTCGTTGGAATTAGTCTTCCTACGAGTCTAGTAATCAAACATCGATAGGATAGCCTCTTGGTGGAGGAACCACACAACATATATTCACATACAACGTGTCTCACCATTTATGCAAAATGATGAAATGTGCGAAGCACTAATATCAAAGATAGATATTTAGCAGTGCAGTAATTAAGATGCATTAGTACACATTCATCATAAATATAAATGCAACATTCACACACAAGCATATAACAATTTTGAAAAGCTTGTAATAGCGGCTTAAGCCCTCTTACTGGAGTCCCCAGCAGAGTCGCCACCTGTCGACGTCGGAATTTTTATTTGTCCCTTTTCGTTACTTGTTCTTTGGTGTACTCATGTTAATGTGAGATTTGTTTGAAAAAACAAGTGAAAAAGGTCTGACATGTGTAATGTCAATGATTGGACTTTAAGAGTTGTCAGTTGGTGTTTTTAACTGGTTGCACCAACGCAACCGAAAAGGTTTACACATTGACCCAGTGATTATGCGGAGGGAAGGTGTTAGGCACCCCCTGACATCCGTGTTGCCACGGTGACCGCCACTTCTCAAAGAAACTGTTATATGAATGCGTGTGTGTGTGTGGATCAATGTGCAATTATTTGAAAGTAGTGTGAGGCCTCATTCGCACCTATATACACAAGGTTTGAATTTATAGAAAAATTCAGTTTTAACCAAGATATAGCAATGAAGTTTTGTAAAATAGGTTTTTCAAACCCTGTACTCAATAGTAATTGAGGCCTTTGATACTTCCATTTTATTAAATGTTCAGCTTGTTTGCTTTTATTTTCGAGATACGAAGCATCTACGAGAAAATAATCATCTCAAAAATAATATACAACAGTGCCGAACTCCTTATAGGCATGACAACCATCCAAGGAAATTTGTACACTGTAAATAATGTACAAGCTGCTTACAGCTGGAAAAAGTCCATCACGGAAACCGAATCTAGATTCAGTAGACTGAATCTGTGATCACATGATTCCTAGGCTCACATGATACTGCAATTTGTATGGAAAGCAGTAAGCAGTTATATATATATAAAAGCGATAAATATATATATATATATATGCATGATTAGCCACCACGAAACAACTCCATGGGGGATTAAAAATGTAAATAAAGCAGTAAATGTCATCAACCGCCACGAAGTAAACTCCAGGCTGGACTTAAATGTAAATAAAGCTGTTAAAGCTATCAACTACCATGAAATGAACTCCAGGCAGGAAAAAAAGTAAATATATATATATATATATATATAAAAGCAGTAATGCTCCGGATATAAAATCCAGGCTCATCAGACAGAGTCTAACCACAATTCATATATATAAGTATATATATATATAAGCAATTAAACGCTCCAAACCGAAGTCTAGGCTCATCAAACAGAGTTTGACAACAGTTTATATATATAAATATATATATAAGCCAATAAACGCTCCAGACCGAAGTCTAGGCTCAATCGAGGCATAACTCGATAATGTTAGTCCATATAATAATATATATACATATATATAAGTATATATATATACAGACAGAAATCAAAACAACGGACTGAAGTCCGGGCATACGCACACAACACGACTCTCTATAGAAAGGCTTTATAGAGTGTAAGAAGGCTTACAGTGGGCTACCAAGGCAGACTTCTACGACTCTATATGGATGAATACTCAGCTCCCGCTGGTAAATTTATAACTGTATGTGGGCTAACATGTGTTTAAAAAGAGCAAACACTCAATATGGGGTGTGTAGAAAGCAAATTGGACAGGGCTTCCTCGCCTTTTTTTTTCAAAATGGCTGACCCCAAGCTCCATATTTATAGACTGCTAGCCGCAGTGTACATGGTGCCATGATCACTCATGGCCGTCGCAGATGCACTCTGACCGACCGAAGTGCCCGGGGTTCCGCGGGTCCTATCGTCTCGAAGTACGTGCACTTGTGCACTGTAATGTCCGCTTGAACTTGCAGAACTTCAATTCGAGCATCCGAACAAGGTATATATGACCTTCTTCGGATTGCTTGTGTCGAGAGTTACGCAATGACATGGAATAGAGGTTGTACGAAGTCAGGAAGAGGGGACCATGCCCATAATCTTCAAGCTTCAAATTCTATCCGGTGTGTTATCACGCGTAATAGTCACTCGGGATTGGATATCCTGGTTCTTGAAGGACATAGTTGTATGTATGTATGTATTGAAGTGTCGAGACAACGAGTAGATGTTCAAGTAGCAAGATGACGTTTTGACTCCTCATCGGTGTTATCGCCGATTTGAGTTGAAAGTAGACGTTGCTCAGGGTTACATATGAGATTGGACTACTGCAAGTGTTGAATACTGCAATGTCATCTTGTGGATACCTATCTGTCGGGTGTTAGCTCCGTTGTCTGCGGTATAAGTGCCTTAGCAGGAGGTTTGATTGAAGATGATCACATGTATTTGAAACAAGCATTTTCGGGGTTATCACCAAAACTGCAATAGCATTCCTTGGGGTTATAGCCAAGGACGAAACTCAGGGTTATCTCTGAGGTTGGAAATGATGTTCCTAGTGTGTTTTCTGGGGTTGAGACTGATACTCCCGGTGTGTGGTCCGGGGTTGAGACTGATACTCCCGATGTGTGGTCCGGGGTTGAAATTGAACTTCCGGTAGTATCCGGAATGGATACCGAACTTTCGGTGGTATCCGGAATGGATGTGAGCTGTCTTCCAGGGTTATCTCCCAAAGACAATTCTGCCCTCCTGTAATATTAGTAACAGTTGTGCAGAAAATTTTGAGTGTCTACATTATGTATGTACAACCATTTAAAAAACTAATTGGCGACTCTTACAGTCAAATCGTCGACATATAAGTGTTGGACATTTTCACAACTTGTTTTTTCAAAAAAATCTCACCTAACATGAGAACACCAAAAAGACAAGAACAGAAGAGGGACAATAAAAATCCCGAAGTCGACACTCCACCTATAAATTTTATATAGATTACCATGCTAATTGTTGATCAGACAATTAATCAAGTAAGCAGCATATATATTATAGACAATCCCAATATAATTAATAATAACTAACAAGGAAACAATATAATTTAACTACACATCAAGTTCCATTGCAATCTTAAAATAAAAATTAGCTCATCATTGAAATAATAATCATGATCCACAAGGCATCTATCATTTAAGAATTACAAAATAAAAGAGTAAGATAAGAGAAATAAAACCGTGTTGAAGCAATCTTGAATCCCCTCCTTGATCTTTTATCTTGTTCTTCTGTTGTGATCAACTCTTTGCTTCAAACCTTCTTCAAATTCTAAGGTTAGCAAAAAGTATGTTTCAAGTGTCTAATATGATGTATTTATATCCCTCAGATAAAATCCAAACCCTTTAAGAAATAAAAAATCCAAGTCCCAATCAAAATCCTTAAAAATTACAAAACTTAAAAGTTCTTGCAGCCAACTTACCGCTGTCGCGCCAGATTTTGTATTGGGGATGGCGATGTAGCATCATGTGTCCAGACAGGACTATGAGATTATGGTCTGGTGCTGTCACACAAGACTTGTACTGTGCAGTTGTCGACGTCGGGATTTTTAGTTGTCCCTTTTCGTTACTTGTTCTTTGGTGTTCTAATTATTATGTGAGATTTGTTTGAAAAAATAAGTGAAAAAGGTCCGACATGTATAATGTCGACGATGGACTATTAAGAGTCACCAGTTGGTGTTTTTAACTGGTTGCACCAACGCAACCGAAAAGGTTTGCACATTGACCCAGTGTTTTGACACTGCTAAATGGGTTTGTGAAATCGAGATTCGTTATGGGTCCGGGGGCTTGATTATGCGAAGGGAAGGTGTTAGGCACCCCCCGACATCCGTGTTACCACGGTGACCGCAACTTTCCAAAGAAACTGTTATATGAATGTGTGTGTGTGTGTGTGTGGATCAATGTGCAATTATTTGAAAGTAGTGCGAGGCCTCGTTCGCACCTATATACGCAGGGTTTGAATTTATAGAAAAATTCAGTTTTAGCAAGATATAGCAATGTAGTTTTATAAAAAGAGGTTTTCCAAACCCTGTGCTCAATAGGAATTGAGACCTTTTCATACTTCCATTTTATTGCTAAATGTTCGGCTTGTTTGCTTTTATTTTCGAGATGCGAGGCATCTTCGAGAAAATATTATACAGTAGTGCCGAACTCCTCATGGGCATGATAGCCATCTAAAGAAATTCGTACACTGTAAATAATGTACAAGTTGTTTATAGCTGAAAAAGTCCATCATGGGAACCGAATCTAGATTCAATAGACTGAATCTGGGATCACATGATTCCTAGGCTCACATGATACTGCAATTTGTATGAAAAGTAGTAAGCAGTTATAAATATATAAAAGCGGTATATATATATATATATATATATATATTTACACTACACCAAAAATGGCCTCTAGCGAAGGAAATTTTATGAAGGAATTTATTCCTTCACATGAGGACTTATTTAGCGAAGGAACAGTGAAGGAAAAAAGTATAGTGACAATATAGTTATTAGCGAAAGAAACATCCTTCACAATTTATATTTTTTTTCCTCGCAAAATTGGGGCGATAGAAAGATTTTTGGAGCCAATTTATGATGAAAATTTGCGAGGGAAAAATCTATTTAGTGAAGAAATTATTACTCACTATATATTATTATTCGGAAGTTTTTCGCGAGGGATAAAATTGGTCGCTATCTTGTTTTAAATAATTTTTTTTGAATTAATTGTGGTGAATATAAATACCTTAAATTTTTTACAATAGTATATTTAATTTTAATAACACTTTTTAAGTAACTTACAATATCAACTATTTATTTTAATAAACTATAAAGTAAATAACTTTACACTATGTTAAACTTTAAAATTTCTCCATAAAAATTTATTTTTATGATCATAATTAAATAAAGTTAAAGTTAAATAAAAATAAAATTAAATAATCCAAAAGACTTTAAAATTTATTTGAAGTATATAATATTAATCCAAAAAAGTGTTTTGGAGATTAAATAATTTGGAAATTAAATAATTTTAAGTAATTTGTTTTTTTGGAACAGAGTCCCTAATTTAAGTGTTATGTGTGTGGTCTCGAAAAAGAGTAAGGCATTTAGGTTTCTCCTCTCTTCCTTAGCCAAAATTCACATTTTAAAGCCTTCATCCATACCCATCCCTCCGGCGAATTTGTTTTTTCTATGGAAGCCTATGACAGTCCCAAATCCGGGTCCTAAATCATCGCGGATTCGATTCAATCATTCTATAACTATTTACAGAAGATATAAACATAAATTATTTATACAATACACTTTACACACATTTCCCCAAAATTGAATAACCTTAACTTATACACAAATCATAAACTATTTAACACATGACATATTATCAAACTATACTATTACAACTAGCTGCACATTTTATCCCAAGCTAAACTTGGCATTATCCTTTTCCTGAATCCAACGCATTCGCCTTATCTACAATGTTTTATCATGATATAGCAAGGTTGAGCATGAAAGTTTCCCAGCAAGTTTAAATACAATTTAAGGATATATCATGATTGAAAGAGTCTAAATAATAAGCTGGCTATAATTCATCAATATAATTGAGAACTAGCACGAACAAACTTTTGACTGAACAAGTATTGAACATGAACAAATATACCTGGACCAACTGGTAATGAAGGTGATCAGCCTTTCATACCTAACGTATACATGTAATATGTACATAGTACAATTCTTCATGACAATCAACAATGATTAACCATAAGCATAACTGAATAAAACAACTCTTAGTAGAGTTAAGTAAAACATGCCTGAACCGTTGATTACCGCTACGCAATTTATAACACTTTATCCGAAGACCTAATATTAGTAATATAGATCTCCAATATTAGAATAATATCATCATAGTATAATACTATTATATGTATACACATAGAATAACCTAAACACATTATCACATAATCCTATCAGTCTATAATACACATAAGACTTAGTATCAGGTCAAACTATTTGATCGACTTGAAACGACCATAATTCTATCATCCAAGCGATCTAGTCCGGACAATATCGAGTTTAAGTTCAATTAAACTCTGCCTAAACACTTAACAATTATCACAGATAATTTTCAAAATAATTTCCATAGGCTCATAATAATTTTCAGATAATTAATATCATTTATCATAATTTTCAATCACCTATATCGTATTTAAATAAATTAAATACCACATAATTCCTTAACCATTAATATTCATTTATTATTAAATATTAATGAAAATCATATCATAATATTATAATATAATTATAATATATCAAAGTATTTTAATACCTTAAAATCATATTTATCGATTTTTAAACCATTAAATTCATTATCCGATAATTGCTATAAATATTAAAATATTAATATTTTTATGCCAAAATATCAAAAGTTATATTTTATAACTTAAAATATTTTTATAACACATAAATCATTTTTATATGATTTTTAAATCATTAATTTTATTTTTCCATAATTTATTTAATATATTTATTAAATAAACTAATTACCATTAATTATTAATGAAATTCATCATAAAATATTAAAAGTCATCAAAAATAACTTAAAATATTTTCTAACACTATAATATAATTTTTCATGATTTTCATGAATTAAACCATTTTAAATAATTTATTTAATATTATAATTAAATAAATAAATACCTTTTATACTCAAAAAATATTAAATATTTATGAAATATACTCAAAATAATTAAAAACTATTTTTCGGACCTTAAAATAATTTTTAAGAATTTATTATGTATTTTTTATAATTAAAAACCATTTTTTCTACTTATTTAATTAAAATAATTAATTTCCGAAATTAAGTGTCACTAAAGGGCCCTATAGCGATAGAACCGTCGTTATAGGTGTTCTTGGGCCTGTTATTGAGCTGCCCAGATCTTCATGTCAGTGAACAGGTGAACAGGTTTGATCGGCTTTAATTCCCTGGTTATAACGTTTTTAGGCTTTCTAAGACATTGATCTGGTAATCGAGATGTAGCACTACAACCTACTGCAACAGTCATGGCCAAACTACAACAAATCAGAGAGTTATAAGCTCTCCAATATGATGTCAGACATGTTCATCGAATTCTAGGTTTTTCAGAATTTAAGAACAGTCAAGGTTCCAATTTTGAGCCCTTAAATCCTTGCTCTACAGGCTTGTTTTATGTGATATAAATGTTCCACCATATATTCCATATGTCCGGGTACAAGTTTAATGCATCAAACCAAACTAATAACATAACACTAAGCAATTAGGGATGGTCAAAGTTCTGACAAAATAATGGTTCATGAAGATTCTGGGTTACCCAAATTGTTCTTCAAAGTAATGGTCAACTATAGTTTGACCGGCTACAAATTCGATTCTGTTATGGATCTAAGCTATATAATGACTTGTATGTGTAGTCTACACATCAGACTACAACAACAAAACAATATCTAGTCCAAAATACTAATACACAACAAGATCTAAGACCCAAAAAACGTTGTCAGACCTAAATTATAAATTCTGGGTTTTCCAGATTCTAAATTTTGTGCTCGGTCAACAGACTTTGACCGATCATATCTTGCAATCCAGACGTGATCTGAGGTTGATTCAAGTCTCAGAGCAAAGACCTAACATCAAAGAACATATTTATAACATAAAACACAACAAACAACAAATACACACAGATCTATGAGGTCTGACATATGACTGTCAGACAACTTTTCAAAATTTTTCCAGATTTGATAAATCTTTAAAATCGAACATCTAAATGATATGGATCTAGGTTTTGACAACCCAGATCATCAAATGACACTCTATTATACAACTTTAACCAATCAACAACAACATTTAACATCAAATCATCAGATTTCTAAGTTAGGGTTTTTATACCTTTGAGCTTTGATCTATGATTTCTGACTTTTGATTCTTGTTCTTGGCTTGCTAATACATGATCTTAGCTTTGTTTCTCACACTTTCTCACTCTAAGTTCCGAAAATATAGAGAGAGAGGGGACTTGGAGCAAATGATAAACTAAAGTAAGATATTTCTTACTTTTTAATCTTAGATCTTTTGAATCTATGGTTGTAAATGTGACTAGGTGTTCAAATTTGGCTGATTCAAGGTGTGTGGTTGTAACTCAAGACATGTGGCTTCATTTGTGACCATAACTCTTTTAACATAAAAGTTAAGGGAGGGTATTTTGGTCTTTTCCATACCATTTTATTTCTACAATAGTCATTTAATCAAACCCTTAGGGTTTGACCCTTAGGGTTAAAACCTAAGGTTTCCATAAATACCAATTTTTAGGATTTTCAACTTAGATTTTTAAAATAGAAAATTATGATAATTAAATTATAATTAGAGTTTCCTAATTATATTATAATTTCCTAATCACATAAGGGCTAACACCAATTAGGATTAATATTTCCTAATTAAGATGGCTAATTTAGCAATTAAATCAATAATTGTACATTAGAGTTCCTGACAAAATAATTAAGGTTTAAAAAAAAAATCTGAAATTAGGGTTTCAGAACCGATTTCTAGGGTTTCTTGTCAGACGTTAGGGTTTTCTAACTGAATATTGACGTTCTTAATAATATTAGGATTTGACACTGATAAATTTATCTTGTCAACCCTCGACCCTTAACCACATATTCTAAATACATATAATACCATATACACAGAACATATTCATATATACACTTAATCCTTAATAATTCTCCAAAATAATTTTGAAATCCTCAAAAATTCCATCCCAAAAATATCAAACGCATACATTTATTTTCTGTCTAGGTCTATTATTTGTCACAAAGCCACTCTCACTGCCGGCGAGATATCTTCGCAGGTTGTGAAGCAGGCAGAGGTGGAGGTGGATGTGGAAGAAGAAGAGCCTATTAGGCGTAGGACTAAGTTCATGAATTTGTTTTCCGTGGTGTCATAACTTTTGGAGAGACATCGTAGATTATTACCGGTTGTCGGTACTCCGTCGCCGGATGTGGCATATGAAATTGGGGTTTAACTGGTGGGGCGACCGATGGCATCTTAATTTTGTGGGAGTTTGTTCCTTTCTGATCTCAGGTATTTGGTTACTTTCTGCCATCTGTTTGCTACAATGCTTAAATTACACAATTACACAATTTTTCTTTCTTTTGCTTAAATTACACAAATGTCGCTCTCAGGGTATGTTTTACAAAAACTTGATGCTTCATGATCGTCATTCAAGAGGTTTCCTCATATATATATATATATATATATATATATATATATATATATATATATATTCCTATTTTCTGGACTCTGAACTATTTTTTGTAAAAAAATCCTTCCTTTCTTCCAGATTGGTTGGCTCGATGCAATTAGAGAATGGCAAGAAGAATTTGTGGGGAATATGAGCTCTAGGGAGTTTGTGGACACCGTCACCAGAGATCTTCTAGGCAGCCGTGTCTTTGTATTTACACCAAGGGGAGAGGTGAAGGACGAATTATTTAACATGTAAAAGAAAAAAAAATTGATGTCTCAGTTATTTGTTTTATCCCATTTACGGATTTAGTGAATTGTGATAACACTACAAAACAATGAAGAAATCTTGATGGTACTTGTATATATAAATTTTATATGAATTCCCTTTCTCATAAAAAATTACTCCACAACCAATTTCATAAATTTGGACAGCCTTGGGTTTTGAAAGTTTTAAATAGATTGACATGTTCTGTTTTCTTTTGGAAAGTTTGAGCATTTTGTTCTGTTTCCATTTAAAATTTCTGGATAATGACACTTTTAAGTTTATCCTACATATAGCTTAGTGAATAAATACTGGCAATTATTGTGACTATAAAGATAGCTTGATGGTTGTCAACCTAATCTTAAGCATGCCCCATGTGAAATCCTTAGCCTGGGCCTTTTAATTTTATCATGTTCTGTATCAATTATAGATTTTATTTTAGCTCACTAGCTGCTTTTTGTCAGGCGCTCTCTAGCAAATCTGCTTTCCAGAGACACAAGCAGTGGCTGCAACATGCAAAAACACGTAGCGTCAGGCACAAGATTATAAAAGTAAGTTTTTTCTATGGCATTGAATATGGATAATGGTATCCCCTGCCTCTGCTGTAGTAATATAAACTTCATGTTGTTCAGTTTTTGAAAGAGCAAGCAGCGCTATCTGCATCTGAATTAACAGCTGACTCGGTAAGTGAATTTGCTGCTGATTCTGAAGAGGATTGTGAGGTGGAAGAGGTTTCCGATTATTCTAAAGGGAGCGAGGATTGTAAGGTTCTTTGGAAGTGTGTGTGTGTGTGTGTTTTATTAACAATAACAATTATTATTTACCTGTAGTTGTGGAGTTAATGAATGGAATGGTATTTAGGGAGCAGTTCTTTCCATTGCACTTGCTAAGTGACAAATTGATTTTCATCGAGTTGTTGTCGTTTTCTGCCATGTTCCAATAACTCGCACCTAACTTGGGGACCAAGATGACTAGGCAACAATAAAATAGTAATAAAAATGTTAAGCAAACTTGGAGACCCGACCTCTTAAATGAGTCAATGACTAACGAGTCTCTAACTTTATTTAATTTCTAATGCGGCCCTTGACCTTATATAAGCTATATAGACACGTCCCTCATTAAGCTCTATGTAATCTGATGCTGCCTCTATAGGTTACTATTTGCTAGTGCATTGAGACATTTAATCTGCAAGACTGAAGTAAATTCCAAGCCTGCGCCGGTGTCTAGAGGAACCAGTTGTTTTAGTGGCCCTTTCTTCATTGCAAACATGAGATTTTTGTAATGTTGTTGCTTCTATCTGATATGTTTACACGTTTCATTCCTTTAAGAATGTATTATGAGCTGCAGCTCAGCTGCTTCAAGTGCAACATATGTAATATATGGTATGCGTGAAGCCTATTTTTTTTCTAATTATTTGTCCTTCTCAAGTAAAGTTGAACTTGGTTTTGTGTCTTCATAATTAAGCTAAGATATTTTATCCATCTCATGCTCTTCATTTATTAACTCTTTCTTTTTTAATTTCTGTTTTACCTTTGTTTCAGGGTTCCCAAGTTTCTGGTGAAACAAATGTTAACACTTTTGCAAATAAAAATGAAGAAAAAGGGGGAGATGGAAAGTTTTCGAGTCATTCTCTTGATGAAGTTTCTGGAATGATACGCAGTACTATTTCTGCGTATGAATCTAAGGTAGATACACTTTCTTGCATTACTTGGTATCGAATTGCTAGTTATGGCAGGACCGCAGGATCATACAACTGCCTTACTTTCAGATATAGTTCTGCAAAAGTTGCTTGGGATGGCTGTGCTGTAGTGTAATACCACCTCTGTCCCCCACAAGATGTCTGAAAGTACAAAAAAAAAATTGTCCTCCAAAGGATGTCTTAAGTACACAAATCAAATAAAAATTATGTATAAAGACTAGTTTACATATCAATAATGTACTTAAGTGGGGTCCATTAGTTTTAAGAGAAAAATATTCATTACTATACTTAAAATTGAACTTATTTACTCACCTCTATTTTAATTCTCTTTATTTGTGTGGAAAGTGTACTGAGCACATTTTTTGGGGACAGAGGTTGTAGCTGGATGGAGCATGAATTTTACCAAATAAGTTTGGGCATTTTTATGGGAATGTTTTGTATAAGAATAATCCTATGTGCACAATTCATGCACACACAATTTTGCACGGTCAGTACTACTCATATAATATATAGTAGAAAGAATGATGTTAAAAATTCATAAACCTTATCAGTAATTCAGATGGTAGGGCTCATGTACTATTTCCATTCTTTCTTAATATTGTTTGTTGCACAACTATTATAGTTATGCACAGTTTGTGAAAATCAAAGTAGTCTTTGTTTAATGATACATATTGAATATGCCAAGTATCTGTGGCTACTAGCCACAAACACCGCAAGCCATGTTTGTCTTGAAACTTTGCATAGGTAACAGGTCTGCTTTTGTGCATAAGCACTTTTTCAGCTTAGAACAGATACACATCTTTTGTATTACTTTTCTCCACTCTTATTTTTATAGTTACAGAATTTAAAGTATGCTCATGCTAAGGAAGCGATTTGCTCGCAGTGCATACAACAAGGGGGAGTATGAGATGTCGAAAATTTTATGGTATATTTCAGTATTCTTTCTCCGTGTGTGTGCCCACGGTGTGCATAGCTATATTGATATCCATTCTTTCTATATTCCAAATCAAAATGATTTGCTCTTGGTTTCATTCTAATAGTCTGCAATGGCATTGAACTCTTTCTTTCCAGATGGCTGGTTTACACTTGGTGCTGCTGCCTTAAAGGTATCATCTATACTTTTTTTGTGCCAAATTGAGCTCAATCCACTGCACTTATGTGTACAAGAAAAATCAATTGGTTGTTAAAGAGAACCTTTATGCCACAATACCTGTATCTAAAAGTCCATGCCACAAACCCCATATATAGGATCCAAAGCAGAGAAATAACAAATAATAGAGACGCCAACGTACAAAAAGGAAGTTACCTAAAAAGTTCATGACATACAACCTTAGGCTGCAGTATATCTAATTTTTGTTAGAATCATAATAAAACTCAAAGGCAAATAGTGTTACTTGGTAGTTTTAACAACTCGTCCTAGAAACTCCTCTGTTTCTCTCACTCCAAATGGACTGCATTGTACCAAGGGTGAAGCATCCAACCTCTTCCTATCACATTTCTTGATGCCCCCAAAAGGACTACAACTGATCAACTTGATAACAATAGATAACCAACATTTTTATCTATTCAAAGAAAAAGGAAAAGAAAGGCTATAGATAGATCCTCAACATGCTTTTGACAATCTGTCTGTTTTTAACGATTGTAGCAAAAGATGCTTTGCTATTTCCAACAGCTTTCTTCGCAAGCAATATGACATGCATTATGTTCATGATTTTCTTTCTATTTCCCATTTTCTTATTTTTGTTTTAGTACAATTCTTTAAATTTTATGCTTGAATAATATACAGGCTTGGGATGTTGAAAAAGCACTGGTTGGATTTACGCGTGCTGTTCAACTAGATCCTGAAAATGGAGAGGCTTGGAATAATATTGCTTATTTGTATGTTCTTTGCTCTTCATGTCATCTTCTAGCACTCCTAGTAGTAATAATTGCAATCTATGTACTGAATATATCTTCTTATGTTTTGCTTTCCTAAACCTGAAATTTAGGGAAAGCGTGGAAGATGTATTGAAAATGAGGAGAGGATGCTAGAAGGGATTTAACAAGTATGTAAGGGAGTTAATGGTTCACGTGCTATTTGCTTCTCCAAAATTATCAGATTTCACTTGGCAAAGTGTTATTTTTAGTTAGCTTTAGCAGTGTTTCTTCTTGTTGTAAGATGCAAAATCAGATCGTGTTAAACAACTGTTAAAAGAGACTAAGAAATATCTTCAAAAGCTTGGATCAAAGTTACAGGATGCAAAGGCCACGAGTAGATGCTTTGAGACAGAAATGGATGATAATTGACTTACTTGAAGACGAAGATAATGAGGAGCTAACAATTACTACGCTTTATAGCTAGAGTTTTTTTTCATTGTGTAATATATGTGGATACATATTGTAGGTGATATGGCACTTTTTTTGGTAACAAGTCTTGTAATTTTAGTGTGTATATTGGCTATACTAGCTTTGTATACATTATTTACTTTTGAAATGATATAATAATTAGTTTCTCATTTAGTATGTATAAAATTTCTGTGCTCATTTTTGTTATGTATATTTTAATGAGATATTATAATGAAGAAATGAACATTAATGAAGGATTATTTCCCTCACTAAAATCTTTTTTAGTTAATTAGTTAGTCATCAATGAAGGATTATTTTCCTCACTAATTTGAAGATACATTCTCAATTTATAATTAGTGAAGGAAAATTTTCTCTCGTTAAATAAATTTGTTCTTCATAATATATTATTTGTGAGGGAATAAAGTTATTCACTAATTTCAAATAGTCCTTCTTAACATATTATTTATAAAGGAAAACAATCTTTCACTAAATAACAATATTCCATTACTAAATACAATTTGTGAAGGAAAAAGTTATTCACAATATATCCTTCACAAAAAACATTTAGTTACTACTTAGCGAAGGATACCCAATTGCTAGGAGGTCTAATGCGAGCACTCGTGTGAAGGAAATATTTCTTCGCAATAAATCACTTGTGAGTAATATAGGGCCTCTAGTGAAGGATTTGTCCTTCACTATAGGCCATTTTTGGTGTAGTGATATATATACATAAGTGCATGATCAACCACCACGAAGCAACTCTATGGGGGATCGGAAATGTAAATAAAGCAATAAATGCGATCAATCGCCACGAAGTAAACTCCAGGCAGGACTGAATGTGAATAAAGCAATAAAAGGTCTCAAGTAAACTTCAGTTCTGACAGAATATATATATATATATATATATATATATATATATATATATATAAAATCCAAAGCTCATCGAGATATGTCCAAAACAACAATATATATATATATATATATATATATATATATATATATATATAAGCATGTAAACACTCAGGATGTAAAATCTAGGCTCACGAGATATGTCTGACAACAGTTATATATATAAGTATATTTATATATAAAACCAAGTAAACGCTCCAGACAGAAGTCTAGGCTCAATCGAGGCATAACTCGATAATGTTAGTCCACATATAAAATATATACATATATAAGTGTATATATATACAAACAGAAATAAAAACCATGGACCGAAGTCCGGGCAAACGCACGCAACATGACTCATAATGTGTAGAATAGTGTGTGCAAAGATGAAGAGAAAGGTTTTATAGAGTGTTAGAATGCTTATAGTAGGCTGCCAATGCAGACTTCTATGACTCTATATGGATGAACACTCAGCTCCCGCTAGTAAATGTATAGCTATATGTGAGCTAACAGGTGTTTAATAAGAGCAAACACTCAATATATTGTGTGTATAAAGCAAATTGGACAGGGCTTCCTCGCCTTTTTTCTTTTTTTTAAATGGCTACCCCAAGCCCTCTATTTATAGAGGGGGGAGCCGCAGGTGTACCTGCCGCTACCCGGGGTGCCTCGGGCTCCGTGGGTCCCGTGGTCTCAAAGTACGTGCACTCGTGCACTATGATGTCTGCTTGAACTTGCATAACTTTAATCCGAGCATCCGAATGAGGTATATAAGACCTTCTTCGGACCCCTTGTGTCGAGAGTTGCGCAATGACATGGGAATAGAGGTTGTCAGAAGTCAGGAAGAGGGGACCATGCCCATAATCTTCAAGCTTTAAATTCTATCCGGTGTGCTGCCACGCGCAATAGTCACTCGGGATTGGAACTCCCTAGTTCTTTAAGGACATTGTTGTATGTATGTATGTATGTATGAAATGTTGAGACGACGCGAAGATGTTGAGGTAGCAAGATGACGTTTGACTCCTCATCGGTGTTAACGCCGATTTGAGTTGAAAGCAGACGTTGCTTAGGGTTATATCTGAGATTGGACTGCTACAAGTGTTTTAATGCCGCAATGTCATCTGTGAGGGTGCCTATCTGCCCGGTGTTAGCTCTGGGTCTGCGGTATGAGTGCCTCAGCAGGAGGTCTGAGATTAAAGCTGGTCACATTTGAAACAAGCATTTCTGGGGTTATCGCCGGAACTGCAACAGCATTCCTTGGGGTTATCTCCGAGGTTAGAAATGATGTTCCCGGTGTGTGTTCTGGGGTTGAGAATGATGCTCCCGGTGTGTGTTCCGAGATTGAGAATGAACTTCCGGCAGTATCCGAAATAGATTGTGAGCTATCTTCTAGGGTTATCTCTGAAAGATGATTCTACCCTCCTGTAATGTTAGTAACAGGTGTGCAGAAAATTTTGAGTGTCTACAGATGCCCCTCTTTATCATTTTCATGCAATGCAAGGCATGGATAGGATAAAGAATGCTAGACACTTGAAATGCAACAGATAAACATGATGTTATGTGCAGCAACATGATGCAAATGTATGATTGAGATGACTATCAGTCCCCTATTAATCCTATTGGGATGACAATCAATGATGTCTTGGACATGCAATCCAATTCTTCAAGGATGTTGACGTTGGGGCTATCACCAAAGTCGTGAATCCTACACACAGACTTCTACTCCATAGAGGTACTTCTTGTGTATAAGAGATCTGTGGGGAGAAAGTTTTGTTTGTTTGAGGATGTGTATAACATATCCCACCATCCTGTCGAAGTTACTGCCAACCGTATGTACTTGTCAAGGTTGCCTGACCTTTGTTGATCTAGGTATCACCGGATAGATCCTTGTTGGGTGCATTGTCAAGGCTGCTTAACCTTCACTGGTGTGTGTATCAATGGTTGCATCGCGTTGTGACCCTTGTTGGGGAGTGTGTCAAGGCTGCTTGACCTTCATTGATTTGTGTATCAATGGTTGAATTGTGTTATAACCCCCGCCGGGAATACGTAGATGTCTGTAGCTCTGTGCGTTGTAACCCCCGCCGAGGAATACGTCTTCAACTCGCGATTTCAGCGTTGTAACCCCCACCGGGGATACATCTTTAATTCATAACTTCGTAGATTCTACGATGTAACCCCCGTCGGGGAAGGTGTCAAGGCTGTTTGACCTTGTACTGATGGCATCAGACCTTGTGAGGTATTGCCGAACATGATTTGTGAAAGCTGAGGCCACTGGTATAGTATACCTTGTATGCAGGTGAATACCAATGTGTGACATGTGGATAGTCCCATTTACATAGGGGGCTATGGCAAAAAATTTCCAAAACGTAGGCACTGGGTAGTCATGCATTTTTAACTCTACTGTTGACGTATTTTAAAATAATGTATGCATGCATGCATGTAGTCATAAAATGCATTTTGAAAAGCTCCAGGTAAGATTTTACCACACCCTTTCTGAGGTGATTTGGAGACTTGTTGTCTAGATATTATGGATCTGGATTAGCCGAGTAGTTCCTGCAGGACCACTTTTGGTGTACGGAGGAGGGCTTCTGAAGTACTTCGACCATGTTCTGTTAGACAGCCTCGTTGTTTAGTGGAGGTTGTCATTCGTCCTATCCAGGTTGAAGTGCCAGATGTCGAGGATGAGGAGGACGTACCGATTGAGGTTCCTACTCCTGCTGCACGAGTTCCCCGTAGGGAGTTGCCAGGTATTCAAGTGGTGAACCTAGATCTTCTGGGTGACTTGAGTCGGCATCCTTTAGTTTACCTGCACGCAAACGAGGTATGAAGTTAGATCTTAATCTTCCTTATTTCCTATTGATGAGGAGTAAAGGGTTCTGATGTTGATCTACATTTGATGTAGGTTCCCGGCTTTACATAGCCTCGCGGGAATTGGTTCAGCATCCACTCTATGTATCAGGCTTTGCATGATGACTATAGAGCGATTGTAGATGGCTGGGGATTCGGGATATTCTTTTCCATTCTTCCCCGTCGCTGTCCCTGGGGTTACCTCAGGGCATTGTCTGAGCGCTGGTTTCACCAGACTCAGTCACTCCATTTACTGGACTATGAGGTGATGATGACGCCGATGGATTGGCGAGTTATCACAGGTATGGAGTTTAAAGGGGATCTGGTGCCTTGCACGGTGGATATCACCCCTACTGCCGTCAGATACTTGTTAGGAGTTCCATGAGGCGCTCAAGGGGGGCTATGCGCACGCATGGTCCTTTGAGCGTAGATGCTATGAGCGGGTTATTGAGTGAGCCTATACCCGATGATGTGAGAGTCAGGGATCGCATTCTTCGACGAGTGTTCCTGATGATCATTAGGGGTTGCTTCATAGCAGATAACTCTTCTACGGTGTCCTTCGTTTTGATCAGCGCCACTCGACACGTAGACCGTATAAGAGATTATGATTGGTGTTCCTACACCTTTGCCTACTTCCTCAGGGGAATGCGCATGTGATCGCAAGGCTTGACCGAGGCTTGGTTAGGATTCTACCCGTTTCTGCTGGTGAGTATTTCTCTTGTCTTTTCCCATGTATAGGTTAAGAGCGTTGACTGACAGCAAAAGTAACCTTTATGTGGTCAGTTTTGGGCCTATGAGAGGCTTCCATGTTTGCATCCTATGAGTGTGTTAGGTTTAGATACCTATCCACGAGGACGGAGATGGCATCATTCCATACTGGCGGAGGTCCCTGTTGCTGAGGGTTTCACCCATTGCCTCCTACAGCTGGAGTTGTTAATCGCGGATGTCATCACATGGGTTCCCTATTCTGGGGAGCATTTGATTGTTGGATTTGAGGATGGGTACCCGACTGGTGTCCAGCACTTGATTTCCACCCGTAGGATTCCTCTCTTCACAGATGAAGGATGTGAGCTCTACTTAGGAGAGCGTGCTATCAGGAGCACTACAGAAGAGATTTGCATGTCGATCTTGCCTCCTGCCAGGCGTTATTGGCCTGTTTCACAGTCACCCGTCACTGATATCCCATTGTTGGGGATTGAAAGTTACACAATATCAGAGGTCCCCTACACTCAGGAGATGTTCCAGCATTGGTGGTCCCCTCGTACCATTAGAGCTCAGACCCATGCCACATAGTTTATGGGGGATTTGGTTCCAGGATCCGTGATGATGACGGATTGGCTAGCCTATGTCATAGATCCGACTCATGTGACACAGATTGACACTTTGACCCGGCAGTTGGATCGGGCACATTTCTTTATCCGGCATTTGGGTAGAGATCCTTCAGAGGCAGATACTTTTGATCCTTCCAGCTCTGGCGCTGGCACCTCAGGTGACCAATATGGATTTTCCGGTGCAAATCCTCCCTTGTATAGGCCTGACATCCCTGTAGATAGAGATCCAGTGACTCAGGAGGAGTTACATCAGATGGACAGGATTGAAGATGTAGACATCGATACCATTGACTTCTTCTGATGTATATTTCTCGTTATCTCTTTTGATAGGCCTTTGTTAGCTGTTGGGTAGCTTTGCCCCATTCTCGCTATATCTTTTGATAGACCTCTATAAGATGTTGAGTAGCTTCTCCCCATTTCCCTATATTTTAGCTGTACAGAGATGTATTAGATGATGATATACTTAGGAATATATGTACAGTTTTCATTCCCTATATCATATTGCCATCTATTGTATCATGCATGTTATTATGTTATGCATATGTATATATGTCCAGAGATATTCAGCATTGACCCCTGGATGGTCTTATGACATGGCTCGTATAGATGTCTTCTTCGACAGTTAGTTGTATTGATTATACCCCACCATTTTTGGTGGCATCTGGTATGCGCTCATGGTATGATAGTATGTCACAACGCATAAGATGATCGTAGATCATTTCACGTGATCATCTTACTACGACTTGTTGATGTTTCGAGTTCCCTGTGGTTCATAGAGGGTATGCTAGAGCATGGGGCAACCGGATGCATGAGTTTTCCGATTTGGGACCCAGGAGTTGACTCCAACTCTGGAGGAGTATGCATGGTTGACGATGTTGCCATTGGATTGACCTTGCGTGCAGATGGCGATTGGGGACATGAGTAGGCAATTCATGACCCTCACCGGCTTGAGGCGTAGAGTGGTACAGGATGAGATTACATCTGACCATGTAATATCCCAGCATTTTCTGATTGACAGATTTGGCTCTGAGGATAGTTATGCACGACATTCCGGGGATTTCACCACACTGGAGGATTATTGGCATTTAGCCAGAGTGGATGTACTGCTACTGTGCGTATTGTCATACGTCTACATGCCACAGTACATGGATGAGCTGGACATCGGGGTCATTATGGCAGTGAAAGCTCTCAGGGAGGGTTGATAAGTGGGTTTTATACCTACTTATTGGATATCAATTCACGCGAATTATGCCCATCTTAAGTACATTTTAGTATATTTTTAGTTGCATTTCATGTTATTTTACATTGCATGTACTGATAACTCTTTTGGAGTAAAAGTGCAGGATACGGCATAATTTGGTGAGGCTAGATGGCATGAGGTTGATGGATGCATGGCATGAGGACCTAGTGGAGCAAGAAGACCAAGCATGGAAGGAATGAGCAAGATAGGAAAGCAAGAAGAAAGATCAACAATGCGTAACCGTAACCGTAATCAAAACCGAATCGCAGATCGCAGAAGTTGGCGTGTGGGTCACGGCTACATAGGCCAACACACGCATGCCCGCGCGATGGCACGAATTTTCCAGATTTCAAGACGCATACCGCCGAAAATTACAAAAAAGGTCGGCGCAGACGCTGCCGCAAAAATCTGTCATTGAAATGTTGTTTTATTTTAATTTTTAATTTTAAGGGTTGTAATTAATTAAAAATGAGGCTGACTGGTGTCAGACATATCATTCAGTAGTTTTGACGTATTTTCATATTGGTAACTAGGGTTTACACTCTAGGAGAGATTCTAACGTAGAACGAAGCGTAAACTCTATCTTTTCTAATTCTTCGTGGGATTTCCAATCATTGTGGATAACTCTTGTTATTTTGCTGGATTTATATTAGGATTTGAACGTTAATATTGCTTTATAATTAGCAATTGGGTTTGATTGTTTCTATCCTTCTCTTTCAATTATTTGCTTATTAGCCATGTTTAGTTTTGATCCCATGATGGCTTTTGGTTCAGTCATGAACTAAATTCCATTATGGGATTCTAACAGATTTTAATATGTAGTTTAGTTGCATGCTTGACTGCTGGACTGTTTTTCATATCATAAGGAATTTCTATCATGGTTGATTTACATGCATGAATGCTTGATCACCATTTGTTTTTAGTAACTCGTATGGAATTGACAATGAACATGTGAGTATGAATTGTAATCATGATAACATACGTATATGGGGCTGTTTTACATGGCTTCTGTATTTCGTGAACCAGATAGACATATATTGTTTCACCGTGTGAGTTAAAATAAGGGCTTGCGCGTAAATTCAATATGGTTGCAATTTCACATAGACATATAGTGATTTTGGTTATATTGTCGATTACATGGTGTCTATCGCTTGTGGATACTGTGTGAGTAGTTCATAGCGCATTGAAAAATGGCTATGACTATTTTAGTGCTCTTGGCTACTTTTCTGTGATATGTAAACAATCTTGCATGATGGTGGTAATTAGATGAAGTATTAAATGAAGTTAGGATCCCATTATTTCCAGATTTGATTTATTCCATTATTATTCTTGTTTTAGTTATTATTTGCATTTAGAGTAATTCACAATTATAATATTTAGTTTAAGCATATAAAAATAATGATTTAATTGATGCATAGTGGTTTAAATTAGACAACTTTCTCTATGGGATCGATAATCTACTTACTCTGTATTACTTGTTGACACATGTATGCTTGCATGAGTTAGAGCTCTTTTGTTAGAACTAAAAAAGAGGCAACAAGTTTTTGGCGCCGTTGCCGGGGAAAGGCGTTTAAATTTAAATAGTTATCATCAATTTCAAGCTATATTGTATGACTTAAACAAATCTAATCTTATCTCATTTCTATTTTTGTTTTTGTTTTGGTTTCAGGTACTTGTAGATTTTTATGCACACGCGATCATCCAACTCAGAATTAACACCAGCGCAGGATAACATTAACGGAAGAAGTTGGAAAGCAAGTGTGCGGAGAAATTTGTAAGCTCAGTTAGAGAGTACTACAGCTAGTATCGCAGAAGAACAGAGAATTGAACAAAGAGAAGAGCACCGGGCTCTAAGAGACTACTCCATGCCGAATATTAATGGACTTCAATCGAGCATAGTCAGACGGACGATAGCAGCAAATACTTTCAAGATTAAACCGGGCACTATTCAGATGGTGCAGAATTCGGTACAGTTTGGGGGTGCTGCTACGGATGATCCGAATGAACACCTGTTGAGTTTCATTGAGATTTGGGATATATTCAGATACAACAGGGTGACAGAGGATGCTATTAGACTGAGGTTGTTCCCATTCTCTTTGAGGGATAAAGCAAGGAGTTGGTTACATTCTTTGCCTGCTGGATCAATTACTACATGGGTGGACTTAGCACAAAAGTTCTTAGCCAAATTTCTCCCAATGGCTAAGACTGCAAAGATGAGAACGGCTATCTCTCAGTTCGAACAACAACAGGGTGAATCCTTATACGAGGCTTGGGAGAGATACAAAGAGATGCTACGGAAGTGTCCGCATCACAGTATGCCAGATTGGATGGTGATCAACACATTTTACAATGGATTGGGATGGCAGTCGAGACCTATTGTAGATGCAGCTGTAGGAGGGGCATTATGGGCAAAGAGCTATGACAAGGCCTATACACTTATCGAGACTATGGCTGCAAATGATTTTCAGAATCCTATATCTCGGATGCCACAACCCAAGGTTGCAGGTGTCCTGGAGGTAGATGTTATTACTCAGTTGTCAGCACAGATGGCAGCGATGGAAAAGAAAATAGATACACTGGCAGAGAGCAAAGTGAAAACAGTTGCCTTCGTATGTGAGATTTGTGCGGGGTCGCACTCCACGGATCAATGTGCTATCAACTCGGAGTCGGTACAGTATGTGGGAAATTATAGGAAAGACCAAAGACAGTTTCAGAACACATACCACCCCAACAACCATAATCATCCAAACTTCAGTTGGTCTAATAACCAAGGGAATCAGCAGAACAGTTTCAGCTGAATCAACAATTTCAATCACAGCCATCTCAACCACATTTTACACCATAACCACCGTTTCCGTCGGGATTTTCTCAACAACAACAACATCACACTCCAGCTGCACCTCAGCAAGAAAAGAAATCAGAAATGGAGGAGATGATGTTGAAGTACATGGCAAACACGGAAGTTATGATCAAAAGCCAAGCAGTGGCTATCAAGAATTTGGAGACTCAGATGGGGCAAATGGCGAGCATGCTTAACAACAGGCCCCAAGGTTCATTGCCAAGTAATACAGAGACAAATCCATGAAGAGACGGGAAGGAACAGTGACAAGCGATCACATTGAGGTCTGGGAAAAATACTGCAGACAATGACAGTCGCGCGCCCGCGCCCAATTTTACTAAGGAAGCCGCCAGTTGAGAAGGGAAGGATAAAGCAGGGTCAGTTGAGAAGCCTATGAGCTCAGTACCACCAGTTCATCCTCGAGTTCCATATCCGCAAAGATTAAATAAGCAGAGGGAAGATAAGCAATTCAGAAAGTTTCTGGAGGTATTTAAAAAGCTGCAAATCAACATACCTTTCGTCGAGGCATTAGAACAAATGCCAAGCTATGCAAAGTTTATGAAGGGTATATTGTCAAGGAATAAGAGATTAGATGAATTTGAGACAGTAGCCTTGACAGAGGAATGCAGTGCAGTGCTTCAGCAGAAATTACCTCCGAAGCTGAAGGATCCGAGAAACTTCACAATTCCATGCACAATCGGGAAGATGAGCTTCAGTAAATGTTTATATGATCTTGGGGCAAGTATAAATATTATGCCCTTGTCAGTATTCAATCAATTGGGATTGCCGGATCTAAGGCCGACAAACATTTCTTTATAGTTAGCTGACAGATCCATCACGTATCCACAGGGAATTGTTGAAGATGTGTTGGAAAAGGTGGACAAATTTATCTTTCTGGCTGACTTTATCATTTTGGATTATGAGGAAGATAAAAATATACCAATCATACTGGGGAGACCATTCTTAGCCACAGGAAAGACTTTGATAGATGTGCAGAACGGGGAACTCACTATGCGTGTTCATGATCAAGAGGTCACCTTTAATGTCTTCAAAGCCATGAAGTTCCCAATAGATGAAGAATATTTCCTAGTTGACTTGGTGGATCGGATTCTAAATGATGAAGTACGGAGTCTAGTGGATTATAAACCTTTGTGGAATATCATTAATGAGAATTCAGATTTGGAGGACGAGGAATTCGACGAACTTGTGCAATATCTGGATACCACTCCACAATTCAGGAAATTCAGACCACCTATCTAGCCATTGACAAAAGCGGGAGAGTCATCGGTAAAATTGAAGCCATCTCTTGAGACACCTCCAAAACTTGAATTAAAACCACTTCCAAAACATCTCAGGTACGCATTTTTAAATAAAGATTCAAAATTACCTGTGATTATTTCTTCGGCACTAACATCTTTTCAGGAAGAGAAACCGCTACGAGTGCTTCGAGAGTTCAAATCAGCTATTGGATGGACCATAATAGATATAAAAGGGACCAGCCCTTCGTATTGCATGCATAAGATCATGATGGAAGATGGTAGTAAGCCATCAGTTGAGCAACAAAGAAGGCTTAACCCGATAATGAAAGAAGTGGTTAAGAAAGAGGTACTAAAATGGTTGGATGCATGAATAATTTATCCGATCTCGGATAGTTCATGGGTGAGCCCAGTGCAGTGTGTTCCGAAAAAGGGTAGCATAACAGTCGTGACTAATGAGAGTAATGAGTTAATTCCAACATGAACAGTAACGGGGTTGAGAGTCTGCATGGACTACCACAAGCTCAACAAAGCTACAAGGAAGGATCATTTTCCTCTTCCATTCATTGATCAGATGTTGGACAGATTAGTAGGTCATGAGTACTGTTGCCTTCTGGATGGGTATTCAGGCTACATTCAGATCATGATAGCTCCAGAAGACCAGGAAAAAACCACCTTCATATGTCCATACGACACTTTTGCTTTCAGGAGGATGTCTTTCGGGTTGTGCAATGCTCCAACCACCTTTCAGAGATGCATGGTGGCTATATTTTCAGACATGGTGGAGCAGATTGTGGAGGTATTTATGGATGATTTCTCAGTTTTCAGGGACTCGTTTGATTTATGCCTTGAGAATCTGGTTCTAGTTTTGAAGAGATGTGTTGAAACGAACTTAGTGCTGAACTGGGAAAAATGCCATTTCATGGTACAAGAAGGAATCATACTGGGACACAAGGTTTCGAAGAAGGGACTTGAGGTGGATAGGGTGAAGCTGGAAACTATAGAGAATTTGCCACCACCTACTTCAGTAAAAGGTGTTCGCAGTTTTCTAGGGCATGTAGGTTTCTACCGCAGATTCATCAAGGACTTCTCCAAGATAACTAAACCACTATGCATTCTATTGGAGAAGGATGCTCAGTTTGATTTTAATGAGGCTTGTGTGTCTGCATTTGAACATTTAAAGAGGAAACTAACTTCAGCACCAGTGATTACTGCACCAGACTGGGATTTGCCATTTGAGCTGATGTGTGATGCCAGTGATTACGCCATAGGGGCTGTTTTGGGGCAGAGGAAAGAGAAAAATTTTCGTGTGATTTATTATGCCAACAAGACCCTTACAGATGCACAGTTAAATTACACCACCACAGAGAAGGAGTTATTGGCAGTGGTGTATGCTTTTGACAAATTCCGAGCATATTTGATTGGCACGAAGGTGATTGTGTACGTGGATCACGTGACAATTCGACATTTAGTGGCAAAGAAGGATGCTAAGCCCCGGTTGATCAAATGGATTTTATTACTGCAGGAATTTGATTTGGAAATCAAGGACAGAAAGGGAACTAAAAATCAAGTGGCGGACCACTTATCGCGACTAGAGAATCCAGAGAGGGAAGCTAAAGATAATGTGATGATTAATGAATCCTTTCCAGATGAGCCGTTGTTTGTGGTGAAAGGCGAAGTGCCATGGTTCGCAGACTACGCGAATTATCTGGTGAGTAAGATGGTACCTTCTGACTTGGTGGGTTATCAAAAGAAGAAATTTTTGCATGATGTCAAATGGTATATATGGGATGAGCCTTATTTGTTTAAATAGTGTTCTGATCAAGTGATAAGAAGGTGTATCCCATATAGCGAGACCGAGGGGATTTTGCAGGATTGCCATTCTACTGTGTATGGAGGCCACTATGGTGGAGAAAGAATAGTGGCCAGAGTACTACAAGCAGGATTTTACTGGCCGACAATTTTCAAGGATGCCTACAGTTTCGTCCAACAGTGTGATAGATGTCAGAGAGTTGGAAACATCTCAAAAAGAAATGAAATGCCATTGAACACTATCCTCAAAGTAGAAATTTTTGATATGTGGGGGATTGATTTCATGGGACCTTTTGTTTCTTCCTGCAGTAATCTCTACATCTTACTCGCAGTGGATTATATGTCAAAATGGGTAGAAGCCGCAGCTTTGCCGACAAATGATGCTAAGGTAGTTCTCAAGTTTTTACACAGAAGTATATTCACGAGATTTAGGACTCCAAGGGCCATCATCAGTGACGAGGGCAGTCATTTCTGCAACAGGCAGTTCACAGCTTTGTTGGCTAAGTATGGGGTGAACCATCGCATTACTACAGCTTATCACCCCCAAACTAATGGTCAAGCAGAAGTATCGAATCGAGAAGTCTAGAGAATCCTTGAAAAAGTTGTGAATCCTACGAGGAAGGACTGGTTGTTAAAGTTAGATGATGCAGTATGGGCCTACAAAATTGCATACAAAACTCTATTGGGCATGTCACCTTTTCAGTTGGTATATGGAAAAGCCTGTCACCTTCCTATGGAGCTAGAGCATAAGGCATACTAGGCAATTTGGAAGCTCAATTTTGATTTGAAAGCTACAGGGGAGAAACGCCTACTCCAACTCAATGAGTTGGATGAATTCGGATTACAGGCCTACGAGAATTCAGAGATGTACAAGGAGAAGGTGAAGAAGTGGCACGACCGAAAGATCATTGAGAGAAAATTTAAACCAGGACAAAAGGTTTTTCTGTATAATTCTAGACTTAAACTTTTTCCCGGAAAGCTGAAATCGAGATGGTCTGGGCCATTAACAGTGCAGACTGTCTTTCCGCATGGTGCGATTTAAGTATATGACCAGTGTTCGGACAAGCCTTTTAAAGTGAATGGACAGCGATTAAAGCATTACTTTGGTGGTGAGGTGGACAGACAGAAAGTCACCTCACTTCTTTCGTCGGCATGAGATTCAAAAACAGTCAAGCTAATTGACTATAACTTAGCGCTTGATGGGAGGCAACCCATTATTTCTATTTCTATTTTTTTTAGTCAGTAGGGTACTTAGCTAGATCATCTTTATTTTATTAGTGAGAAATTGTTATGTTATGCATAAAGGAGTGTGTATTTGAATCTGCATTGGACTGTGTTTTAGTATTGTATAGAAGTTACTTGGTCATTTATGCTTATTCCAGAGTTCACATGTTGATATGGGTAATTGGTGTGATGCAAGTGAATGGAGAAGCAGGCATCACTGTTTTGTAGATTGAGAGTTAAAAGTTGGCAATACGGGATCTGCATCACGCGACCACGCATGAATAAGCTTGAGAACACGCGCTCCCACGCCTGGAAGTCAGTAGCTCAAATTTTTCTAACCGCCTAGGCGGTTCAAAACAAGCGCCTCAATGCTCCACTCAAGGCCACAAGATGTAGAACCAATTGAACACCGCGCGACCAATGCGCGATATACAGAACTTAAAAATTTTTAAACTCTTAAAAGCAAGTCGGGGCTTATTTGGACTCTCATTGTAAATCAAAATAGAAGGCGTGTTCACAGTGCTCTCTCCAACACGCACATCTCTTCCGCTCTATCAGTTCAACAAATTGCAACCCTAACTATCCTCTCCATTAAGTTCTTATCGTTGCAATACTACCACCCACGCGTACACCCATATCTCATCAGTGTAATACAACTCTAGGGTTTCTGCTTGGGGTGTGCAGCAACGAGTTTGTGGGTATTCTCATCCGCAGCTCTCATTATCAAGCAAATCATCTGCATTCTCTCTATCATCTGCAAATGGGTCCAAAAAGAGTACGTTCCATCTCCATCTCTTCATCATCAGCATCTTCCTCTAGTAACCAAGAAGAGGATGTCGTGGACCACCAGAAATTTATCAGTTTGGAAGCCCAGCAAGAATATTATCGAATCGTGGCCAAATCATTCGTGAAGGAACGAGGATTTAAACCTGAGAAGCAAGACGACCAACTATGGAATACGATATGAGAAAGAGGCTGGGCTGGCTTGGCTGCAACTCCTATGCCTATTCCCATGGGGTTTGTTCGAGAGTTTTACGCGAATGGTAAGGACGTAAAAGGAGGGATAACACTGGTTCGAGGATTACAAGTGGATTTTCGACCTCTAGCTATCAGAGCAGTGTTTAGGATTACTGACACACCACCAACTAGGACTACTAATTGGGTTACAGGTACACATTTGGAGACAGACTTGGAATTGGTGATTGTTGAATTATGCATTCCGGGCACCAAATGGAATTATAATGCGGGGACGACTGAGCCAAAATCTTTTCTCGCGTCCGCCTTGAATCGATATGCCAAAGCATGAAATCTGTTTATATGTGCCAAATTAATTCCGTCAGCTCACCAGCATGAAATAACCATTGAGCGGACTATCATTTTGTGGGGCATCATCAAAGGTAAGTACATTGACATAGGCCACCTAATTCATCAAAACATGTTGCAATATTTACGGGGGAGCACTACTGGGAATATTCCCCACGCGTCTATGGCAGCCATGCTTTGTACCCAACAAGGAGTCCCGTGGAATAACGAGCAGCTTCAGAACCCGAGCCACGACATCACTCATACAACTATTGCCAAGTTCAAGGATTGGACGGGTGGTGAACCGCATCCGAGAGGACTAGGTTTTATTATCCATCCCACTTTCCCAGAGCCACCACAGCAGCCCTCTCAGACAGATGAGGCGGGCCCGTCGAGGCAAACACATGCTCCTCATGGTGATCGCCAGCTCCGAAGGTTGGAGCGAAGGGTTGATGCCATATACGATAATTTTGGAGCGTTTGCTACGGGTCTCACCAGGGCCCTGGCCAAGGCTTTTGCTCAGCAGGGGACGATGTTAAAGTGGCCTCAGTTCGGGACAGCAGTGCCATATCCACCACCAGATTCACCACCCGAGGAGGGTGGTGCTGCCGATCATTAGGGGAGTTCTCTTTTACCCTTTACCTTCATTCACTGGAACATTGAATACTTTAAGTTTGGGGGTATTAGGGAAGTAGGATAGTTGCATGTAGTGTTTTCATGATTAGTTTAAATTTAGCATGTCTAATTTATTTGCTTATGTGTTAAAAAAATTTTAGTTTGCATGTCTCACAAAGTCTAGCTTTATGGAAATTTTTGTCTAGCCAATGATGATAGTGAATGGTGAAGGATTGTTGAGTATTTTGGATAACATGAACGTAGTTATAATGTTTCACACGATGAATTCATGTTGCTATTTAAATGCTTTCAGTTTGCACAGATGTGTTCACAATCACTTGTAGGTATAAGAAGTATGTGTTGCATTGCTCAATAGAAAATGTAGTTTTAAAAAGAGAAATATTGGAACATGGATGTAGACTTGCAAAAACATTGACATTCAAACTTTGGGAAAACATGGGTATGCTGTGTTTAAAAAAAACGAATAGCAATAACGTGGCTAGTCTTATTTCGGGGCCCTGGCTACTTGAGTAAGTACACCTGAGGGGATTTTCTCTACACCTAGCGCCCTAAGGTCTTTCATGGTCTGGGAGTCATTGGTTGAAAGCTCGCTAAGGGGTAGCAGTGTGCCTAATGGAATAAGGCATTGCACAGTCATGTGAAAAAAAATGAAAAGAAAAGAAAAAGAAAATGAAAAGAAAAATAGTAATAAACACCGCGGGAAAGAGCAAAAATCAACCTCGTGTGTAGCAATAAAGCAGTTTAGCCCATTGTTGAACTTTAGGTTGTTTGGATATGTTGGAACAGTCTTCGTTGCATAAGTATACATGAATCTTGATTTAGACTATAATTTTCTGTTTTGAGCAGTTTAGCATGTGAATTCTTTGCTTAAATCAAGTTTTGGTGAACACAACACACACACACACAGCATCTCTATAGCATCTATGAATTATCTGAGTGTATAACGTTATGACCATAGTTTAGTTTGAATTTGTATTCTTGAATCTGGATAATTCGCTGAGGTATTTTGGACTGAAATTCTGTTAGAGTTGGAACGATGTGAGACTAGTTTGCATAGTAATTTAGTTGCATAGTAGTGCTTTTGCATTTTTCTTGTTATTTAGCATGCATTGCTTGAGGGCAAGCAATAGTTCAAGTCTAGGGGTATTTGATAAGTGGGTTTTATACCTACTTATTGGATATCAATTCACCCGAATTATGCCCATCTCAAGTACATTTTAGTATATTTTTAGTTGCATTTCATGTTATTTTGCATTGCATGTACTGAGAATTCTTTTGGCGTAAAAGTGCAGGATACGACATAATTTGGTGAGGCTAGATGGCATGAGGTTGATGGATGCATGGCATGAGGATCTAGTGGAGCAAGAAGACCAAGCATGGAAGGAATGAGCAGCAGGACAAAGCAGTAGCTGCAGCAACACTGCAAAACCAGAACCAGAATCAAAACCAGAATGCAAACTGCAGAAGCTACGCGGCTGAGCGGCTACACATGCCAACGCATGCGCGCCCGCGTGATGGCACGGATATTCAGATTTCAAGACGCATACCGTGGCGAGAATTCTGAGGAAGGTCGGCGCGCGTATGATATTTAATCGATGTCGCTAAGCTATTTTATTTTAATTTTTAATTTTAAGGGTTGTAATTAATTAAAAATGAGGCTGACTGGTGTCAGACGTATCATTCAGTAGTTTTGACGTATTTTCATATCGGTAACTAGGGTTTACACTCTGGGAGAGATTCCAACGTAGAACGAAGCGTAAACTCTATCTTTTCTAATTCTTCGTGGGATTTCCAATCATTGTGGATAACTCTTGTTATTTTGCTTGATTTATATTAGGATTTGAACGTTAATATTGCTTTATAATTAGCAATTGGGTTTAATCGTTTCTATCCTTCTCTTTCAATTATTTGCTTATTAGCCATGTTTAGTTTTGATCCCATGATGGCTTTTGGTTCAGTCATGAACTAAATTCCATTATGGGATTCTAACGGATTTTAATATGTAGTTTAGTTGCATGCTTGATTGCTGGACTATTTTTCATATCATAAGGAATTTTTATCATGGTTAATTTGCATGCATGAATGCTTGATCACCTTTCATTTTTAGTACTCGTATGCAATTGACAATGAACATGCGAGTATGGATTGTAATCATGATAGCATACGTATATGGGGCTATTTTTCATGGCTTGTGTATTTCGTGAACCAGATAGACATATATTATTTCACCGTATGAGTTAAAATAAGGGCTTGCGCATAAATTCAATATGGTTGCAATTTTACATAGACATATAATGATTTTGGTTATATTGTCGATTACATGGTGTCTATAGCTTGTGTATACTATGTGAGAAGGTTATAGTGCATTGAAAAATAGCTATGACTATTTTAGTGCTCTTGGCTACTTTTCTATGATTTGTAAACAATCTTGCATGATGGTGGTAATTAGATGAAGTATTAAATGAAATTAGGATCCCATTATTTTCAGATTTAATTTATTCCATTATTATTCTTGTTTTAGTTATTATTTGTATTTAGAGTAATTCACAATTATAATATTAGTTTAAGCATTTAAAAATTGTGATTTAATTGATGCATAGTGGTTTAAATTAGACAACATTCTCTATGGGATCGATACTCTACTTACTCTGTATTACTTGTTGACACATGTATGCTTGCATAAGTTAGAGCTCTTTTGTTAGAACTAAAAAAGAGGCAACAAGGGTCATACCATCGTGCTGATGATTATCGCAGAGACTCTGAGGTCAGCTACATACTGATGCACATGTCCGGTAGGAGTGTTAATAGGTAGCTCGGTCATGCTGTACGTGTGGTTTATGTCACACTTGGGATCGATTGGCACATTCAGGCGGCATAGATATTATTTCACCCATGATATAGCCATGTCATACTCCTTTCCGCCTGCGGAGTGCATAGATGTTGTATCTTGGTCAGCTTTCCTTGTAGGGATTGGAGATCCATTTGCTATATTGTCGTGTACAGGGCTTAGCTCACCCTACAACTTTATTACTCATGCTTCGGGCATAGATTATCTTCCTCTCGCTGGTTTAAGAGGGATGATCACCTACCACCCACTAGCCGTGATGTGTCAGTTTGACCAGTTTTAGGATTTCCACCCATTTGAGGGGGCGGTGAGTCAGCGCTTCGCTTCTCGGCACCTATCATCAGCAGACAGGTCCAGGTTGTATGCATGTTGGGATCAGCGAGAGCTAGCTGAGTTTTCTGTCAGTCATCCGAGTTATTATGCAGAGTATTCAGCATGGATGGAGACAAAGACTGCATCGACTATGGTAGTATCCACAGTGCAGGATAGTGAGTCTGACGATGAGGAGCCTATGGAGGAGACTAACATTCCTATCGATGGGGACTTGACTGCTAGCCTACCAGCATATGTGATGGATTATCCCAGTCCGAGTGCCATTGTTACTTAGTATTCAACACAGTTTTTGGAGCAGAGCTTACATCTGATGACCTATGAGAGAGATCAGGTTAGGGCCGCGATGTTGACAGCTCTTGATGGGAGAGACGTCGCTCTATTAGAGAGGGATGAGGCTAGATCAGCCAGAAATGCATTGATTGTGGAGAGGCATGATGCCCTATCTTCTAGGGATGTGGCCATTGCAGACAGTACTTCCGTGAGATCCTAGACAACTGGTATTCTTATCGATATGAGTGCATACATAGATTAGCATCGTGCCATCATGCAGTCTGCCTCAGATCTGCTAGCTCGTGTAGATACCCTTGGGCATGATCTTGCAGCTTTACCTCCTTCTTCGGAGAGGGATGCTATGTTAGATCTGATAGTCCGCATACACACAGATCCATAGATAGCTTTGTATTTTCCTGCACAGACTAGCTTAGCCATTTTATTTTATATAGCACAGAAGTATATATCAAACAGTATTATATATGGTAAAGAAATATATTTTGATTTACTTCCCTTTCAGTTGTGCCATGATACTTGCTTGATATTTTCCTGTTTCTTCAGGGCTTGTGATCTTGATGCATTCTAAACTTACCCTTGATATGTGGACATTGAGCCATCATAGGTTTTCTCAGAATGGATCATTGATCTGTATGTATCCCTACCATCTTTGGTGTCTTGGAACTAGTTTCTGTATGGAAATATGGAGAGGAATGTGACTTTTCCTCTCTGAGATTGACCGCACCACATATGGTAGCTAGTACTTCTATTTGTGAGAAGCCTAATTAATTCCATATTTTATGGATTGTTATTGTTTTTTGAGGCACAACCGCAACTTAGATGGTCACCGAATCTCCTATTTGTGAGGAGAGGTTGGGTAATTCCATCCCCTTGGTCTGAATTCAATGAAATGTGGTGGATTGAAGGTTGATCCCAGTACCGTGTGACAAGTATTTTTGTTCTGGTAGGGGTTAGATTGAACCATAAATGGCTGCCTACATACTCATATTGAAGAGGAGATCAAGTCTGCGTAGTTCGAACTTGGTGTAAGAGGTTCAACGCTGAATGTGAAGGCAGATGGGTGAAGAAGTATTTTTGTTATTTTTTGTTTTTGTAGAGAAAGGGCATATATGTTTTTTTTGTTTTTTTTTGTTTATTGTGACTGGGCCATATAGAATATGGTTGCCTACGTACTCCCGTGTATCATGGAGATCAGGTCGACGTAGTTCGCCCCTCACGACGAATCGCAGCTAAAGAGAAGTGTGAATCCCGTGCGCAGGCTATACTACGGGGAGAAAAAAGTTTGATCCCATAATGGGGACAAACTACAGGTGTGGAAAAAGTTTGATCCTATTTTCAGGACAAACTATAAGCGTAGAAAAGTTTAATCCCGTATTTAGGATAAACTGTAGGTGTGAAAGGTTGAATCCCATGTGTAGGATAACCGAAATTGTATGGAATGTTTGAAACGAGGTGGAACCAGGCTACCTGTTCAAAGTGAGGTGAAACCAGGTTGCTGGTTTGAAGTATGGTGAAATCAGGCTGCTGGTTTAAAGTGTATATTTTCCTGAGGGGCAAAAGAGTTTGTAAAAAAAGGGTTAAAAAACCGGAATGACTAGTGATTGGATGATCAATACCAGGATGTTTACTTGATGGTAACTTCTGACATAGTACCATTTCACGGTGTATGAGTTGATAAGCTGTGGAAATTCATCACCATCCATTTCTTGTAGTCTGAGAGCACCTCCTGTAAATACTTCCTTGACAACAAACGGGCCTTCCTAGTTAGGAGCAAATTTTCCCTTAGATTGATCTTGGTTATCAATGATCTTCTTCAAAACCAAGTCATATTGCTTGAACTGCCGTAGTCGGACTTTTTTGTTGTAGGATCATGCGATCATTTGCTGATATAATTGACCATGGAAGATTGTCGCGGTTTGCCTTTCGTCTATCAAAGATAATTGGTGATACCTATCTTGTACCCATTGGTCTTCATCCAACTGAGCATCTATCAATACTCTAAGGGATTCCATTTCTACCTCTATGGAGAGCACTGCTTCCATCCCATAGGCTAATGAGTAGGGGGTTGCCCCACTAGAAGTACGCATTGAAGTTCTGTAAGCTAATAAAGTCAGAGGCAAGAGGTCAGGCCATCCTTTGTGATTGGCACACATTTTTTGCATGATCTTCTTGATATTTTTATTAGCCGCTTCAACAGCACCATTCATCTTTGGACGGTAGATGATGGAGTTAAGGTGTTTGATGTGGAATTTACTGCATAACTCCTCCATCATTTTATTATTAAGGTTTTTAGCATTGTCTGACACAATGACCTCTGGTTGTCCATAACGATAGACTACATTATTTCTGATGAAAACAATGATGACTTCTTTGGTAACCCTGGTGAAGGAGGCTGCTTCTACCCACTTGGTGAAGTAATCGATCATGGTGAATATGAATCGATGTCCATTCATTGCGGCTTTGGGCTCGATGGGCCCGATCCGCCCATTCCCACATTGAGAAGGGCCATGGCGAACTCATATTGTGGAGTTCCTTGGGGGCGTGGATAGCATTCCCATGAATTTGGCATTGATAGCACCTCTTGGACGTGATCATCACGCATCGACTTTGAGTGAGTGAGCCAATAATTCCTGCTTCGAGGATTTTCTTGACAAGTAAGGGCGCTGCCACGTGTGGGCCACATACTCCACCATGGATCTCATCCATGAGCCTCTCGAGCTTGGTATTTGTCCGGACATCCGAGGAGACCTAATCCTGCATCTCTCTTATAGAGTGCATCTCTGCTCAGGTAAAATTTCATAGCAAGTCGATGGATCCGCCTCTTCTCAGTTAGGCTCGCCTCAGCGGGTGTAGATCCATCTCGCAGATACTCCTTGATATGTTGATACCAAGGGTGGTGGATGGGAGGTAGCTCATCCGATACTTCTCCAACATAGTTCCCATAAGCTGGGGCCTTTTGCAGGGCAAATGTGATGCTTGGCATGTTTTCCTTGTCAGATATGTGAATCAAGGATGCCAACGTTGCTAGTGCATCCGCAAAATCATTCCTAATGTGAGGAATGTGTAGAAAGGAGATTTCTTCTGACTCCAAAGCCATCTATCCAACTTGCCGATGGTAAGGCAGCAAATGTAATTCTTTGGTTTGATAGATTCCTGTGGACTGCTTGATTACCAATTCAGAATCCCCAAAGACAGTTAACCGTCTGATGCCCATTGAACGGGCAAGATTTAGCCACCATAATATAGCCTTCATACTCAGTTGTGTTGTTGGTGCTGACAAACTGTAATTTGACAGCGACGGGATACTGCTCCCCCGTAACGGAAACTAGAACTGCTCCAGCTCTAGCGCCTTCTGCGTTAATAACTCCATCAAAATACATTTTCCATGTGTGGAATGCATCGTAATGATGGTGTTGCTGAACTGCCATTACCCCTTCATCGGGGAAGTTTGTTTCCAAGGGTTTGTAATCCCCTGCAGGTGCGGTAGCTAGTTGATCTGCAATTCCTTGACCTTTAACAGACTTTTGTATCACATAGACGATGTCAAATTGCTATAGGATCAACTGCCATCTAGACAGTCGACAATTTAGTATGGGCTTACTGAACACATACTTGAGAGGATCCACGCGGGATATAAGATGGGTTGTGTGACCATGGAAGTAATGTTGTAACCTCATGGAAGCCCATGCCAAAGCACAACAAGTCTTCTTAATCAGAGTGTACTTGTGTTCACTGATGCTGAATCTTTTGCTGAGGTAATAGATAGCTCGTTTTTGGACTGTATCGTCTTTTTGCCCCAGCATGTAGCCCATGGCATTGTCATTAATGGGCAGGTACATAAATAGGGAAACATCATCCCTGGGAAATACCAAAACAGAAGTGTTAACCAACTGCTCTTTAATGGTAAGGAAGGCTTTTTGGCACTCATCATTCCATTTCATGGAGGAGTTCTTCCTTAACAGCTTGAAGATGGGCTCACATGTTGCTGTGAGTTGAGAGATAAACCTGCTAATGAAGTTGATTCTTCCCAAAAATCCCTGTATTTCCTTCTCTGTCTAAGGAACGGGCATTTCCTTGATGGCTTGGATTTTGGTAGGATCTAGTTCAATCCCTTTGTGGCTGACTAGGAAACCTAGCAACATGCCTGATTTGACACCAAAGGCACACTTGGCTGGATTCAACTTCAAGTTGTACTTACGCAACCTGTTGAATAATTTTCTGAGATGGTCTAAGTGTCTTCCTCTCTTCGAGACTTGACGATGATGTCATCCACATAGATATCTATCTCTTTGTGCATTAAATCGTGGAAAAGAGCCATCATAGCTCGCTGGTAGGTTTCCCCGACATTGATGAGGCCGAATGAAAACCGTCTGTAGCAAAAAGTTCCCCAAGGCATGATGAAAGCAGTTTTCTCACGGTCTTCCTCGGCAACCATAATTTGATGGTACCCCGCAGTATTGTCAATGAGAATGTGTTTAAAGGGTACGGGAAAGCTATCTTTAAGGCAATCTTTGTTCAAATCCCGGTAATCCATGCAAACTCGCACCTTTCCTCCTGGTTTAGGTATGGGAACAATATTGGATATCCACTCCGAATATGTAGACACCATGATAATGCTAGCTTGAAATTGTTTCACAATTTCTTCTTTGACTTTTAAACTCCACTCAGGTTTTAATCGCCTGAGCTTCTGCCTCACTTGTTTGAATCCTTCTGTAATGGGAAGGCGATGAAGAACAATGTCAGTGGACAAACCCACCATGTCTTCATGAGACCATGCAAACATATCTTGGAATTGGATTAATAGCACAACCATGTCATTCTATTGGTTTGGGGTAAGGTCTGAACCAATCTGGATTAGCTTAGGATTTTCTAAGGTTCCAAGATTGAAAGAAGTGGTTTGGTCAAGGTTGGATTTAGATTTGTCTGCGACCCATTCCTTAATCTCCTGAGGTGTCTCAATGTCCTCTTGTATTTCCATCAAGTTTGAGTCCAACTTTGCATCAATGTTACAGCCCTTGTTGAGAGAAGGCACATCACCAGCAAGTACAGGCAAATCTAAACTTAGAGTCCTGAAATCAAAAGATACTTTCACTTATTATATGAAACTGTTTAATCATATAAAAGTGTTAGCATGTACTGATAAAATAACTGCTAATACTATATAGAAAAGTAAGCAATTAAAGTTATCTACAGGGCAGAGAGATTTTTCTGCCCATTTTACCCTCTTTGACCAATGCATGGAGTGCTGCTCCAATTGTCGAGGGCAAAGTCCTGATGGACTGCAGTGACGGAGGGGTTGTCATTGTCCTCCTTCTCCCGAATGATAACCATAACATCTGGGCAATCATCGTCTGGGGTATATTTGTTTGTATGTTCATCACGAACAATGACGTGTATGCCTGACATCATCAAGGCAATGTCATGTTTACGTTTCCACTCCCTTTCTTCCACTTCGGGATCAGGAATCAGCACCTCTTTCGCTTTGAATGGGACTGGCTTGGGAAACAGCATAGCCATAACATGGGCTGGCACCTTTACTGGAGACTGTATCAGCTCATGCGGTGCAGATGTAACAAATCGCCGTGTGGTGGATACTTGAGGAACCTACTTATGTTTGTGCGGATTCCTATGATTGGAATTGGCAGAGTAGCCTAGTCCGGCTATCCCAGTTTGACTAGACATTTGAATAGGGTGTTTAATACCCTGTTGATTTTTACCAAGCCCTTGTCCAGGCTGATGACCCAATGACATCATTTCTTGTGTAGTCGACATAACCTCGGCAGAAATTTTGGGTACAAGAAGTGGTGCTCCAATAGGTTGATATTGAGTGTTACTCACTTCCAAAGTATGAAAACTGGCCGGCTCAACTTCTGAATTGAAGCTGATAATTGGTAGACTGCCTTGCTCAGGACATTCCGGCTCAGCGTTGACAGTGACTAGACTGTTGTTGACAATGTATTTGATTTGTTGATTTAATGTGGAGGGAACGGCTCCAACCATGTGTATCCATGGTCTCCCCAATAGCAGGTTGTATCCTGAGTCTATCTTGAGGACGTGGAAGGATACATTGAATGTATTTGGACCAATCTCAATTGGCAACTCAATCTTTTCGATGGAATTTCACCGGGATCCATCGAAAGCTTTGATCATCGTATGGCTGCTTTGGATCCTTTTGAGATTGACATGCATCTTCACCAAGGTGGCATAAGGACAGATATTCAGAGACGAACCTCCATCTATCAACACTTCAACTAACATATACCCGGAGGACAACACTGCAATGTGCAGTGGCTTGCAATGACCGGTCCCTTCGGGAGGTATGTCATCATTAGTGAAGGATATCACATTGTTGTTAAAAAATGTGATTAACCATATGCTGAAAGTTTTCTACATCCACTGATTTTGGTAAATAGGCTTCTTCCAAAACCTTTAATAAGATCTTCTCGTGCTCCTCGGAAGAGAAAACCAAGTCCAGTATTGATACCTGATGTGGAGCTTCTCTTAAGCTTAAAACCACATTGGCTTCATTATGGCCCATAGTGCGAAGGAATTTTTCAATCTTCTACATGGGAAACTTCCCTTTTGCTCTGATGGCGGGCTTCATCACCCTCTGCGGATGATACAATGTATTTTCCTTCGACACTGTAGCAGTAGTATGAGACGTAGATCCTTCATCTTTTCCATAATTCCATGAAACTTTGTGTAAGCTGACAACAGGATATTATGTCTGCAATGTAAATAAATTGGCTTGGGTGCTGCCACTTTCAAAGGATTGACAGCTCCTTTGAGTTGAATTCCTTGTATGGGAAATGCTTTAACAGTCTCATCATCCTCGTCGGATATAACTGCTACTGATCCCTTCCATTTGGTAGGACATGTATTCGCACTCTCAAGTTGCACAGTGTCATTGTCTGCCAGCTGCAGGACACCGCTATCAATGAGATTTTGAATGAGATGGTGGAGTGCCCAGCTTTCTTTTGTGATGTGACCACGAGAATGTGAATGATATTGACAGACTCCATCGGAGTTGAACCGTCTTGAACGGGGATTGATTGGAGGCAGAAGGGAGGTAATTCTTCCTTCGTTGATAAGCATTTAAAATATCTCCTCCATAGATTGGCCCAGATAGGTAAATTCCCTCTAATCGGCAAAATCCCGACGGGCTTTAGCATTTGCTCTCTTTCCAACCTTATCCTCCATAGCTTCGCTTTTTGAAGGTGAGGGTGGAGCATTCATAATAAAAGGCAGGAGATAGGCATGCTTCCTGGCTGATTAATTGCCATGTGACTTGATGTTGATGGGTCACCAGTTCTGCCAATTGCTCAATTTTCTTGCAAATAGCTTTGATTTTTCATTCCATAGTAAACTGGAACTTTTCATAATCCCATATGTCAACACCGTCTTTGATGGTCTGGGATGATTCACCGTTAAAATTGGAATTCTGTCCAGTGCTCCAACTGATCATGTTTACCTCTTCTTCTTTGTGTGTAGGAAGAAGGTTGTCTTGCACATGAGGTTGATCTGGTTTAGTAATAATGATCTCTCCGTTGTCTATTAAATCTTGGATCTTATGTTTCAAGGCCCAACAATCTTGAGTATCATGTCCAGGTGCCCCGGCATGATATGCACACTTCCGAGTAACATCAAAACCCTTCCCATTAGGGTTGGCTGGTGGAAGAAGACGTGTAATTTTCTTCTGAGTGGTCAAAAGAACAAGAATATTCTCGAGCGAGTCCCCTAAGGGTGTGAACATTCGAGGGTGATTTACTTCTTCTCTTTTAGGCAATAGAGGGTTTTAAGACTGTGCTTGGAAAGGGGAGTAGTTTCTCCTCTGTATAGGCATGCTCTGATTGCCTTTTTGACCTTGTAGTATCAAGGAAACATCCTCCTCTTTCTTTTTATGGACCCTCTGGGGGTTGTTTCCATAAGATCCGGACTGGATGTGCTCAGCAACTGCTTTAAGAGCGGATAGGTCTTAAATCTTACCGGACTTCAGTCCCATCTCAGCCATCTCTCTGTGCTTGATCATTTCAGAGAATGGTTTGTCAATACCAGCTAAAATCTCTCATAGAAAGGTGCAACATTCACACACAAGCATATAATAATTTTGAAAAGCTTGTAATAACGGCTTAAGCCCTCTTACTGGAGTCCCTAGCAGAGTCGCCACCTGTCGACGTCGGGATTTTTAGTTGTCCCTTTTCGTTACTTGTTCTTTGGTGTTCTCATTGTTATGTGAAAAAGGTCTGACATGTATAATGTCGACGATGGACTATTAAGAGTCACCAGTTGGTATTTTTAACTGGTTGTACCAACGCAACCGAAAAGGTTTGCACATTGACCTAGTGTTTTGACACTGCTAAACGGGTCTGTGAAACCGAGATTCGTTATGGATCCGGGGGCTTGATTATGCGGAGGGAAGGTTTTAGGCACCCCCCGACATCCGTGTTACCACGGTGACCGCCACTTTCCAAAGAAACTTTTATATGAATGTGTGTGTGTGTGTGTGTGTGTGGATTAATGTGTAATTATTTGAAAGTAGTGTGAGGCCTCGTTCGCACCTATATACGCAGGGTTTGAATTTATATAAAAATTCAGTTTTAGCAAGATATAGCAATGAAGTTTTACAAAAAGAGGTTTTTCAAACCCTGTGCTCAATAGGAATTGAGACCTTTTCATACTTCCATTTTATTGCTAAATGTTAGGCTTGTTTGCTTTTATTTTTGAGATGCGAGTCATCTTCGAGAAAATATTATACAGCAGTGCCAAACTCCTTATGGGCATGATAGCCATCTAAGGAAATTCGTACACTGTAAATAATGTACAAGCTGCTTACAGCTGAAAAAGTCCATCATGGGAACCGAATCTAGATTTAGTAGACTGAATCTGTGATCACATTATTCCTTGGCTCACATGATACTGCAATTTGTATGAAAAGTAGTAAGCAGTTTTATATATATAAAAGCGGTATATATATATATATATATGTGTGTGTGTGTGTGTGTGCATGATTAACCACCACGAAACAACTCCATGGGAGATCGAAAATGTAAATAAAGCAATAAATGCGATCAATCGCCACGAAGTAAACTCCAGGCGGGACTGAATGTAAATAAAGCAGTAAAAGGCCTCTAAGTAAACTCCAGGCCTGACAGAAATATAAATATATATATAAGCAGTAAACGCACTGGATGTAAAATCCAGGCTCATCGGATATGTCCGACAACAATTATATATATATATAAGCATGTAAATGCTCCGGATGTAAAATCCAGGCTCATCAGATATGTCTGACAACAGTTTTATATATATATATATATATATATATATATATAAGCAAGTAAATGCTCCAGATAGAAGTCTAGGCTCAATCGAGGCATAACTCGATAATGTTAGTCCTGATATAAAATATATACATATATAAGTATATATATATATATAGACAAAATTGAAAACCACGGACCAAAGTCCGGGCAAACGCACGCAACACGACTCTCAATGTGTAGAATAATGTTTGCAAAGATGAAGAGAAAGGCTTTATAGAGTGTTAGAAGGCTTATAGTGGGCTGCCAATGCAGACTTCTATGACTCTATATGGATGAACACTCAGCTTTCGCTGGTAAATGTATAGCTATATGTGAGCTAACAGGTGTTTAAAAAGAGCAAGCACTCAATATATGGTGTGTATAAAGAAAATTGGACAGGGCTTCCTTGCCTTTTTTCTTTCTTTAAAATGGCTACCCCAAGCCCTCTATTTATAGGGGGGGAGGGGAGCCGCAGGTGTACCTACGGCTACCTGGGGTACCCATGGCTCCACGGGTCCCGTTGTCTCGAAGTACGTACACTTGTGCACTGTGATGTCCACTCGAACTTGCAGAACTTCAATCCGAGCATCCGAATGAGGTATATAAGACCTTATTCGGACCCCTTGTGTCGAGAGTTGCACAATGACATGGGATTAGAGCTTGTCAGAAGTCAGGAAGAGGGGACCATGCCCATAATCTTCAAGCTTCAAATTCTATCTGGTGTGCTGCCACGCGCAATAGTCACTCGGGATTGGAACTCCCTGGTTCTTGAAGGACATTGTTATATGTATGTATGTATGAAATGTTGAGACGACGCGCAGATGTTCAAGTAGCAAGATGACATTTGACTCCTCATCGGTGTTATCGCCGATTTGAGTTGAAAGCAGACGTTGCTCAAGGTTATATCTGAAATTAGACTGTTACAAGTGTTTTAATGTCGTAATGTCATCTGCGAGGGTGCATGTCTGCCTGGTGTTAGTTCCGGGTCTGCGGTATGAGTGCCTCAGCAGGAGGTCTGAGATTTAAGTTGGTCGCATTTGAAATAAGCATTTCCGGGGTTATCGCCGGAACTGCAACAACATTCCTTGGGGTTGGCGCCACGTAGGCTTAAAAATATCGGAGGTCGCGTTGCAGCACGACTCTATGAAGGGACCAGAAGATCATGCGGCGTGAGGTCGACTTTGACTTAAGCGAGGGGTGGAGGCCATACGGGATCTTAGTTAATCCTTTGCGTTGCGGAGCTAGATTTCAGTATGTTCCAAAGTGGCATAGCGCTGCGGCGCGGGCTCTAAGTATATCCCTGGCGTTGCGACGCCAATACAACAAAAATGCCCTGGAAGCTGGAAAAGATCTGTAAAGCCCTGCATCATAGACATTAAACAAAATAACAACAAGATATATATAAAAACTAACTAAATAACAGAAAACAGGCAACATCTTAAGCCACAAATGATCTGATTCGTAGATATAAATCCCACTCATCAAATACCCCCAAACTTAAGCTTTTGCTTGTCCTCAAGCAAACTATCAGACATCCATACCCCATTACTGCAAGATATGAATGAAGACTAATCCTATAGACTAATATTATGGCCTTTAAGCACAATCATAAACAACCTCTAAGAATAGGACAAACATGCATACGAACGAGGGCTTAATGTCTATTAATAAGCATGAGACTGTAATCGATCCAGTGTGTGTGTGTGTGCAGACCAATCATCCTAACTAGCCATAACCCATATTAAGATCACACAGTTAAATGTTATACCCAAAAAATTTACACTGCAAGTCAAACAATTAACAAGTATTAAAAACAAGACACAATACACGAAAGGATCAAAAGGTTCTAGTACTGAAATAACATCTGACTCTGACATTGCTTAATTACATAGAGGCTAAACAGAGCACCCATTAGCAAGATTTCGATCAATGACTCCCAAGCCAGATGACTTTAGGGCACTAGGTGTAGAACACCCCAATGAATCTAATAACTCAAGCAACAAAGGCCACGTAATCAACATAAGTCAAAATAAATTTTATTAAATCCGAAGATTATTCATTCGTACAAGTTTGCGTTTATGGGTGAGTGTGTTTCCACGCTCCATCTCAACCCACCGCAAGACTAACTACTAAATTATTATTGTTGTTGTTGTTGTTGTTGTTATTATTATTATTATTATTATTATTATTATTATTATTATTATTATTATTATTATTATTATTTTAGAAAAATAGACCCGAAAATGTAAAAGCCTTTAAGTCTTTTATTACCTTGAAACCGACAGAGTTTTAACAAAGTGTACAGATTTTCAACACAATAAACAAACAACCTAAATCTGGACACATAACTAGAAAAGACAATTAGTCAGTGCTCGCTAGAAGGATGGATCCAAAACAGTCTCAACTTATCCAAATAACACGCCCCTAGTTCAGATAAATTTGACACTACTCTAAGAAAACGATATAATTAATTGGCATTTGGCATTAGCCACAATCAAAACTTAAGCGCTATAATACCCTAACCCATCATAAAAACAATTACAGACCGGGGGATAGAGTTAATCAACATATATAGGCAAAAAACTATAAAATATAAAGCACCCCTGTCAAAGTAGGGCAAAGCCATAACCCATGGCATTAAGTATACCAATAATCAGTGTAAACCCCAAAAACTATGGCTATCCACAAAATAATATCTAATTTAATCAAGATATCCCTAAATATCACCTGCCAACTACACAATCCAAAAAGATATACAACCAAAAGCATGCATCCAAAATAATTAAGCCATTAATCAAAATAATAATCAACATAGATAAAACATAGTTAATTTAAGTAGTCTAAGGCTATCCAGCCCAAGTGATTCTCTCAAACCTTCACACAATAAACATAAATAAACTTACACATCATAGCAATTCAAATAATACTAAATTAACACAATTCATATATAATTAAAATAAAAAGGAATTCCCCCCCCCCCCCCCCAAACTTATAATTTGGCCAGTGTCCTCAATGGCCTCCAAACTTGCAGCATCACGCATCCTGAGCATCGTCATCCTCATCATGCTCATCATCCTTCATGTTGATAGGTTCTTCCTCGTGGGCCTCCTCCCGAGGCAGAAATTATGGTGGATAAAGCGCGTAGATTGGAGGCTCGGGAAATTGGAAAGGCATAAAGTCGGCGTCATGTCCTCCCTATGCAGCATGGATATTGGAGAGCGTGCTCACAAATTCGACGTGATAGTGGTGGAATTGGCTCTGCCATTGGGCCACAGTGTCTATCTTACAGTTTAGGAAATTTAGGTTGTTCAAAATTTCTGCTAGGGCCCCAGAGGAATGGCATCAGATGCTGGGTGTGACACCCCCAAATCCCGGTACCTCATTACCTCAGGATTTGGTGTTCACTTGATAAAAATATTTATATCTATCTACCAAAATATGATAAAATTAAATCATAAATCCTCCCTTTAAATAGGGTTACATCATCAAATAAATATCTTTCCAGGTTGTCTAACCTTAAACATCATTCAAGTGCGGAAATAAAATTATTACATCACATCATTAAACAAAAGTCTATCATTATATCAATAAAATAACATTACAAGTATTCATAACTTGTACATTTTTCCCTTTTCTTTGCTAGTTGTAGGTTCATCTACCTTCTCAACTTTAGCTGCAATGATTGTATTTATGCAAGAGTGAGCAAAACAAATGCTCACTAGATATAGAAATGAATCAACAAGATAATAATAACTGCCAATGAATAGGTTCATCAAAACTGAATAGTACTCTATGAATGATAACCAAAGACTGGAATCAAAATATAGAATATATACCTGAGGGTCATAAGACCACGAACTATGTCCACAGTTGTAAGTAATCTTTCAACTTCAACTTTAACAGTCATAAGACTATAAGGACTCCTCATACTTAAGGGGATCAACCCTTCATACAATGTATTATGCACAAACATTTCAACGGTAAGCGTAAATTATCCCCTAATATTAGGGTTATTCATCTCAGTATTTATAGTACAAGTCCGCACCAAAGTAAGTTTGGTTTGGATACATTTCAAGGTAATTTAGAATTCAACGGTCATCAACTACAGAGTAGTTGAATAAAAAGGTAACAACTTTATGTTATGGAATAAATCATAACCGAATCGACATTGTGAATTAAGATCATGCTTTAGGAATAATCTAATAGCATACATATTGAAGAATATAACCTGCCTTGCTTGAACAACGTTAAGCTAAGGTTAAGATCTTATAATTGAATCTTAAGCATGCATCATAAGCAATAACTTGAACGATAAAACTTGTTTATCAGAATGAAAATTATTGCATGCTAGAATAACAAGTTTAGGTTTAGAAAAACTTGCATAATGTAATTGAACAAGAAACAATAACTTGCTCAATCATAAACAAACTAGCTTTAACAAAAGTTTAAGCTAGCACAATGTAACAATAGATTTAGAGAACTTGCAAAATCGTAAATAAACTAACTCAACGAAAGTGTGGAGATAGAAAACTTGCCTTGCTTATAGGCTAAACCGCAACAATTCAATTCACAATATCTTAATCATATTCTATTAAGATAACATTAGTCACTGCAGATACATGTACACAAATAAGTGCCTATTTCATGTATGTCTACATAATCGAGTTTCATGAATTAAAATAATGATAACACTCGTTAAGTATTAATAGTATGCTTATTCATAGCATTATAATACCATTCTAACCCGATTAAATTTTTAACAAATATAATATTACAGTATATTAGTTATTACAGACACTGCGCACAGAAAAATTAATTTTCTGGACCTTACTGTTAACCGGCGCTGCGGCGCCACGGATTGAGCTAAGCTTGGCGCAGCGTAGCTCACAGGTCTAAGGAAGGTGCTGTGGCGCGAGCTTGGCACTGCGGCACGAAGAGTGGAACTGGGGCTCTGATTTTGGCGCTGAGGCGACGAATTACAAAACCAACCACACGAAGACAGAACATAACTAATTTTTGTCTACTTAGCAGCTAAATTACAACATACAACTTATGTAAATTACACATAAACATTTCCAATCATACATATACTAGTTTAACACAACTAAACAACAATATCAGAAATCTTAAATCCTTGAAAGCCAATTTTTAAACCAAAACTCCATTATTAAAATTTCTTGACTCAGTTAACTATAATTCTACATTTATAACCTAAATTGATTTATTCTAACTATGTTGTCTTTGTTTCTTACCAAGTTAGTATATTCAAAGTTCAATTTATCTATTAGCATACAATCATATATATTCATACCTATATTCACCATGTTTATACATATATGCTCACTGTAAAAAAAACCGTTTCTCTTCTTGCAGACTTAATTTAGCATACAATCTTATCTATATGTTTGTAAAGAACTTTATATTACAGTCAAATTAAGAAACACAGAGACTTAGAAATTATGGTGTAAAACATATATGTTAAGGTTATGTAACATACCTTTTGTTGCATAAGAAACCCTTGTAAAAACCCGATATTTTCTATACAAATAAATCAGAAATTTTGCGTATAAATTTTTATTTATTTATTTATTAAAATAAATATGGGGAATATGTGCCAAGAAAATGTGTATATGTATATTTGTGATAAATAAAAAAAAATTATTACATGAATAATCTTAAATAATTTTATTTTAGAGTTATTGATTATTATAAATTATATTCTTATAATAATTAATTTTATAGTATAAATGTTTTTATTAATTAGTTTCCATAAAATATGATTATTATATTAATATATGGAATGGTTATTAGAATTATTAGAATTATTATTTTTTGTATGAATTTTAGTTGATTATTAAGTTATGTATTTTAACTTAATTAATAATGTTGTTTATGTAAGATAAATCGGATATGGAATTCAAACCCTAATTTTAGATTTTTATCAAGGAATGAGAATAATAATATAATATTAATTATATTTTGATTTTTCAGTGCTATAAATATGTACAGTATGTACATACTGATAATGATCGGTCAATTATAGTGCAGTATTTGAAAGCCCTAGTTTTACTGTGCTTAACCCTAATTTGAAACTCGAATTAGAGTTCAAGATTGTTTGTAAATGCGTTAATGTTGTTAATTAACAAGAGTTAGAATTATAATTGTTAATTAGGGAAAACCAAATTAGTAATTTAAAACCCTAATGACTAGAACCCTAATTAGAAAACCTAATTGTGATTTGGTAACCCTAATTACCAAAATTATAAACTCTAATTGCTAAATTAGCAAGGATAATTATAATTAGAAAATAATACTCTAATGTTCATGTATAATTAGAAATTAATTTTATTTTAGAAACTAAAATTTTATATTTTTCAAACCCCTAATTACTAAATTCTACAAATGTTATATGCTAAACCTTAGGGTTAAACCCTAAGGGTCAAATCCTAAGGGTCAAACCTTAAGGGGTTGTCAAGATTACAATTTGGCCATTAAAATTACAAGCACAATGACCATAATGCCCTTTTAAATTCTTTAATGAGCTTGCTTGTAGATCTAGCTATATATTGAGTTGTTAACCAACTCTTACTAACCCCATGTGACTTAAAAACACTGAAATCAGCCACCTATGCCAGCCAATTCATGCATCTAGCTTAGTATACATAGATTGGAGAGTGAGAAAAATTAATTGCTAGCTTATTTTGTACCAACTCTCAACCTAAACTCTCTCAAGCTCTCACCTCCGAAAATATCAAGACATATCAGTCACAAACCATGCCCCACTATCATCTTTAACCAAATTAGAAGCCAGAATGAGAGATTGATCATCAAGGTATAAAAACTAACCCTTGAAATCTGATCTTGATCAATGTGTTAGATGTTAGTTTTTATGTGTTAAATATGTTGTTACTGGTGTATAATGATGATCTGGGTTTCTAGATGTTAGATCCATAACATCTAGGGGCTCAGATTTGAAGATTTAAAAATTTTGGAAAAAAAAATTTGTAAATGTTTTGATCTAGGGTTGCTTATCTATGGGCTTTGATCTTGCAGGTTATACATGTTTTGTAAATGTTCTTATATCAGGGTTGTAGTATGTTAAATGGACTACAATATCATGTCTTAATATCAACTAAATGATAAACATATAGGATTTAGCAGCCGGTCAAACTAGCCAGGTCGAACACATTTTCTGTTTTCTGGGTAACTCAGAAAACATTTGAATGTGTTGCCTAACAAGGTTTGACCGGATCTCATCTGCTTGATTTGTTGTTGATATGATAATATTTTGTAATAGATTTGTAGTACTACATGTGGTCTACAACCTGGAACCCTTAGATCACTTAGACATCAACAGGATTGCAAGTTGTGGAAGCCCAAAGTAGGCTACATGAACTGTTCTTCATTTCTGGGAAAACCAGAAATGAAGAACAGCCTCTGACAACTACTTTGATGGCTCAGATCTCTTTGGTTATGTGTTGTATGAACCTGTTTGTTGTTGGATCTTGTAGTCTTGCATTAGCACTACACAATCTGATCAACAACATGCCTAGAAACACAATGCATACTGTTTTAATCTTGGTCAAACATGGTCACTCGGTCACTACACATGAATTTCTAGGTTTATGATGAACATGATGAAGAACACCTATAGCGACAGTTCTGTCGCTATAGGTGGTCTTTAGCGATAATTTATTTATAAAAATTATATTTTTATTAAATAATTATAGAAAATTAGTTTTTAATTATTAAAATACATAATAAATTATTAAAAATTATTTTAAAGTCCAAAATTAGTTTTAATTAATTTAAGTATATTTCATAAATATTTAATATTTTTGAAATATTAATGGTATTTAATTTATTTAATAATTATATTAAATAAATTATTTAAAATTATTTTAATACTTGAAAAATCATTTAAAATTATATTATGGTATAAGAAAATATTTTAAGTTATTTTTAATGACTTTTAATATTTTGTGATGAAATTCATTAATAAATTAATATTAATGATAATTTAGTTATTTAATAAATGAATTAAATAAATAAATTAAAAATTATTTTATTATATTAAAAATCATTTTAAATAATAATAAGGTATTTAAAATATTTTAAGTTATAAAATATAACTTTTAATATTTTAAGGAAAATTTCATTAATTATTTACTATTAATGATATTAGAGTTATTTAATAATTATATTAAATAAATTAGTTTAAAAATGATTGTAATATTATAAAAAATCATTTTAAATGAAAATAAAGTGTTTAAAGATATTTTAAGTTATAAAATATAACTTTTAATATTTAAAGGATAATTTTATTAATAATTTAATATTAATGATATTAAATTTATTTAATAATTATATTAAATAAATAGTTTTAAAATGGTTTTATTGATTTAAAAATCATTTAAAAAGGATATAAATGAATTAAAGATATTTTAATTTATAATTAATAACTTTTAATATTTTGATAGATAATGCATTAATATTTTAATATTAATGGTAATTATTTGAAAATGATTTTAATTGTTTTAAAAATCATTTAAGGGTAATATTAGTACTTTAAAAGTATTTTAAGTTATTATAAATAACTTTAATATTTTGGCAATGGTTTCATTTAATAGTTTAATATTAATTAAATGTTAATGATAATAGAATTATTTGATATTTAAATCATTTAATAATGATTTCGGTGTTTAAAAATTCATGATAAAATATAATAATTGTTTAAAAATTATTATAAGTCATTTAAAAATAATTTGACCGATGTTTAAATTATATTGAACTTGATTGTAGAGTCTTAGACTTCGATAATTATCGATAAAAATTTGTCAAGACAATCAAGCATGTTTCAAAAATTGATCTGGACTTAGATATTTTGATTGTAATAATATTTGTTTATGATTCAATGACTGTTGAACATGTGTGATAATGTGAATAGGTTATGTGCTGACCAGGCAAGTATCCTACCTTTGCATTTTCTTTATGCAATGGACATGAGTAAGAATGTTTCAGAATTATATTAGTATGATGCTAGATTATTAACCCTATTGTTATATATATATATATATCCGATCATTGATTATCAAAATGTTAGTATATGGTAATTCAGATATATATATTATGTTCGTTAATTTCTATATATGGTTGTACAAGTGTCCCCACTTGGATAATCATGGTATTTCATCACATGTTGATACACCTTTGTTAATTACAGTATATATATATATATATATATATATATATATATATGTTAAATTATAGATTATTGTTGAATAAGATAAAACCTTACTATTATCCAACCGAATTGCTTTGGTTTGGAACCCCGAAAAGTATGAGCATCCCTTACCTGAGAAAACTTTTATGCACCCAAGGTGGGATGAGTGAGCGATAACATCGTTCTTCGCATGTAGTATTGATCGTCTGAGGTACAACGGGTGATCACCCCCCCGTGCGTTAGTAAGTTATGACGGTTTGCGAATGAAGTTCTGCTAAACCTATTCGAAAGTTGAAAACAATGTTCATAGTATGTCACCTTAACCCTATTTATAATCAGTACGTAGTTTCAAAAATTTGATAGAGGGTTGTTATGTTATTATTATCGGTTCAGATTACTTCACAACTATTGATTTGTTGTAGAAGGGTAGTACAAAGAAAACATTTAATTCTTTCAGCTAATATTTATAATTGTTAATACTTGCTGGGCACTCAAATGCTCATCCTTGCTTAATTTAAATGTTTTCAGCTAAGTGTGAAGAACCAGAAGGCTCATGCAGAAACAATGGAAAAGGAAAGCTAACCAAATAAGATTTGTGGTAGTTTATGTAATAGTTTGATATTATTTAGAAAATGATATATATATTATCTATCATGCTATGTAATTAATGTATTAAAGGTTACGTGCTTGGGAGCTAGACTCTGATAATTATGTAAATTAAGTGTAATATTTATCTTATTGTTATTATTATTAGTATTATTCCGCTCATAGAAATGGTATCGTGAAGCACCGAGTTCGGGTTTTAAGTACCCAGATTTGGGGGCCTTACAGGTTGGTATCAGAGCTTAGGGTTAGAAACCTTAGGTGGCATAGACCTTAGGCTATAACCTTAAAACAGAGGGAAACATTGAAAATATAAATAACTCAAATAGAGTTTAAAAAGGAGATGAATTGAATAAATTCATCGTCAAACAAAATAAAAGATAACTTATATAAAATAATTATTTGCGGTGTGTATATACTATATGCTAATCAGGATAATTTATGTGTGTAGATGTCTGGTAGAAAAGGCTTGTTGTATGCTTATAACTTGAAGAAGGATCAGATCCATATACCCAAGCTAATATCAAAGCCAATAGCTAAAATAGAGGCTCACAATGAAACTAACTCGGATGAGGTGGTTATTTTGGAAAACGTAGTACCAGATCCGGAGATGGTGGAGCTGACAGATAGTGATTCAGACACTAAAGTTGAAGCTGATCCAGCAACAACGGAGGTGCAGAATCTGAGGAACAAGGTTTCTTCTCTGGAAAGGTTGTGTGAAATAAAAATGCTGCTTAATATTCAACTGCGTCAGGCGTTAATAGAAATAATGGAAGAACAAGATAGGCTTAAAATCCAAATTGATCAGATGGGAGCCACAAGCAACACATCGTGTGCAGCTTCGAGCAAGAAGGGGAAAAGAAAGATGAAAGACCGTGACTTAGGAAAATCCGGTAACAACCAAGAGGACGCTAACAAAATAGAAAAGTGTACAAACTGTGACAAGAAACATGAAGGCGTATGTAGGAAAGGGAAAAGATATGTTACATTTGCGGACATAAGGGACATACCTCTCATCATTGTTCCGACTTTAAGCTAGGCGTATATTTTATTTGTGGGATGGAAGGTCATCGAGCGAAAGGTTGTCCAAGATCAGGAAAAGGCGTAGTGAATAGGTAGTATAGGTTCTGTTGTGTAGGTGTGTTTAAGGTAATATGTGTGATAAGTATGTCTGTGTAATGTAATATTCTCAACTTTTGTGTTGGTCAAGGTTGTAAATCCCGACTTTTGTAGTCACAAAGGGATAACTAATGTTTAAAGTAGTATGTGTTGTGATATGTAAAGTATTTTGAAATCGATGAATGAATATGAATCTAAGTTTGAGTAATGAAATGCGTTTAATATATTAAACTTATATGATAAGATTTAGAATATAAAGAATAATTTATGGTTTTACTTAACCAGATAATGCCGCCAAGACGTCAAACTCGAAACCAAAGAGCAGAAGAATCTGTCAATAACGCTGAAGGGCAACAACAAAATCCGATGCAAAACTTTGCGAATATGGTAGCTCAGGCTATGCAACAAGGAATTCCAGCCGCAGGGAACCAACCGGATAATCACTTGGCAAATTTTAAAGATTTTAAGGTTGTAGGACCACCATAATTCAAAGGTACAACTGACCCAGTAGAAGCCCAAACTTGGCTTAAGGAGATTGAAAAAGTGTTTGAGATAGCTATGGTAGCTGAGGGGCAAAAGACAACTTTTTCCACCTACATGATGAAGGGGGAGGAAAATTTTTGGTGGGAAGCAAATCAGGCGAGGGCAGGAGAAGGTGTAGTTACTTGGGATAGGTTTAAGACACTGTTCTTCGAGAACTATTTCTTGTCCAGTATGCAGGCTAGGATGGAGGTGAAATTTTTAGAGTTGAAGAAGGAGAATATGACGGTGTCAGAATACGCTGTAAAATTTAATGAGTTGGCTAGGTTCGCTCCGCATCAAGTTGATACGGAGGCTAGGAAAGCAAGAAGGTTTGAGCTTGGATTAAAACCCTAGATCTACAACAAGGTGGCAGTGTTGCAGATCCCTATATTTGCAGCACTCATAGAAAAAGCAATTATAGCCGAGGAGGGGAGTGAAGCCATGAGCCTCTACAACAAGGAGAGGAAGAACAAGGGTAGGATCAAAGGAGCTGGGAGGGTAGAGATTAATAGTGGAAGTAAAAGTGGTAGTAGCAAGAGGAATGTGAATAATTTTGGGAATGTTCAGATCAAGCAGGAAGGAGTTAGAAGCAAGCTATGCAGTGTGGAAATTGTGGAAAGAACCACTTTGGGAAACGTCTGAAAGAGAAGTTCGTGTGCTACAAGTGCGGGCAGGAGGGCCATATCTCTCCCAACTGCCCCAATCCAAGAATGAATACTTGTTGTTTTATCTGCGGGTCGATGAAGCATAAGGCAAAGGATTGTCCGAAGAGGAGGACGGAGGCAGGAAATGTGAATACTGGAAAATGCAGCGGGACTTTAGCAATCATGGGACCTACGTCATCGAGTAAACTAACAAAATCAACAGCAAGGATCTTCAACATGACGGTCCAGGATACGGTGGCAGCTGGCGATGGAACTCCAGGTACTATTCGTATAACTTTTATTTTCTTAAATATGATTTTCCTATATATAGTAAATTATTTTATAAAGGAATTTTGAAGGAGAAATTTGAGTTCTTTAAGAAATCAATTTTTTCTTTAATCGGATAGACAAGCTTTACGTGAATAGTTAAAGATCAATACGATCATTTATGATCAAGATCTACTTGCAATGATTGTGTATGCTATGTACCCTTATATGTATAGGTTTTAAAACGGTGATTTCGGGGACGAAATCTTTATAAGGGAGGGTGAATGTAACAACCCGATATTTTCTATACAAATAAATCAGAAATTGTATAATTTTTTTTAATTTATTTATTAAAATAAATATGGGGAATATGTGCCAAGATAATGTCTATATGTATATTTGTGATAAATAAAAATTTATTTATTACATGAATAATTTTAAATAATTTTATTTTAAAGTTATTGATTATTATAAATTATATTCTTATAATAATTAATTTTATAGTAAAAAATGTTTTTATTAATTATTTTCCATAAAAATATGATTATTATATTAATATATGGAATGGTTATTAGAATTATTAGAATTAATATTTTATTGTATGAATTTTAGTTCGATTATTAAGTTAAGTATTTTAACTTAATTAATAATGTTGTTTATGCAAGATAAATCAGATATGGAATCCAAACCCTAATTTTAGGTTTTTATCAAGGAATGAGAATAATAATATAATATTAATTATATTTTGATTTTTCAGTGCTATAAATATGTACGGTATTTACGTACTGATAATGATCGGTCAATTATAGTGCAGTATTTGAAAGCCCTAGTTTTACTGTGCTTAACCCTAATTTGAAACTCAAATTAGAGTTCAAGATTGTTTGTAAATGCGTTAATGTTGTTACTTAACAAGTGTTAGAATTATAATTGTTAATTAGGGAAAATATAATTAGTAATTTAAAACCCTAATGACTAGAACCCTAATTAGAAACCCTAATTATGATTTGGTAACCCTAATTACCAAAATTGTAAACTCTAATTGCTAAATTAGCAAGGATAATTATAATTAGAAAATAATACCCTAATGTTCATGTATAATTAGAAATTAATTTTAATTTAGAAACTAAAATTTTACATTTTTCAAACCCCTAATTGCTAAATCCTACAAATGCTATATGATAAACCTTAGGGTTAAACCCTAAGAGTCAAACCCTAAGGGTTTGTCAAGATTACAATTTGGCCATTAAAATTACAAACATAATGACCATAATACCCTTTTGAATTCTTTAATGAGCTTGCTTGTAGATCTAGCTATATATTGAGTTGTTAACCAACTCTTACTAACCCCATGTGACTTAAAAACATTGAAATCAACCACCTATGCCAGCCAATTCATGCATCTAGCTTAGTATATATAGATTGGAGAGAGAGAAAAATCAATTGCTAGCTCATTTTGTACCAACTCTCAACCTAAACTCTCTCAAGCTCTCACTTCCGAAAATATCAAGACATATCAGTCACAAACCAAGCCCCGCTATCTTCTTTAACCAAATTAGAAGCCAGAATCAGAGATTGATCATCAAGGTATAAAAACTAACCCTTGAAATCTGATCTTGATCAATGTGTTAGATGTTAGTTTTATGTGTTAAACTTGTTGTTAGTGGTGTATATGTTAGGTTTTGTGAAAATCAAAGCAGCAATCAAATTGCAAAATTAGCGGAAGCATAATAAAATCAGATTTTAAAATTTTTCACAAACCAATTACCCAGATCATCCTTTATGCATATTATTAATTAAAATGAAGAACAAGAAGTTATGGAATCATACCCTTGTAGATACGAGCTTCCACAGGTACGAGTTCACCTTCTACTTCTCCGCGATCTCCTTGAATCTCCGGGTAGATTTCTTCCTTTGATCAATGTAAGCCACCCAAGTGTATGGCCTCTAGAGGTGATCCACCAAGGAAGAAGAATTTTCAAGAAGAAGGGTGTATTGGCTCAAACCCTAGTTTTTCCTATCTCTATAGAAAAAGGGGGCGTACTCTCCAACTATTGGAATTACGTATATATGATATCTGATATAAGACTCCTCTTATAAAGATATCAGGTAACCCTATTAAATTAAGGTATTATTTATTTAATTAAACTCTTTTAATTAAATGGGCTCCCTAATACTATTAGGGATAATTAATTAAACTCCTTTAACTAATTTTCCCTCCTAATCCTATTAGGATAAAAAGAGTACTTATATTAAAGTAATTTCTAAACTCTTTTAGAAATTAAAATAATAATAATAATAATTGTAATAATATTAATAAGACTCATCTTATTAATTTATATTTAATATTTCTAAAATATTAAATAATAAATATTAAGTTATTTAATTTATTCTATCACCATAGATTAAATTAAATATACTTAACATATTATTACGATTATGTCATTAACTTCTTAAATAATTATTCTTCCTTTTATGGTGTGACCCTTTAGGTTCTCCATATTAAATCGGTTGTGAATAAATCAATTAGAATAATTCTAACCTTATTTAAATAATTAAATTAAAGATTAATTTATTTAAATAAATAATATTTATTCTATAATAGGGATGAGCCTCCCTAGCAATCAACGACTTTTCAGATAATATAGATTTCAACATTAATCATAAAAGAACCTTTGAGTTAATAGTTACCGTACAATTCAATCCTTCCACCATACAATGTCCTAATTAAATATAAGACATGGAATTACTGTCAAGTCTTATTTTATTTAATTATATGTATTTCGATTCCTAAATGCACAACTCCTAATGAATGCAAATTAGAAACTACTTTCTAATTTCATTCCACCTTGGCCAAGGATTCTTGGGTTGTCATTTATCGAATCACATAGGACATTTCTCTTCTTTTACTAGAAGTGGTAGATTCTTTATTGATCATTCACTATCTTCATATATAACTTATTACACCCAAGCATACCCTTTGATATACTCTAAGAGTCTTAAGGAATAAATCAAAGTGTAATTCATTATATATAAGATACTATGATGATCTCAAGTCTAAGGATCATTTGTACTACTATCACTACAGGAATTCCTATTGACAGACAAGTAAAACTCCATTAGGTATTCCTTAGTGAGTCACGTTCAGTGAACTTATTCTCTAATAAGCACATATATACTTGCTTTAGTGTCTCCACACAAATGATCATGAGATCAATCATCCTCATCCAATGAGTAAGCACCGTACGTACCAATCTATCCGGATTCACTAATCCCCTTTTTAGTAATCTACTGATTGGGAACATTTTAGTTTTAAGCTATCTAAGAATTTAGATCTCATTAGCATGATCTCATCATGATTCTAAATGCATTGCTTAAAACTATGGGTTTATCACATATTATTAAAACAGCACCATGTAGATAATAAATGCCTTTAATAAATAATTCTTTTATTAACAAATAAATAAGATTGATTACAAAGTATATGCTTTATCATCAAACATGATTGCCTTGTATGCATACTACTTTCAATCTCCCACTTGGACTAAAGCTAATCGCCGTGGTATCTCATACCCATCTTCTCTAAGTGACGATCAAACTGCTATTGTGTTAACGCTTTAGTAAATAGATCTGCAATATTGTCTTGAGAGTCCACAAGCTCCAGGGTGACATCTCCTCTTTCAATGATCTCTCTGATCAAATGAAATCGTCGCAACATGTGTTTGGATTTCTGATGAGACCTGGGTTCCTTAGCCTGCGCAACAGCTCCAGTGTTGTCACAGAATAAAGGCATTTGGTCTGTAATGCTAGGAACCACACCAAGTTCGATAATGAACTTCTTCATCAAACGACTTCCTTTTGTAGCTTCACTTGCGACTATGTACTCTGCCTCATCGTTGAATCAAAGAATCGCTATTTCTTTGTTTGGAACTCTTCCAACTCAACGCACCACCGTTTAAGGTAAACACATACCCGAAATGGATTTATTGTCATTTTGGTGCATTTGAAAACTTGAGTCTGTGAAGCCCTCTAGTTTCAATTCGGACCACGATGAGACAAGAAATACATCCTTAGTTCTTCTTAAGTACTTTAGGATATTTTTCACTGCCTTCTAGTGTTCTTCTCCTGGATTCGACTGATATCTGCTTGTTACACTAAGTGCATGAGCGACATCTGGTATAGTACATATCATACCGTACATGATAGATCCTATTGCTGAAGCATAAGGAATCTTACTCATACGATCTCTCTCCTCAGATGTCTTTGGGGCCTGTTTCTTGGAGAGATGTATTCTATGGCTCATCGGCATGAGACCTCTTTTGGAATCTTCCATGCTAAACCTCTTTAGCATCGAGTCAATGTGCGTTCCTTGGGACAAGCCAAGCATCCTTTTAGATCTATATTTATAGATCTTTATCCCCAAAATATAGGATGCTTCTCCCAAGTACTTCATGGAGAAGTGTTTAGATAACCAGATTTTAATTGATTGTAGCATAGGAATATCATTCCCTATCAGTAATATATCATCAACATATAATAGGAGGAATGAAACAGCACTCCCACTAACCTTCTTGTACACACATGGTTCATCCTCATTTTTGATAAAATCAAACTCTTTGATTGTCTCATCAAAATGGATGTTCCGCCTACGAGAAGCTTGCTTCAATCCATAAATGGATCGTTGTAGCTTACAGACTTGATTTGTTCCAACCTTTGAAAAAAATCCTTCTGGTTGTGTCATATACACATCCTCCTCAAGTTTACCATTGAGGAAGGTCATTTTTACGTCCATCTACCAAATTTCGTAGTCATAGTAAGCTGCAATCGCAAGCAAAATCCGAATGGACTTAAGCATTGCCACTGGTAAGAAGGTTTCATCATAGTCAACTCCTTGTCTTTGTTTGAAACCTTTTGCGACCAGTCGGACCGTATAGGTCTCTACCTTGCCGTCTGCTCCAGTCTTTCTTTTAAAGACTCATTTACACCCAATAGGCTTAATGCCTTCAGGTGGTGAAACCAAAGTCCATACTTGGTTCTCATACATGGAGTCCATCTCGGATTTCATGGCTTCTTGCCACTTCTCTGAGTCTTTATTACTCATAGCTTGTTCGTAATTCAATTGATCATCATCATCATCTATGATGCGTACCTCATTGTCATCTTCTATGACAAGTCCATACCTATCAGGTATCTTTGGTACTCTTCCAGATTTACGAATAGGGTGTGGTACAGAAGGAATCTCTACTTGGACAGGTTCATCCATTTGATCTGTAGTGGTTTGTGGTTCTTGAATTTCTTCAAGATCTATTTTCCTCCCATTGACCCCTTTAAGGATAAACTCCTTTTCCAAGAAGGCATCATGTTTGGCAATAAACACCTTTTGTTATGTAGGATTGTAGAAATAATATCCTAAACTTTCTTTAGGATATCCCACAAAAGTACACTTATCAGATCTTGTCCCAAGCTTATCATTTTGAAACCTTTTCACATAAGCTGGACATCCCCAAATCATAACATTCTTAAGACTAGGCTTCCTCCCTGTCCACATCTCATATGGAGTCTTAGGGACAAATTTTAAGGGAACCTTATTTAGTAGATATGTAGCCGCTTCTAGGGCATATCCCCAGAATGACACCGGAAGATCGGTAATACTCATCATGGAACGAACCATGTCCAACAGTGTTCGATTTCTCCTTTCAGATACACCATTCAGCTGTGGCGTCCCTGGTGGAGTCCATTGTGAGATTATACCATTTTCTTTGAGATAATTGAGAAACTCACTGCTTAAGTATTCACCACCTCGATCTGATCAAAGGATCTTAATACTTTTGCCCGTTTGTTTCTCTACTTCACTTCTGAACTCTTTGAACTTTTCAAATGATTCGGATTTGTATTTCATTAAATACACATATCCAAATCTTGAGTGATCATCAGTGAATGTAATAAAATAAGAATACCCTCCTTGTGCATTCTTTGTCATAGGTCCACATACATCTGTGTGTACCAACGCTAACAACTCTGTAACTCTTTCTCCTTTTCCACTAAAAGGAGATTTAGTCATTTTTCCCATGAGACAAGATTCACAAGTTGGATATGATTCATAATCTGATAGCTCTAGGAGCCCATCTTTATGCAACTTGGATAATCTTGTTTCATTAATATGACCGAGTCTACAATGCCACATATAGGTATAATTAACATCATCTCTTTTCCTTTTCTTAGTTTGTTCAATTTGAAGTATATTTTCATGCGAGTCAAGAATGTAAAGTCCATTTTGTAAATTACCAACACCATATAAAACATTATTATTATAAATAGAATAATTGTTGTTCTTTATTATAATGTCAAAACCATCCATATCCAATACAGATATTGAAATAATGTTTCTAATAAGTGACGGAACAAAATAACAATTATTTAAACTAATGGATTTGCCCGTAGGCAGTGCTAAACAATAAGTCCCTACAGCTAATGCAGTAACCTTTGCTCCATTTCCCACTCGTAGGACAACCTCATCCTTGCTCAGCTTTCTACTTTTGACCAGTCCCTACATATTATTACATATGTGAGAACCACAACCGGTATCCAATACCCAAGTAGAATATTAACTTTCAGAAAAATTAATTTCAATCATAAACAAACCTTGATTAGGATTTGAAGCTTCTCCAAGCTTCTTCTTCTTTTGTTCCGCAAGATAATCCTTGCAGTTCCTCTTCCAGTGACCCGACTTGTTGCAATGGAAGCAAATTCCTTTGCTAGCTGGATCAGGTTTCTTTTGATCCTTCACGTTTACCTTTCCCTTAGCCTTCTTTGATTTCTTCTTTTTAGAAGATACCTTGGGCCTCTTCCTTTTCTTGGAATAATAATCCACAAGTAAGACATGGTTCTTCTTGGATGGGAAGTGACCTTCAGCAATTTTTAACATGTTATAAGTAATTCAGGCAAGCTGACATCTAACTTATTCATGTGAAAATTCACAACAAATTGTGAGAAGGTGTTTGGGAGTGACTGCAAGACTAAATCTTGACTCAACTCCCCATCCATGACGAACCCAAGCTATCCAAGACGTTCAATCAGATTGATCATCTTTAAGACATGAGTCTCAACGGTAGTGCCCTCGATCATTCGAGAACAGAAGAGCTCCTTAGATATCTCATATCTAGCAGTCCTACTTTGCTCACCATACAACTCTTGAAGGTGCAGTAGCATAGTAGGAGCATCCATGTTTTCATGCTGACGCTGAAGCTCGTTACTCATGGATGCGAGCATGATGCATTGAGCCACTGATGCATCATTTTGTAACTGTTTAAAACTAGCAATCTCTTCCTCGGATGTTGTTTACGCAACAACTTTACAGTAATAAAGTGAATTTAGGACATAAGAAATCTTTTCAGCAGTGAGAACAATTCTCAGATTCCTTAACCAGTCTGTGTAATTCGGTCCGGTCAGTTTGTTAGCATCAAGTATGCTACGCAGCGAAATTAGTGAATGTGACATTTTCAAAATTCTGCATGTAAAAAGATAATATTTTAGCAAACATTCATTTAATTAATTACCAAAATAAATTAGGTCTTATTTTATATTGGTATCTCCCACTATTTTCTTCAAACTATATTACCCTCATGAATATAGTTCGGCAATATCTAATTAAAAATTTGCTAGTGAGAATAAGGATCTCATTTCAAATGTATATAGCCTTGTGTGTGCACAACAAACTATATATAAATAAATAGGTAGACAACTCTTGTCAATTACATCATCATGTAACTCCTTATATTTTGCCTCTTAAATCATAATGGAAGTGTGTGCACATCCGAACTAAAATAATTTAAGTTAAGTCATACCCAACATTTCCATATAAGTGAAAAGAAAACTACAGCCCTTGTGTGTGCACAACAAAGCGGTAATGTTCAATTCCTTATAAACATCAAATGTAATAAAAACAATATCTCAAATATTTAATACTCGCCTTGTGTGTGCACAACAAACTCATATTAAATATTCAATACTCTATTATTTTATTATGTTAGAAGGCGACGTTCGATATTCCAAATATCTTTGAACGTTACAACTTAATATAATTTTATTGAGGAATTTGTTATTATTAGTCTCATCTTGTTTAGCGCGCATGCAAATATATATATAAAATACGCGTCATATTATTAAACATGCGAATCATGTTTACATAATATATAATACTAGCATGCACATATAGAATACTATATTCTACCCGGATTGATTATGGACTTTTATTCTAGTTTGGTTCATCAGAGCCACTAAGTGAACCAAAAGGTCAAACCCTAAGGTGCAAGAATAAACATTTAAATATAACTATTATATTTAAACATGTGCTCCATTACAAACGGGTCTTCGAACACTCCTTGATCGCCGGTTCTTCGAAAAAAATTCTAACTAATCCTATTACATAAACTATTTAATTTAAATAGAAATCTTGATCAGCAGTCAATGAGAAGTATATAGGAGAGAGATAGAATTTACATCAAGAAAAAAATCAGGAAAGACAAGATATGCAGACCCCATTTAATAAAACTCATTCATTTAAACATCCAACCAAAATAAATCCAATCACATTGGTTAATAGTCCATAATCAATCTCATTTATTATCATACATATCATCATATGTATCAATAAATAAAATCATTCTATATATATATATATATGAGTATAATTTAATGGGCAATTTTAAGTTGCATGAAATCCAATTTCAAGATTAAAATAAATATTTTATTTTAATTATAAAATTATTAATATTAGTATATATATATATATATATATATATATATATATATATATATAAGTTTCCATGACATCCAGGATACTAAGTGGGAAAAACATACTCCTGTAATCATGCTTCAGGCTACGTGGTTTACTTGAAAAAAAAAAATGTTCCGTGATTTCCTGCTGCGGCTATTCTGTCTATGCTATCATCACGTGACTAGGAATTATAATATACATGATATATAACTATAAAGAGTTATTAACTTAATATGAACTGTAAAGATTCCTAATTAGAATATATAATTATAAAGGTCCTTCACGTGAATCAAGATACAACTGAAAAGAATGATCAGGATAAGTTTTTTTAAAAAATTACCCCACGAATGATCCAGGATAAGTTTTTTTAAATTTACCCACGGAAGCATTAAAAAAAACGTTCTCCGAAAAAAAAAAAATCGGCAATACTTTTTTTCATAAAATAATAATTCTATACAAAAAATTATGCCCAATAAATTATTCAAAATATATACCCATACATATATGGAATCAAAATAATTAATAATTTACATATAAAGTTTGGCTCTTGATACCACTGTTAAGTTTTGTGAAAATCAAAGCAGCAATTAAATTACAAAATTAGCGGAAAGATAATAAAATCAGATTTTAAAATTTTTCACAAACCAATTATCCGGATCATCCTTTATGCATATTATTAATTAAAACGAAGAACAAGAAGTTATGGAATCATAACCTTGTGAATCTGAAGCTTCACATGAGTGCACGAGTTCACCTCCCTCTTCTCGCGATCTCCTCAATCTAGGGTAGATTTCTTCCTTTAATCAATGTAAGCCACCCAAGTGTATGGCCTCTAGAGGTGATCCACCAAGGAGAAGAATTTTCAAGAAGAATGGTGTATTGGCTCAAACCCTAGTTTTTCATATCTCTATAGAAAAAGGGGGTGTACTCTCCAACTATTGGAATTACGTATATATGATATCTGATATAAGACTCATCTAATAAAGATATCAGGTAACCCTATTAAAATAATGTATTATTTATTTAATTAAATTCTTTTAAGTAAATGGGCTCCCTAATCCTATTAGGGATAATTAATTAAACTCCTTTAACTAATTTTTTCCTCCTAATCCTATTAGGAATAAAAGAAGTACTTATATTAAATTAATTCCTAAACTCTTTAGAAATTAAAATAATAATAATAATAATAATAATATTAATAAGACTCTCTTATTAATTTATATTTAATATTTCTAAAATATTAAATAATAAATATTAAGCTATTTAATTTATTCTATCACCATAGATTAAATTAAATATACTTAACATATTATTACGATTATGCCATTAACTTCTTAAATAATTATTCTTCATTTTATGGTGTGACCTTTTAGCTTCTCCATATTAAACCGGTTGTGAATAAATCAATTAGAACAATTCTAACCTTATTTAAATAAATAAATTAAACGATAAATTTATTTAAATAAATAATATTTATTCTACAATAGGGATAAGCCTCCCTAGCGATCAACGACTTTCTAAATAATATAGATTTCAACATTAATCATAAAAGAACCTTTGAGTTAATAGTTATCGTACAATTCAATCCTTCCACCATCCAATGTCCCAATTAAATATAAGACATGAAATTACTGTCAAGTCTTATTTTATTTAATTATATGTATTTCGATTCCTAAATGAACAACTCCTAATGAATGAAAATTAAAACTACTTTCTAATTTCATTCCACCTTGGCTAAGGATTCCTGGGTTGTTATTTATCGAATCACATAGGACATTTCTCTTCTTTTACTAGAAGTGGTAGATTCTTTATTGATCATTCACTATCTTCATATATAACTTATTACACCCAAGCATACCCTTTGACATACTCTAAGAGTCTTAAGGAATAAGTCAAAGTGTAATTCATTATATATAAGATACTATGATGATCTCAAGTTTAAGGATCATTTGTAATACTATCACTACATGAATTCCTATTGATAGACAAGTAAAACTCCATTAGGTATTCCTTAGCGAGTCACGTTCAGTGAACTTATTCTCTAATAAGCACCTACATATTTAATTTAGTGTCTCCACAAATGATCATGAGATCAATCATCCTCATCCAATGAGCAAGCAATGTACGTACTAATATATCCAGATTCATTAATCCCCTTTTTAGTAATCCATTGATTGGGAACATTTTAATTTTAAGCTATCTAAGAATTTAGATCTCATTAGCATGATATCATCATGATTCTAAAAGCATCGCTTAAAACTATGTGTTTATCACATATTATTAAAACAGCACCATGTAGATAATAAATGCCTTTAAAAAATAATTCTTTTATTAATAAATAAATAAGATTGATTAGAAAGTATATGCTTTATCATCAAACATAATTGGCTTGTATGCATACTACTTTCAGTATAATGATGATCTGGGTTGCTAGATGTTAGATCCATAACATCTAGAGGCTCGGATTTGAAGATTTTAAAAATCAGAAAAAATTTGTTTTGTGTTCTGACAACCGAATGTTAGGCCTGATATCTCTGTGATCTTTAATGAGTTTTGTGTTTTGAAAGTTTGTATTTGTAGTCTGATATGTGCTCTTTGATCTGAGCTTGAAATCAGGCTTAGATCATATGTAGATTGCAAGTTATAGAAGGTCAAATAATTGTTGACCCATGTATCTTCAAAGTTTTTGGGTAACCAGATGTCCCCTGTGCCTGGATTCGACAAACTTATCTATGGGCTTTGATCTTGCAAGATATACATGTTTTGTAAATGTTGTTATATCAGGGTTATAGTATGTTAAATGGACTACAATATCATGTCTTAATATCAACTAAATGATAAACATATGGGATTTAGCAGCCGGTCAAACTAGCCAGGTCGAACACATTTTCTGTTTTCTGGGTAACTCAAAAAACATTTAAATGTGTTGCCTGACAGGATTTTACTGGATCTCATCTATTTGATTTGTTGTTGATATGATAATATTTTGTAATAGATTTTTAGTATTACATGTCGTCTATATCCTGGAACCCTTAGATCACTTAGACATCAACAGGATTGCAAGTTGTGGAAGCCCAAAGTAGGCTACATGAACTGTTCTTCATTTCTGGGAAACACAGAAATGAAGAACAGCATCTGACAGCTACTTTGATGGCTCAAATCTCTTTGGTTATGTGTTGTATGAACCTGTTTGTAGTTGGATCTTGTAGTCTTGCATTAGCACTACACGATCTGATCAACAACATGCCCAGAAACACAATGCACACTGTTTTAATCTTGGTTAAACATGGTCACTCGGTCACTGCACATGAATTTATGGGTTTATGAAGAACATGAAGAACACCTATATGACAGTTACGTCCGCTATATAGGTGGTCTTTTGCGACAATTTATTTATAAAAATTATATTTTATTAAATAATTATAGAAAATTAGTTTTTAATTATTAAAATACATAATAAATTATTAAAAATTATTTTAAAGTCCAAAATTAGTTTTTAATTATTTTAAGTATATTTCATAAATATTTAATATTTTTAAAATATTAATGGTATTTAATTTATTAAATAATTATATTAAATAAATTATTTAAAATGATTTTAATACTTGAAAATTATTTAAAATTATATTATCGTATAAGAAAATATTTTAAGTTATTTTTAATGACTTTTAATATTTTGTGATGAAATTCATTAATGAATATTAATGATAATTTAGTTATTTAATAAATGAATTAAATAAATCAATTAAAATGATTTTATTATATTAAAATTATTTTAAATAATAATAAGGTATTTAAAAATATTTTAAGTTATAAAATATAACTTTCAATATTTAAAGGTAAATTTCATTAATTATTTACTATTAATGATATTAGAGTTATTTAATAATTATATTAAATAAATTAGTTTAAAAATGATTTTAATATTATAAAAATCATTTTAAATAAAAATAAAGTGTTTAAAGATATTTTAAATTATAAAATATAACTTTTAATATTCAAAGGATAATTTCATTAATAATTTAATATTAATGATATTAATTTAATATTAATGATATTAAATTTATTTAATAATTATATTAAATAAATAGTTTTAAAGTGGTTTTATTGATTTAAAATTATTTAAAAAGATATAAATGAATTAAAAATATTTTAAGTTATAATTAATGACTTATAATATTTGGATAGATAATGGATTAATATTTTAATATTATTGGTAATTATTTGAAAATGATTTTAATTGCTTAAAAAAATTATTTAAGGGTAATATTAGTACTTTAAAAGTATTTTAAGTTATTATAAATAACTTTAATATTTTGGCAATGGTTTCATTAATAGTTTAATATTAATTAAATGTTAATGATAATAGAATTATTTGATATTTAAATCATTTAATAATGATTCCGGTGTTTGAAAATTCATGATAAATTATAATAATTGTTTAAAAATTATTATAAGTCATTTAAAAATAATTTGACCGATGTTTAAATTATATTGAACTTCGGTGTAGAGTCTTAGACTCGATAATTACCCGATAAAGCTGTCGGTACACCGACATATTTTAGAAATTGATCTGGATTTAGATATTTTGATTGTATTAATGTTTGTTTGTGATTCAATGACTGTTGAATATGTGTGATAATGTGAATAGGTTATGTGCTGACTGCGAAATGCAGTACTATGTGTTATAGTATATTGTTCTAATCGAACGAATGATCTAATTAATGATAGGTCGTGATATAAAAGATAAAACTAAGTTGCATTTTATAAGCAGCAGACTAGGCAAGTATCCTACCTTTGCATTTTCTTTATGCAATGGACATGAGTAAGAATGTTTCAGAATTATATTAGTATTATGCTAGATTATTAACCCTATTGTTATATATATATCCGATCATTGATTATCAACATGTTAGTATATGGTAATTCAGATATATATTCTGTTCATTAATTTCTATATGTGGTTGTACAAGTGTCCCCATTTGGATAATCATGGTATTTAATCACATATTGATACACCTTTGTTAATTACCCGTATATATATATATATATATATATATATACATATATATATATATATGTTGAATTATAGATTATTGTTGAATAAGACAAAACCTTACTATTATCCAACCGAATTGCTTTGGTTTGGAACCCCGACAAGTATGAACATCCCTTACACGGGAAAAATTTTATGCACCCAAGGTGGACAGAGTGAACGATAACATCGTTCTTGCATGTATTATTGATCAAATACAAGGTACAACAGGCTGATCGCCCCCGTGCCCATAAGTTATGACGGTTTACGGATGAAGTTCTGCTAAACCTATTCAAAAATTGAAAATAATGCTCATAGTATGTCACCTTAACCCTATTTATAGTCAGTACGTAGTTTCAAAAATTTGATAGAGGGTTGTTATGTTATTATTATCGGTTCAGATTACTTCACAACTATTGATTTGTTGTAGAAGGGTAGTACAAAGAAAATATTTAATTCTTTCAGCTAATATTTATAATTGTTAATACTTGCTGGACACTCAAATGATTATCCTTGCTTAATTTAAATATTTTCAGATAAGTGTGAAGAACCAGAATGCTCATGCAGAAACAAAGGAAAAGGAAAGCTAACCAAATAAGATTTGTGGTAGTTTATGTAATAGTTTGATATTACTAAGAAAATGATATATATATATATATATATATATATATATATATATATTATCTATCATGCTATGTAATGAATGTATTAAAGGTTACGTATTTGGGAGCTAGATTGATAATTATGTAAATTAAGTTTAATAATTATCTTATTGTTATTATTATTAGTATTATTCCGCTTATAGAAATGGTATCGTGAAGCACCGAGTTCGGATTTCAAGTACTCAGATTTGGGGGCCTTACAATCCTTGCTAATCACTGACGAACTCAGAACTTTCTTTCTTAATTCTCTCTTAGGCTCTTTCAACTCTCTCAAAATCTCTCAACTTTCTCTCTGAAAACCTTCCCTTCTTTTCTTTTCTTATGCTTAAGCCAAATGTCTAGAATACGTAAACAAAAACCAACTGATAATCAAGCGTAATAAAAAAACGGATATGGCCATAATAAGCCTAATAATTAACATCAGTTACCAAAATATAACGTATAGATTATAAATATATTTTATTTATATTTTATGTATTCAATTTATATTATCATAATTCAAAATTCAAAAGAAATCCAAAAGCCATAAGGCTCCGTTTGGCAAAACCATTTTAAAATTAAACACTTAATAATTTTTAAGCCTTGTTTGACAAACTAATTTAAACTCCTTAATTTATTTTAATAACTCCTTTATAGTATAGTTATTTGTCACACTTTATTTAATTAAGTTTTCATACTTAATTTAATTAATTCTAATAACAATTTATTGAATAATAAAATAATTCATTTAATCATTATAAATTCTCTAACTTAATAATTAAATTAAATTAAAAAAATTCCTCATAATAATAAATTTCTTTCAAACATTCATTATTTATTTCACAAATAATTAAACAAGTATTTATTCAATGATAAACACATCCATTAAATATTTATATAATTTAATAAATATTTAAAAATTAAAAATTAAAATTCTGGATTGTTACATCATTCTCTCCTTACAAGGATTCTGTCCCCAGAATCGAAGACACAGATTAAACAAATAGCTCAGGGTAATCTTTCATCATTTTATCTTTGAGTTCCCATGTTGCTTCTTTAGTATTGTGGTTCCTCCAAATCACCTTCACAGAAGGTATCACATTATTCCTGAGCACTTGCTCTTTCCTGTTGACTATCTGGATAGGAATCTCTTCGTAAGACAAATCTTTACTGAACTTCAACGATTCACACTCGATTACATGCTTATAATCTGGTTTATACAGTCGCAATACCGACACATGAAAAATGTTGTGCACATGTTCTAATTCTGGAGGTAAAGCTATTTCGTAAGCCACCTCTCCCACTCTCTGTAGAATCTCAAAAGGTCTAATAAACCTTGGGCTTAGCTTTCCCTTCTTGCCGAAACGAATTTTCCCCTTCCAAGGAGAAACCTTCAGGAACATGAAATTTCCTGTTTCAAATTCACGATTATGTCTGTGTTGATCAACATACTTCTTCTGTCGATCTTGAGTAGCTACCAGTCTTGCTCTGATAAGTTTTATAACTTCAATGATCATACACCGCTCGGGTCCTAGCAATTGACGTCACCAACTTCATCCCAAAGATAGTGGAGTTCGCACTTTCTCGCCAGATAATGCTTCAGAAGGTGAGATAGCGATGCTTGCATGGTAACTGTTGTTGTAGGCATATTCCACAAATGGTAAATGTTCAATCCAGCTCCCTTTGAAATCCATGATGCATGATCTCAGCATATCTTCCAATGTCTGGATTGTTCATTCGCTTTGGCCATCTGTTTATGGATGATATGTTGTACTCATTCGCAACTGTGTTCCCATACATTCTTGTAGTCTCTTCCAGAAGTTTGATGTGAACCTCGGATCTCTATCTGACACAATTGACACTGGAACTCCATGTCTCGTCATGATCTCTTTAACGTATAACTTTGCCAGCTGATCAAGATTAAATCTAATCTTCATTAGCAAAAAGTTTGCAGATTTTGTCAATCTGTCCACTATCACCCATATCGCATCGTATCCTTTCTGAGTTATTGGAAGACCTACCACAAAATCCATTATGATATGCTCCCATTTCCATTCCGGTATTTCCAACGGTTGAAGTAATCTGCTTGGTCATTGATGATCGACATTCACTCTTTGACATTTCAAGCACTTTGCAACGCATTCTACAACGTCTCTTTTCATGTTTGGCCACCAAAAATGTTGTTGTAAATCTTGATACATCTTCGTACTTCCTAGATGTATCAAATATCTTGAGTTATGAGCTTCGGTCAATATTTCTTCTTTAATATCTAGTACTGCTGGAACCCAGATTCTTTCCTCGAACCGTAGAAGTCCTTCGGTATCGACCTTGTATTTCACATCACTACCCTCAACCACTTTCTCCTTGATTTTCCCACATTCCTCATCTTGTAGTTGATCATTCTTAACTTTGTCAATCAAAGTTGAACTAGCTTCCATCTGGAACAATCTTTCATCGATTTCTTTTGGAAATTTGATTTCCAACTCTAGTCTTGCCATTGCTGAAATGAGCTCCTCTTGGTTGGTTAACAACATAAACTTTTCTTTACCTTTTCTACTCAAGGCATCTGCAACCACATTAGCTTTGCCTGGATGATAAAAGATCTCACAATCGTAATCTTTTATCAATTTCATCCATCTCCTTTGACGCATGTTCAGGTCTTTTTGAGTGAAAATATTCTTCAGACTCTTATGGTCTGTGTAGATACCACATTTTTCTCCATAGAGATAGTGTCTCCAAATTTTTAGAGCAAATACCACTGCAACCAATTCTAAATCATGAGTCAGATATCCTTTCTCATAGCCCTTTAATTATCTTGATGCATAAGCAATAACTATGTCGTTCTACATAAGAACACAACCCAACCCTTTATGTGAGGCATCACTATACACCACAAAATTTCTTGTATTATATGGTAATGACAACACAGGTGCCACACTTAACTTCTTTTTTAATTCTTGAAAACTTTCCTCACACTTCTCCGTCCAAACAAATTTTACAGCTTTCCTTGTCAAATTTGTTAACGAAGTGGCAATCTTGGAAAAGTCCTGAATAAACCGTCTGTAATAACCGACCAGTCCCAAGAAACTCCTCACCTCCGAAGGTGTTCTTGGTTGTTCCCAGTTGATTACAGATTCAACCTTTGATGGATCCACTGAAATCCCATCTTTGTCAATCACATGCCCAAGAAATTGTACACGCTCTAACCAAAATTCGCACTTAGAGAATTTCGCGTATAGTTTTTCCTTTCTTAGTGTTTCCAACGTCAAACGTAAATGTTCCACGTGTTCTTCTTGAGTTTTGGAATACACCAAAATGTCATCGATAAATACCACAACAAATTTTTCTAAGAATGGTTTAAACACCCTGTTCATCAAATCCATGAATGCAGCAGGGGCATTGGTCAAACCAAAAGATATCACCAAAAATTTGTAATGTCCATACCGAGTTCGGAATGCCATCTTCGGTACATCCTCCTTCCTTACCTTCAATTGATGATACCCACTTCTCAAATCTATTTTCGAGAAATATCTACCACCCTTCAATTGATCAAACAAGTCATCTATTCTTGGCAACATATATTTATTCTTAATAGTGACTTTGTTTAATTCCTTATAATCAATGCAAAGACGCATTGACCCATCCTTCTTCTTTACGAATAACACCGGTGCTCCCCAAGGTGATACGCTTGGTTGAATATACTTCTTGTCTAACAGTTCTTGCAATTGTACCATCAGTTCCTTCATCTCTACCGGAGCCATTCTGTACGGGACCTTAAATATCGGTGCTATTCCTGGCACTAAGTCGATCACAAAAGCAATCTCTCTGTCAGGCGGAATTGAAGTCCTGGAAAATCCTCCGGAAACACATCTACGAATTCCCTAACCACTAGTATCTCTTCCAGTTTCACCCCCTTCTTCTGAGTATCGACTATGTAAACTAAATAACCCACACAGCCTTGACTCAACAACTTCTTGGCCTTCATATCCGTTAGACACCTTGCTTGTCTAGGAAATTTTCTACCATGGAAAACTACTTTTGATGGAGCCATAAGGTTTACACATTTCTTTTGACAATCAATTATTGCTCCATAATTAAACAGCCAATCCATTCCCAAAATAACATCAAACTCTCCAAGTCTAATTGGAATTAAATCTACCCTCGTGATATTCCCCTTAATATTCACCCTACAGTTCTTGTATATGAACCTAACAGGGATCAATTCCCTATTCGCAATTTGTATGTTTAAAGGGAAATTCAATTCTTCATAAAGTATTTCTAACTTCTTAGCAAATTCATTAGATATAAATGAGCAAGTAGCACCCGAATCAAATAATACATAAGCATCAATATCATTGATTGGGATAATACCTGACACCAAATCCTTTGATTGCACAACATCTTGCACAGTCATGTTGAAGGTTGTGGCTATGGGTTTGTTTGATGTCGTTGGTCCAGCAATGGCCTATGTACCTCCACTACTACCTCCCTTGCTTGCTGTGGTCTCTCCAGCTTTCTTCTTATGGCACTCACGAGCAAAGTGATCCTTGGACCCGCATGTGAAGCAAACGTTATTCTTGGGATGATTGCAATTTGGGGCAATGTGACCCTCCTGGCCACAGTTAAAGAATACTTTTCCCCATTAAGCATACATCCTTGTGAAACTTCCCGCACGTAGCACATGCTTCGAACTTCTTATTCTGGTGGTTACCCTACTGATTTCCAACCATATTTCTATTCCATTTTCTTTTCAGATTATTGTTACCATTTCCATTACCACCACCTCCATTCTTAACCTCCACTTCATTCTTCTTCTTTTTCTGTTCTTGATTGAACTTAGTTACAGCCTCGCCTCCACCTTCAGCGAAAATTGCTTTCTCCATTACCGCTGCAAATGTCTTCAGTTGGAACAGGGAAACCCTACTGTACAACCAGGGCTTCAGTCCATGTTCAAACCTCTTCGTCTTGCATTCATCTGTACTGACTTGATATGGTGCAAACCTCGCCAACTCGTTGAATTTCGCAGCATAGATACTCGAGACATCGCATCATCGTTCCTCGCTTGCTTCTAAAACTGCACTTCTAGCTGACTCTTCAAATTCTCTGGAAAATAGGTCTCGAAGAATATCTCCTTAAACCTATCCCTGGTCATCACCCCTTGTCCTCCTCGAGTTTTATTGGCCTGCCACCAATAACTAGCCTCTACTTTTAACATGAATGTTGCAAAAGCAGTCTTCTGATCTTCCCCTACTCCCGCAACATCGAATACTTTCTCTACCTCCATGATCCAGGTCTGTGCCTCAACTAGATTCATGGACCCACAGAATTCTGGTGGTCCAACCGCCTTGAAGTCCTTAAACATTGTAGCTTGATTTTGCGGTTGATTATGTGGTTGATTCTGCAGTGCACTCGTCAGTAACGTCACTAGTTGTTGAATGGGGTTAGCTTCAGCATTATTGTTATTGGTTCCTTTAGTGGTTCTCTATCGGGGTGGTTGACGTCTTGGAGGCATTTTCTGTTAAAAATTCACTCATTAGATTATTACTCAACTCTTTTAAGTAATTTCTACTTACCTTGCCCCCATAAAAGTAATAATCACATAACACAAAACACTTTGGATAAAATAAAATAATAACTTTTATTCATTCATAATCTATTTGAAAACATAAGAATAATAACATCACTGCCATTTACATTACTTCCCTGAACTACTAAAGTTTCAAGACACCATCAGCAAATCCCATAGGTTACATAACACTTGGGATTTTCATTTTATTTATCATATCATAAATCTCATATCAAGTGCATTCCCTACGATGTCCTACTAAGATACTGCGTAGCCTTACGACGCTCTTCCTCCATAATTCGGAACATTGTTCGGTGATCTAACATGTACGATGGCAGCGTCTCGAACTTAATAGGATAACACATAACCCGATCCTGAGCTCGATTAATCACGGTGTTGAACACGTTATTCATTTCTTCCATCTTCATCCTCTTTGCTTGTGTGTGTCTCTCTCTGGCTCGTTGATAAGCTTCCTCATATGCATCTTCAGCTCTTGCCCTCTTAGTAGATTTCTCTTTCAACTTGTTCTTTAACTCTATAATCTATGCTATCATTCGCTCGTTCTCTCCTTCAGTGTGGATCAGCTCTTCTTCAACATTGTTCAAACGTTCCTCTCTATCCTGGATCTCGTCGTCCTTCTGTGCCATCGAGGTCTGTTGCTCAGCTACTATCTCTTGCAACTCTTCGATGGTATCCTGAAGTTCCACATTGCGGTCTTAGACTTCATCGTACATACGAGTAGCAATCGAGGTCAGTGGAAACTCTTCCTCCTCGTCTTCTCATCTTCATTGGACTGTGGCAGCTCCACAGGGTCTTCCTCGTCCGTCTCTATCTCATCATCCTCATCAGATAATCTCTCCTGCTCAACCACTGTGACCAACGGAGTTGTTTCTGTGGCAGTAGTTGTTCCCAAATCACCTGAATGTCACGAGACTCCTCCCCTCTAGGCATCTGAGGTCCCTCCTCCCTAGCCTGACTGGATTCTCCGACATTAGTCATCTTAACAACAAAAGTTTTAAGTTTTAATTATTAATCATTACTACTCAACACTCACGAGCACATAAGTTGTAATCACATAAGCACGTAAGTGTTTTATTACTTCTTCCTTAAAACTCGATAAGAGTTTATCACCACTATCTTTTCTAAGGTTATTTCCTAAGGTTTTTCCCCCCACCTAAGGTTCATAACCTAAACCTTTGATACCAACTTGTGACACCCCCAAATCCAGGTACCTCATTACCTCAAGATTTGGTGTTCACTTGATAAAAACATTTATATCTATCTACCCAAATATGATAAATTTAAATCATAAATCCTCCCTTTAAATAGGGTTACATCATCAAATAAAGATCTTTCCAGGTTGTCTAACCTTAAACATCATTCAAGTGCGGAAATAAAATTATTACATCACATCATTAAACAAAAGTCTATCATCATATCAATAAAATAACATTACAAGTCTTCATCACTTGTACATTTTTCCCTTTCCTTTGCTAGTTGTAGGTTCATCTACCTTCTCAACTTTAGATGCAATGATTGTATTTATGCAAGAGTGAGCAAAACAAATGCTCACTAGATATCGAAATGAATCAATAAGATAATAATAACTGTCAATGAATAGGTTCATCTAAACTGAATAGTACTCTATCAATGATAACCAGAGACTGGAATCAAAATATGGAATATATATACCCGAGGGTCATAAGACTACGAACTATGTCCACAGTTGTAAGTAATCTTTCAACTTCAACTTTAACAGTCATAAGACTATAAGGACTCCTCGTACTTAGGGGGATCAACCCTTCATACAATGTAATGTGCACAAACATTTCAACGCTAAGCGTAAATTATCACCTAATATTAGGGTTGTTCATCTCAGTATTTAGAGTACAAGTCCGCACCAAAGTAAGTTTGGTTTAGATACATTTCAATGTAATTTAGAATTCAACGGTCATCAACTACGGAGTAGTTGAATAAAAAGGTAACAACTTTATGTTATGGAATAAATCATAACCGAATCGACATTGTGAATTAAGATCATGCTTTAGGAATAATCTAATAGCATACATATTGAAGAATATAACCTACCTTGCTTGAACAATGTTAAGCTAAGGTTAAGATCTTATAATTGAATCTTAAACATGCATCATAAGCAATAACATGAATGATAAAACTTGTTTATCAGAATGAAAATCATTGCATGCTAGAATAACAAGTTTAGGTTTAGAAAAACTTGCATAATGTAATCGAACAAGAAATAATAACTTGCTCAATAATAAACAAACTAGCTTCAACAAAAGTGTAAGCTAGCACAATGTAACAATAGATTTAGAGAACTTGCAAAATCGTAAATAAACTAACTCAACGAAAGTGTCGAGATAGAAAACTTGCCTTGCTTATAAGCTAAACCGCAACAATTCAATTCACAATATCCTAATCATATGCCATTAAGATACAATTAGTCATTGTAGATACATGTACACAAATAAGTGCCTATTTCATGTATGTCTATATAATCGAGTTTCATGAATTAAAGTAATGATAACACTCATTAAGTATTAATAGTATGCTTATTCATAGCATTATAATACCATTCTAACCCAATTAAATTTTTAACAGATATAATATTACATTATATTAGTTATTACAGACTCTGCGCACAGAAAAAATAATTTTCTGGGCCTTACTATTAACCAAGGTTATTGGTGCTACGGATTGAGCTAAGTTTCAGCCATGGCATGACTCCATCGGTCTCACGGTTGGATACTGTATGCGAGCTTAGCGTTGCGAGCAGCAAAGAGTGGGGTTGGGGCTCTTATTTTGGCATTGAGGCACCGAATTACAGAACCAACCACACGAAGACAGAACACAACTAATTTTTGTCTACTTAGCAGCTAAATTACAACATACAACTTATGTAAATTACACATAAACATTACCAAGCATACATATACTAGTTTAACACAACTAAACAACAATATCAGAAATCTTAAATCCTTGAAAGCTAATTTTTAAACCAAAACTCCGTTATTAAAATTTCTTGACACAGTTAACTGTAATTCTACAATTATAACCCAAAATGATTTATTCTAACTATGTTGTCTCTGTTTCTTACCAAGTTAATATATTCAAAGTTCAATTTATCTATTAGCATACAATCATATATATTCATACCTATATTGACCATGTTCATACATATATGCTCACTGTAAAAAAACTGTTTCTCTTCTTGCAGACTTAATTTAGCATACAATCTTATCTATATGTTAAGCATACAATCATATATATATATATATATATATGCTAGTATAACAATTACAATTACAAAAACAAATAATTTCCTAACCAATTATATTAAAAAAATATGGTTTTACAGAAAGTTTATAAAGAACGTTATATTACAGTCAAATTCAGAAACACGGAGACTTAGAAATTATGGCATAAAACATATATGTTAAGGTTATATAACATACCTTTTCTTACTTAAGAAATCCTTGTTAATCACTAACGAACTCAAAACTTTCTTTCTTGATTCTCTCTCAGGCTCTCTCAACTCTCTCAAAATCTCTCAACTTTCTCTCTGAAAACCTTCCTTTCTTTTCTTTTCTTAGGCTTAAGCTAAATGTCTAGAATACGTAAACAAAACCAACTGATAATCAAGCGTAATAAAAAACGGATATGGCCATAATAAGCCTAATAATTAACATCAGTTACCAAAATATAACGTATAGATTATAAATATATTTTCTTTATATTTTCTTTATTCAATTTATATTATCATAATTCAAAGTTCAAAAGAAATTCAAAAGCCATAAGGCTCCGTTTGGAAAAACCATTTTAAAATTAAACACTTAATATTTTTAAGCCTTGTTTGGAAAACAAATTTAAACTCCTCAATTTATTTTAATAACTCCTTTATAGTATAGTTATTTGTCATACTTTATTTAATTAAGTTTTCATACTTAATTTAATTAATTCTAATAAAATTTTATTGAACAATATAATAATTCATTTAATCATTATAAATTCTCTAACTTAATAATTAAATTAAATTAGAAAATTTCCTCATAATAATAAATTTCTTTCACACATTCACTATTTATTTCACAAATAATTAAACAAGTATGTATTCAACGATAAAAACATCCATTAAATATTTATATAATTCAATAAATATTTAAAAATTACAATTAAAATTCTGGATTGTTACATCATTCCCTTCTTACAAGGATTTGGTCCCCAGAATCACAATTCAAATAAATCATTCGTTACACTGGGGGCACAAGCACTTGCGTGGAAGTCCTGGCTTCATCAGATGGCGGCGGTTGTTGCGCCGGCAAAAAGCCCTCTCCTCGAGGATGCGACGACTCTCCTTCCCAAACTCCATAATGGGCTATGACGGGGTGATCAATTAAAGCCATTGGTGGCTGCGTTACATCTTCTTTCTCCCACATAACACCCGCTCGCTCGCAACGTCGTGTGATAAGAGATGGGTGAGGGAGCCCTACATTACATTACTCCGAATGGCCTTTTTGATAAAATCCTGAATAAGCACCCCAACATCAACCTTTAAGCCCGTAACAATAGCATACATCAGAATTTCCCTCTCCCGGGTCACATCGCTTAGGTGACGTGTGGACATTAAATTCGCACAAATAAACGAGTGCCACGCCTTACCATAATGACTTAAAGCCTGTTGGGGGAAAGAAGTCCTTTCAACATGGTATTCATTAGTCTTCCAGACAGTCCCAGGCTTGCAAAGTTTTGTAATTAACTCATCAGTATTGTAACTTCGCAGCCCCGGCTCCAGATAGTCATGACTGTCGTAGTTAGGAGTCCCACACACTGCATTAATAGCCCAGCTATCAAATTGAATTAAATTTCCCCGAACTAGCACTGCCGGGGGGCCATCAGCATTGGTATTAGCATAACATTCTTTCACCACCGAGATCATTGCCGATTCAGGCGGCTTGGTGAAATGAACCCACTTCATATTGACTATCATGGCCATCATCTGACCATCGGTCTTGTCATCTAGCCTAAGCCCTCTTTCGGGCACCAGACTCCTCCATGAAAAGTTCTGAGTGTAACGCTTCCAGTCATCCTCCATTGGGAATTTAACAGCATCCCAAGGGGTAACGGAGGTACCAGAAGATGGTGGAGGAGGGGGGCCAATACTGGTTCTTGTACGCTTAGAACCCATGATTAGGAGAATGAAAAGCTAAAGATTTGTACTGATTTCAAAAAATTTCACACCCAACCGACATAGAGAAGGAATAGATACAAAATCCTTACCTCTCTCTGCTTATATAGACGTAGGCGTCAGAGAGGAGAGAGGAAACAATGGTCTAAACAATAACTGCATGATGGTTGGCCTTTGAACGGTATAAAACTGATAGGCGCGACGGTTGGGCAGCTTAACGGCTCTTGGAAGAAGAGGGGACGGAGGAGAAAAACTGTTGAAAGGAAAACAGCTGCTACAAAAGAACTGAAAAGACGCGTCTTAAAAACAAAAGTTTATACTTGGTGCTGCGGCACGGTGAATGGCATTGCGGCGCAGACATGGGTTTGATTTGGAGCTGCGGCACGAGAGCTCGTGTTGGGACGCTAGTTTCCAGAATGTAATGTCCATTAGTGGCACCGCGGCATTAAAGTTAGAGCATGGGGTGGCGCTACAGTGCGAGTTTTTAGTAGGTCACAATGCGCCTTGGCGCTGCGACGCGGAGAATAGAGCTGGGGCGTGAGTTCAAAGTATGCTCTCCTTAGCCATGGCGCTACATCGTAAATTTGTATATGGAACTCGGCGCTGCGATGCGAGTTTCCAGTGGGTAACCTCTTGGTCCGGCGCTGTAGCGTGGAAAATGAGGCCTCAGCGCGACTACGATGCTGCGGCACGAGTACCAATATAATTTATGGCGCCGCGGCACAGAATCTGAATATCTGACACTAAGTTAAATAATCCTGCACAATCCAAAACCTCATATCAGGCAACAACACAACAAAAATTGCAAACACAGTAAATAACATCTAACTACTAAAGACCCTAAAACACATGTTGTTAAACATATTAACATGCACTTGATACTACAAAGAGTAACTAATGAAAACCAAAATAAAACTAAATTGAATCAAAACAGAAGCAATTTGTTTGATACAGAGATGGGGTTGCCTCCCCATCAAGCGCTTGATTTAGAGTCATTGGGTTGACTTATACCCCGCCTTACACTGAGTCTCCCAAGGTGATGGAGGTATTTTATCGGTCTACCTCGCAGCCCCAGTAGTGCTTCAAGCGCTGACCATTAACCTTGAAGGTTTTGTCTGAATAAGGGTCCTCAACCTGTATTGCCCCATACGGATACACCTTAGCAACCATGAATGGCCCCGAACACTAGGACTTCAATTTCTCGTGGAATAATTTTAGACGGGAGTTGAAAAGAAGCACCTTTTGACTCGGCTAAAAATTTCTTTCGAGGATTTTCTTATCATACCACCGCTTTGACTTCTCCTTGTACAACTTAGCGTTTTCATACGCTTGCAGATGAAACTCGTCTGATTCATTGAGTTGCAAAAGTTTTTTCTCACCGGCTTCTTCTAAATAAAAGTTTAGTTTCTGGATAGCCCAATAGGCGTTGTGCTCCAACTCCACTAGAAGATGACAAGCCTTACCATAAATAAGCCTATACGGAGACATTCTGATAGGCGTTTTGTAAGTTATGCGGTAAGCCCACAAGGCATCATCAAGCTTCTTCGACCATTCCTTTCAATTGGGGTTAACAATCTTCTCCAAGATACGTTTAACCTCTCTATTACAAATCTTCGCTTGGCCACTAGTCTGCGAAAGTATAAGCAGTGGCTATCTTATGGGTCACCCCATACTTATCTAGTAGGGCTTCGAAGTATTTGTTACAAAAATTCGACCCTTCATCATTGATTATAGCCTGAGGCATGCCAAAACGAGTTAAAATGTTTTTCTTAAGGAAATTAAGCACTACTTTCGCATCATTAGTCGGTAAGGCAACTGCTTCAACCCACTTGGAGACATAATCCACCGCCACAAGAATATAAAGATTGTTGTAGGAGGACGGGAATGGACCCATGAAGTCAATACCCCAGACATCAAATAATTGAACTTCGAGGATATTCTGCAAGGGAAATTCATGCCTTCTCGAGATGGTTCCCACCCTTTGACATCCATCACACTGTGATACATATATGTGCGCATCTTTGAATAGGGTGGGCCAGTAAAATACTGAAGCACTTTAGCTGCAGTTCTTTGACCCCCAAAATGACCTCCATAATTTGAGGAATGGCAATGCTGGAGAACACCTTAAATTTCCTCCCCGAGCAAGCATCTCCACAGAATTTGACCAAAACACTGCTTGAATAAGAAGGGCCCATCTCACAAATATTGTTTAGCATCTTTTAGGAATTTCTTCCTCTGTTGATAGCTCAGGTTTGGAGGAAGAACTTGACAGGTGACAAAATTAGCAAAGTCCGTATACCACGGGGCTTTGCTTTGGACAACAAAAAGTTGTTCATCTGGGAAGAAATCATTAATGGCTTTTTTTGCATCTTCCTAATGCGGGGGGTTTCCAACCTCGATAGGTGATCTGTTACCTGATTTTCTGTCCCCTTTTTATCTCGAATCTCCAGATCGAACTCCTGGAGAAGCAGGACCCACCTTATCAATCTCGGCTTTGTATCTTTCTTTTCAATCAGGTATTTGATTGCCGAGTGATAAGTGTAGACAATCACCTTCGTTCTAATAAGGTAGGAACAAAACTTATCAAATGCATAGACCACTGCCAACAGTTCCTTCTCAGTGGTAGTGTAATTAATCTAAGCATCAGTTAAAGTTTTGCTGGCATAGTATATTGTGTGGAATACCTTATCCCTTCTTTGGCCTAGAACCGTCCCAAAAGCAAAATTTCTTGCATAGCACATTAGCTCAAAAGGGAAGGTCTAGTCAGGGGCTACCCCAATAGGAGCCGAAATAAGTTTTTCCTTTAATAGATCAAAAGCACTCAGGCAGGCTTCATCAAACTGAAAAGGCATATCCTTTTCCAACAGTGTACACAGAGGTTTGGTTATCCGTGAGAAGTCCTGGATAAACCTCTTATAAAACCCAACATGCCCAAGGAAGCTCCTTACCCCTTTTACTGATGTCGGCGGTGGAAGGTTATTAATGACATCAATTTTTACCTTGTCAACCTCAATGCCGCCAACAGAAACCTTATGGCCCAAAATAATGCCCTCCTTAACCATGAAGTGGCACTTCTCCCAATTCAATACAAGGGTAGTTTCAACACATCTGTGGAGAAAGACAGCCAAATTTCTCAGGCAGTTATCAAATGAGCTCCTGAATACCGAAAAGTCGTCCATGAAAACCTCTAGGGTCTTTTCAACCATATCAGAGAAAATCGACATCATGCAACGCTGAAATGTTGCAGGGGCATTACATGGCCTGAAAGATATTTTTTGAAAGGCAAACGTCCCATAGGTGTAAGACCCCAACTTTTATGAATAAAGATTAATTTTTCTCAAAATATATTTTTGAATATTATGGTGTGGATTTGATATAATGTTATAGTTGTGGGTAATATTTACAAATTTTGCAAAGTAAGCAAGTGGTTATATAATATTTGATTGATCGGGGAATATTCATTTTAACAAGGAATATTTGTATGATGACACAATCATTGGTGGACCACAACGGAAGTATTATCGTAGTTAGAAAATGACAAAATTATCTTTTTATAAAAATAACGATGATAGTTTTACCGTTAAACTGTTGAACTACCCGGTGGTAAAAGTACAGTAATACGCGTGGTTGCATAGTAACACACGGTATTGATTATTGATGCTTACGTGAGAAGTCACTCAATTATACTCAATTATTGCCATAGTAATTGCTGCATAATATCTTTCATATTATTGATTCAATTATTGTCACAGTATCAATATTTTATATTATTAAATCAATAATTGAGACAAAAAAGTTATTCATATAATTATTTACAATATTGACGATGTCTAGAAAGTTCTGTCGAGGAGAGGTTTGGTCACCTAATTGCGCGCTAATAAGGAGAAATCCTTATCGGAAAGCCCCCTCTTTCCTGGGAATGATCTGGTTGTTAAATATTATGAGTTATAATATTAATGATGAATAAGTTCGTGTTGATTAAAGATGAAATTGATAGTTTCATTGTGTTGGGATTATTAGTGTTAGTGGAAATTAACATTTATTTTGATAATAATTGATTTTTGGAGGTTATATTGACTAATCGGGTAATTAATCGGATAAATGAGCAATTAATTGCTATTAATTCACATGCTTATAACTATTTGTTCACATGTGTATACTATTGATTCACATGCATGTACTATTAGGGGAGGTGGTGCAAGATTGATAATACTTGCAGGACTAAATTAAAAATGGAGGTATGGATGAAGGTACTATACTGTAACTATTTTTTCACATGTATAGAACTATTGATTCACATGAATGTACTATTGATTCACATGATGTACTATTAGGGGAGGTGGTGCATGTTTGATAATACTTGCAGGACTAAATTAAAAATGAAGAAAAAGATGAAGGTATTATACTCTAATATTTCGAGCTGCAAAACGTGCAATTATCAAAACTATATTTTCCTATAAATAGAAGCTCATTCTTCTTTCATTCTCACCAATTCACTAAGACTCACAAGAGCAATTATAGAGAGAGAAGCTATAGAGAGAAAGAATAAGAGAAGTCTGGTACCTCACTATTCCAGTATCCAGTCTTCTTCTAAGGTAAGGGATATTATTTTTGTTCAATATTCATAAAGAATAATATTTTCTTCCATACTCTGTAGTATGTGAGTAATATTATTTCATCTCATATTCCTGATTATACCCTCATTCTGTTTAAGTATTGCTTCTATACTCTGTGAAATTAGTAGAATATCCTTTATATTTGCGCTTCATCCAGTATCTTTTCATGGAAATATTATTCTGAGCTTTCTTGATAATTATTGATCTTTTCATACTGAAATACTATTCATGAGTTACTATTTATGGGTTACTATTCACTCAAATATTATTCACTCGGGTATTCGGGTCACTTTTTATGTCAGAGTACTATTCACGGATTACTATTCACTCAAATATTATTTACTTGGGTATTTGGGGTACTTTTTATACCAGGGTACTATTCACGAGGTACTATTTCCGAAATACTATTCACAGGGCACTATTCATGGGGTACTATTCACCTAAAATATATATTTCTTTTTCATGTACAAATTATTTTTGATACATGAATATTATTCTTGAATTTTACTCCACAAAGCATTATCATGTTGATAATTTGGATATTTTTAAACTCTAGATAAATTTAAAGTCTTTAATATTTATCCTTGATTTTATTTGATTAATGCTTATATCATTGTCATGATCCTCATGCTTATATTGTCATGAAAGTCATCTTTGGCTTACATGCATAGATGGATTATTGATTGGTATGATTATGACCAGGGATCATTCGGAATAATCATGACCCGTAATGTTACAAATGATAAGGTAAAAGTCCTCATTGGCCCGTAGGGCATTGATGGACAGTTGTTGGTATGATTATGACCATGGATTATTTGGTATAATCATGACCATTGATGATTACATGAATATCCCTGGCCTGTAGTACAGGGATGATTCGATGATATGGTTTATTTATTAAGCTGAGTGTTGGTTGATTTCACAATCAAAGCAAACATGCAAGTATACACGGTCAACAAGTAATAGAGTGATAAGATAGAGTGTCGATCCCACAGAGAATTCTAATTAATAAATTCCAACTACTAGCACTATATCAATTCAATTTTATTTAAACAACCATAAATTGTGATTTTTTGAATTAAGAAAATTTAATTAAACAATTAAAAGAAATTAATCTAAAAGAAAGCAAATAGACAAAACTAAAATTTGTTTGAATTCAGATAAATAAGGGTTAAGACTCCAATATCCCCAATTATGAACTATAAATCAATTATCCAATTATCCCAATTATTATGCCTACTGAATTGTTAACAGGAATTCTATTTAATCCAGATTAATCTTGCTATATTCCTATGCAAAATAATTGAATTAAACTCTTTTCAATCCCAATTCCTTATGTGTTACATGCGGTGAACAGATATTTTCATTCAATTCACAAACCTAATTATTCACTTTGCAAATAACTAAGTCACATGTCACCATGCCCAGTTCTAACCCTAGAATTCCTCTTTCAATTCCTTCTAGAGTAACAAGGTAATTATTGGCCAGATAATTAATCAATAAATGCAAAGCAAGATGAACAATTCACTTCAACATAAATAATTGGAATAAATCAAATAATTAATTTATAACCATAAAAGGTTCAATTGGAATCTTAATTAAAGAAATTAGTTCATAACGAAAATTAAAACCAATAATATTTTAAAAATCATCCTTAACGAATTACACAAATTAAAAGAATAAAGAAGAAGAAGAACTCCAAGTGAAAATCTTCAAATTCTCCTCTTCCTCCTTGATCAGCCTTCAATTGTGTAGATTCCCCTCTCCTTCAATAGAAATAATCCTTATATACTTTACTTGTCCAACCACAATCCAATTCCAACTCAATTTTGTCACATAATCACCTCTTTAAAACTTTTAAATGCAAGTCAACGTCCAGTCAAACGCGTCTGCATGGTCAACCAAAATCCGACTAAGCGCCCTGTATTTGGGATTAGTATTATGTTAAGCGCCCAAATTGAAGGTATGAAATTGTCTATTATGCCCCTTTCTAGCTCAAATGCCCCCAAGTGTTCCTATAGCTCACAAATATGCAAAATCACAACTAAACACAGTAAAACGAATCTAAATACTTTGAGAATACAATAAATTAAGCCCAAATATATCCAATTCATGGGTATATTACCCAATCATCACTGAGTCTCAGCGATAAAGTGGATGAAAAACTTTTTAAATCATAGAAGATAGTAAATATCATGCTCTACTCGACTCTTCTAATGGATTGCTTGTTCCGCTGCAGTTAAACTTGATATTTATTGTATTTTATCAGTTTAACACTGTTGAAGGCTAATGATAATTTATTCTGCATTATCTTAGTCATAATATTTCTTATCGGGCTAGTTGAGCTCACCCTTTTGCTTTCATTCTTCTCTTCAGGAAATGAGAACGTAGCCGGGACTAGTCGGGGAATGGAGTGATGGTCCGAGATGGTGTTATAGTAGTCCTCACTATTCTAAAAAATAGTGTGACAATAAATGTAATGAGGACTCTATTTGAGTTTGGATATTATCTAGAAGACAATATTCGTGGAAAAAATCTCAACTCATGTTATATAATTAAGTTTGTATTTGTATTCAGTACCATGTATTTGGCGACCCAAGATGGGTGATGTATAACTATTTTGGGTGCATCACATTTGGTATCAAAGCTTAGGGATATGATCCATGGCTGAGATGTGAGACAAGAACTAGGAGGGGAAAGACGGGGAATTCCTTCGCTAGTATGACCTACCTAAGTTAATTGGTATTTAATTGGTCTGTCAGAGTATAAAGATAATATGTGACATGTCAATTAACCCTTGTTTTGTGGTAGTGTTTGAAAATGACACTTGAAAATTTTGAGATCAGCAATGAAGCACATGAGACCGTTGAGTCACCAACGATCAATATCCAGGATAATGTGCAACAGGAAGACAATAATCCTCAGGTAAACAATAACACCGATCAAATGATGAACGATGGGATGTTTAGAGGCTTTATAAAATTCATGCAACATCAGGCGAGAGAGACTCCTGTTCAAAATGCAGGTAGAAACACTGGAAACTCTCGGACGGTCACCGCTAAATAGTTCAAGGAGCTGGGACCACCGAAGTTTTTGGGAGAGCCAAAACCACTTAAGGAGGAGACATGAATAAAGCAGATCACCAAGATATTTGATGTCTTGGGATGCTCCGAGGAGCAAAAGGTTCCCTTTGCCACCTTCATGTTGCGAGGAGGCGGATTCTTGGTGGGAATCAGAAGCGTGCTCGAATTTGCCGCACTAAAGATGTCTTGGGAAAAGTTCCAAGGACTGTTCAACGACAAGTACTTTCCCGAAAGTATTCGTCACATGAAGGAGGTAGAGTTCATCAAACTAGAGCAAAATAATATGACTGTGTCATTGTATGAAGCTAAGTTTGTCGAGTTGTCCCGGTTTGCGTCACACTTGGTTGATAATGAGGAGAGAATGACGCGGATATTTTTAAGAGGTTTGAAACCCGAGATACATCAATACCTTCTCTCTCACAAACTGTGTTTGTATTCAGATATTTTAAATAGGGCTCAGTTATTGGAGCGCGATAATGACTAAACCCAACCAAGAGAGAGCAGCCGGCAAATCGATAATACCAGTGATAGCAGTCATTGAAGCGGTGATAATAAACGTGGAGGGAATTAACATGCCAGAAATGGTAACCACTTTGGTGGTAATCATATCCAAGATAATAAAAGTGGAAATTTCAAGAAAAGGAGATTCAATAATGATGGAAAAATGTCAACACCAGCACCTGTTGTTAAGGAAGGAGAACGACCGCCAATCGTATGTTACAAATGCGGAGGGGAGGGACACATCAGTCCAAACTGTACGCAGCAGTTTAAAGCATGTTATAATTGTGGAAGAGAAGGTCACCTAGCTTAATTTTTTCATGCACCAAAGTCAAGTCCAGCTGGAATGGAGGCATCAAAGGCCATCTCAGACAAGATAAAATCGGTAGTTCAAGGGAGAACGTTTGTCGCAACATCCCAAAAAGCGAGGAATCCTAATGAGGTGATCACGGGTATGCTAGGATGCTAGGATGAGGTGGGTGAAGCAACGTTGTTGGGACCAGAGTTAGTATATATAACTACAGAAAATATTCAACGATCCGACAACGTATAAAAACCTCATAAGATCGACAAAAGAGTTATGTTGATCTTCATCGAAATGACGTGAAATTCAATATTGGAGATCATGTGTTGTTACGTGTTGCTCCATGGAAAGGAGTTACGAGATTTGGAAAGAGAGGAAAGCTCAATTCTTGATTCATTGGCCCATTTGTAATCCTCGATCGAGTAGGAACTATGGCCTATAGACTCGCCTTACCGCGAAGTATGTCTCATGTTTATAACGTTTATCATATATCTATGTTACGTAAATATGTGAAAGACCCGAACCACATTATTGAATTAGAACCGAACGAGATAGTAGAAGATTTAACGTATGAAGAGGTACCTGTTAAAATCTTGGATAAGAAGGATCATATTCTACTTTCCAAAGTTATACCTTAAGTAAAAGTTTTGTGGAGAAACCATGATGTTGAGGAAATGACCTGGGAGTTAGAATCTGAAATGAAGTCAAGGTATCCTCACCTCTTCGACATACCAGGTACGCACCTTAATTTTGAGGATGAAATATCATAAGAAGGGGAAGTTGTAAGACCCCAACTTTTATGAATAAAGATTAATTTTTCTCAAAATATATTTTTGAATATTATGGTGTGGATTTGATATAATGTTATTGTTATGGGTAATATTTACAAATTTTTCAAAGTAAGCAAGTGGCTATATAATATTGGATTGGTCAGAGAATATTTGTTTTAACAGGGAATATTCGTACAATGACACAATCATTAGTGGACCCCACAACAGAAGTATTGTTGTAGTTAGAAAACGACAAAATTATCTTTTTATAAAAATAACGGTGAAAATTTTACCGTTAAACTGTTGAACTACCCACTGGTAAAAGGATAGTAATATGCGTGGTTGCATAGTAGCACACGGTATTGATTATTGATGTTTATGTGAGAAGTCACTCAGTTATACTCAATTATTGCTACAATAATTGCTGCATAATATCTCTCATATTATTGATTCAATTATTATCACAGTATCAATATTGTATATTATTAAATCAATAATTGAGACTAAAAAGTTATTCATATTATTATTTACAATATTGACGATGTCTAGAAAGTACTGTCGAGGAGAGGTTTGGTCACCTAATTGCGCGTCAATAAGGAGAAATCCTTATCGGAAAGCCCCCTCTTTCCTGGGAATGATCTGGTTGTTAAATATTATGAGTTATAATATTAATGATGAATAAGTATGTGTTGATTAAAGATGAAATTGATAGTTCCATTGTGTTGAGATTATTAGTGTTAGTGGAAATCGACATTTATTTCGATAATAATTGATTTCTGGAGGTTATATTGACCAATCAGGTAATTAATCGGATAAATGAGCAATTAATTGCTATTAATTCACATGCTTATAACTATTTGTTCACATGTGTGTACTATTGATTCACATGCATGTACAATTAGGGGAGGTGGTGCAAGATTGATAATACTTGCAGGACTAAATTAAAAATGGAGGTATGGATGAAGGTACTATACTGTAACTATTTTTTTCACATGTATAGAACTATTAATTCACATGAATGTACTATTGATTCACTTGATGTACTATTAGAGGAGGTGGTGCATGTTTGATAATACTTGTTGGACTAAATTAAAAATGAAGAAAAAGATGAAGGTATTATACTCTAATATTTCGAGACGCAAAACGTGTAGTTATCAAAACTATATTTTCCTATAAATAGAAGCTCATTCTTCTTTCATTCTCACCAATTCACTAAGACTCACAAGCACAATTATAGAGAGGGAAGCTATAGAGAGAAAGAAGAAGAGAAGTCTGGTACCTCATTATTCCAGTATCCAGTCTTCTTCTAAGGTAATGGATATTATTTTTGTTCAATATTCATAAGGAATAATATTTTCTTCCATACTCTGTAGTATGTAAGTAATATTATTTCGTCTCATATTCCTGATTATACCCACATTCTGTTTAAGTATTGCTTCTATACTCCGTGAAATTAGTAGAATATCCTTGATATTTGTGCTTCATCCAGTATCTTTTCATGGAAATATTATTCTGAGATTTCTTGATAATTATTGATCTTTTCATACCGAAATACTATTCATGAGTTACTATGTACGGGTAACTATTCACCCGGTTACTATTCACTCAAATATTATTCACTTAGGTATTCGGGCCACTTTTCATGTTGGAGTATTATTCACGGGTTACTATTCACCCAGTTACTATTCACTCAAATATTATTCACTTGGGTATTTGGGGTACTTTTTATATCAGGGTACTATTCACAAGGTACTATTCTCAAAGTACTATTCACAGGGCACTATTCACAAGGTACTATTTACCCACAAAATATATTTCTTTTCTGTCCAAATTATTTTTGATACATGAATATTATTCTTGAATTTTACTCCATAAAGCAGTATCATGTTGACAATTTGGATATTTTTAAACTCTGGACAAATTTAAGTCTTTAATATTTATCCTTGATTTCGTTTGATTAATGCTTATATCATTGTCATCATCCTCATGCTTATAGTGTCATGAAAGTCATCTTTGGCTTACATGCATAGATGGATTGTTGATTGGTATGATTATGACCAGGGATCATTCGGTATAATCATGACCCGTAATGTTATAAATGATGTGGTAAATGATGTGGTAATGTTATAAATGATGTGGTAGGGCATTGATGGACTGTTGTTGGTTTGATTATGACTAGGGATTATCTCGTATAATCATGACCATTGATGATTACATGAATATCCTTAGCCTGTAGTGCAGGGATGATTCGATGATGTGGTTTATTTATTAAGCTTAGTCTCAGCGATAAAGTGGATGAAAAACTTTTTAAATCATAGAAGATAGTAGATATCATGCTCTACTTTACTCTTCTAATGGATTGCTTGTTCCGCTCCTGTTAAACTTTATGTTTATTGGATTTTATCAGTTTAACACTGTTGAAGGCTAATGATAATTTATTATGCATTATCTTAGTCATAATATTTCTTATTGGGCTAGTTGAGCTCACCCTTTTGCTTTCATTGTTCTCTTCAAGAAATGAGAACGTAGCCGGGACTAGTCGGGGAACAGAGTGATGGTCCGAGATGGTGTTATAGTAGTCCTCGCTATTCTATAAAATAGTGTGACAAAAAATCTAATGAGGACTCTATTTGAGTTTGGATATTGTCTAGAAGAAAATATTCGTGTAAAAACTCTCAGCTCATGTTGTATAATTAAGTTTGTATTTGTATTCAGTACCATGTAATTGGGGACCCAAGATGGGTGATGTATACCTATTTTGGGGGCGTCACAATAGGGGCATGTGAATGTTGTTTTTTCCTGATCTTCGGGAGCAATTAAAATCTGATTATATCCAGAGTAACCATCCAACAGACAGTAAAATTCATGCCCAGCAAGTCTATCGAGCATCTGATCAATAAATAGAAGAGGAAAGTGATCTTTACAGGTGGATTTGTACAATTTCCTATAATCCATACACACCCTCCATCCAGTCACCATTCTGGTTGGAATCAGCTCATTATTTTCATTGGGCACTATAGTCTTGCCGCCCTTCTTTGGCACGCACTAGATAGCACTGACCCTAGGACTATCAGAGATGGGGTAGATAATGCTCGCATCCAGCAATTTTATAATTTCCTTCCGAACCACCTCTTTCATGATGGGGTTCAACCGGCGATGATGTTCAATGGACGACTTAGACCCTTCTTCCAGTAAGATTTTGTGCATGTATAGTGTTGGACTAATCCCTTTAATATCAAAAATTCACCACCCCAGGGTCGTTTTATATTTCTTGAGCACTAGCAGTAACTTTTCTTCCTGACACTCGGTTAAAGAAGCATAAATTATCACAGGTAAAGTGGATGAGTCCCCTAGGTAAGCATACATCAGGTGATTGGGCAAAGGCTTTAATTTTAGGACAGGAGGTTCTATAATCGACGGCTGAGCCTTGGAAGTTGATGCCTCATCACCATTTAGAGAATAAAACTGTCTTTGGAACCGTTGGATCTTTGGGGTGCATCTAGCCACTTGGAAAATTCAACATGTGTGGGCTTTTCCGTAGTACTGGCCCGTGTCAATATGGCTTCTAAAGGGTCTATAATGCAGGTTTCTGAGAACACTTCCCTAACTTTATTATCAATCACATTAATCTGGAAGCAATCCTCAGGAGTATTCGAATATTTCATCCATCTGAAGACATTGAAAGTAACTTCTTGATCATATACCCTCATTGTCAACTCCCCTTTCTGTACATCAATTAGGGTCCTCCCCATCGCTTAGAATGGCCTGCCCAGTATTATAGGGACCTCCATGTCTTCCTTAAAATTTAGGACAATAAAGTCTGCTGGGAAGATGAACTTTTCAACCTTGACAAGCACATCCTTTATTATTCCCTTCGGGTACGTAAGAGATCTATCAGCCATTTGTAAAGTTACACTTGTAGGTTTGGCTTCATTTAGCCCCAGCTTCTTATATATAGACAAAGGCATCAAGTTGATGCTAGCCCCTAAATCACACAAAGACTTGCCAATGAATTGGTCCCCGATAGTGCAAGGAATTGTGAAGCTTCTTGTATCTTGTAGCTTCGGCGGAAGCTTGTTTTGTAGAATGGCACTGCACTCCTCTGTCAAAGCCATTGTTTCATAATCCCCCATTTTTCTCTTCTTAGACAATATGTCCTTCATGAATCTAACATAGCTAGGCATTTATTCCAGCACCTCTGCAAACGGGATGTTTATGTGAAGCTTCTTAAACACCTCTAAGAATTTAGAGAACTTCTTATCAAGCTTTTGCTTCTGAAGGTACTGGGGAATGGCAACTGCAGGAGAGCGAGACTAGCTGTGTTAACTGTAGGGGTTGGTGATGGTGTTGGTTCACGTTGAGCATTTTACTCAATCCCGGACTTGTCTGCATTCTGTTCCACAACAGGCTCCTATATAGTCAGTGCTTCTTGCACCACCGAGTTTTCTCCACCATTCACATTTAAGGTCCTCCCACTCTGGAGTGTCACTGCTTTGCATTGTTCTTTGCCCTCCCGTTTCGGGTTAAAATCAGTATCACTAAGCAATGTGCCTTGTGGACGACTGTTCAAAGGAGAAGCCAACTGCCCCATTTGGACCTCATGGTTTCGGATGGAGGCCTCCTGATTATTACTCCTCATTTTGTTTTGGGCAATATAACGAGACAGGAGATCTTCTAAACTAGGTTTCCTCTCCTGTTGAGGTGGTGGATGGTGGAACTGATTCTGCGAGCTCTGTGATTGTTGACTATAATGGTTTTGAGATTGGAAACCCGGAGGGTTTGAGAAGTTAGGTCTGGTGGTTGAAGGTTGTGCTTGATTGGTGTTGTTGTTGTTTCACCAAGAGAAGTTTGGATGATTTCTCAAGTCTGGATGGTAATGAGTGGGGAGATTAGCATTTTGTTGTCGCCTATAGTTGGAAACAAATTGAATTGACTCAGGGCTTATTGCATACTGATCAGTAGGGTGGCTCCCTTGACACAATTCACACTGGACTATGACACTGCACATTCTGCACTACTGGCACCCCCATAGTGTTGAGCCGGTTCGTTAGCGCAGCAACCTGAGCCGCTAATGATGTGATCGAGTCAACCTCATATACCCATGCTGCTCTTCCAGGGGCTTGCCTATCATTTGGCAATTGATAATTATTGGCCGCGATTGTTTCCACTAGTTCATACCCTGCTGTGTGATGTTTAGCCATGAAGGCCCCTCTAGAAGCAACATGAATACTTGAACGAGTAGATCCGAGTAGCCCATTATAAAAGGTCTGGATGGGAAGCCATTCTGGCAATCCATGGTGGGGGCATTTTCTTAGAAGATCCTTGAATCGCTCCCACGAGTCGTATAAGGATTCTGATTCGAACTGGACAAAAGAAGTGATATCATGCCTGAGCTTGGCTGTTTTGGCAGGCGGGAAAAACTTCGCCATAAACTTCTGAGCCAAGTCAACCCATGTGGTGATGGAGCCTGACGGTAATGAATGTAGCCAGCTCTTGGCTTTGTCCCTCAAGGTGAATGGAACACAATCGGAGTCTGATGGCATCGTCAGACACTCCATTGCACTTAAAAGTGTCACAGATCTCCAAGAAGTTTATTAAGTGATCATTTGGATCATCATTTGGTAGACCCCCAAAATGAATATTCATGGACATTTGAATAGTGCCCGGCTTGATTTCAAAATTATTAGCTTGGATGGTGGGCTTAAGAATGCTCTCTTCGAGATCGTCGATATGAGGCATAGCATACTCCCTCAAGGATTTCTGAAGTTCTTCAGCCATTTTAACAGGAGTAGGTATGTCCCGAGATTTTTCTCTCTGCAGTCGTCTGTATGTTCTATCAACCTCGGGATTGATTGGTATTATGTTCCGACCCCTTCGAGGTGGCATAAACAAGGAAGACTACCTAATAGGAGAATTAAACATATGAATTAGTTTAAATTAAGATCGTAATGACTTAGTTTTAATATCGATAAACAAATAATACTAAGTCCCCGGCAACGGCGCCAAAAACTTGTTGGTCAATTTCGCTATTGCTAAATCACGCGCAATCATACGCGGTCCACAAGTAATATAATGATAAGAGAGTGTTCGAACCCACGAGGATAAAGTCTTAAGTGCTAGTCAAATATTAAGGTAAAGTCTATACTACTTTATCTAAACAAGTGATAGAAGTTGGTGTGTTAAGTTATTTGATTACAAAGAGAAGAAATAAGAGAAGTAGTTGCACTAGGAAGTCAAGATAGGATTACAATTCCCCTAATGCGTCGCCTAATCTCCTAACTCTCCACATTACAAATGAAACAAGGAATGGTCAACCGAGAACAACAACTACGCAAAAGCTTCTATCGAAGGACTAATGCACATCCCTAGCTAGATAAATCACAATATGTCTATTAGTGAAAGAAACTAGACTAGGGTCATTAAGCTTAGTCTCAAGGCTACATAAAGGAAAATAGAGATATGTATATCCTATTAGCAGTTTATGCACACATTCCATATGCATGGTCATAACAGGTGTTGTTGTATTTAAAAGTTAGATAATAACACCCATTACTATCAATACCAATTTCTCTATCAAGCAATTAGTCATTAAATAAGAAATAAAACAACTCATTCCAAAATAATTCATTATATAAAATAGGAGAGAAAGTTAATTAAGTTAAACAAAAAGGTTACATTGCAATCCTAAAAATGGAATTAGTTCATATCCATGGTACTAAAACACATTTTTAATACATTCCACATTTCCAATAATACACAAACAAATGGGAGATTTCGAATAAGAAAACCCTTGTTTTGAAGTGTTCTTCCTCCAAATCTTCTCTTCACTGCGTAGCTCCTAAGCTTCTGTCGGATGCAATAACTCTTCCTCCTTGAAGCACATCTTCTTTCTCTTCTAAGAATTAATACTGTAATAAATCCTAGTCTAAGCTATCTCTCTATCTAAAATAATCTTATCGCAGGCGGTTGCTGAGTATTAAGTATATGATACCCTCTGTCTTTACACTACTACAAAACAATAAATAGACAACGCGAAAAAAACGTTGTGGTTTCAGTCAGAAAAACGTCGTGGTTAAGAGTGTCATCTATTTGACACCCTTACACAACGTTTTTAAAATGTTGTAGTTAAGCACATTCCACAACGTTTTTTAAGAAAAAAATGTTGTAAATTTATTTTTTATAAATTAACAGATGCTTAAAAACGTTGTAGAATGTAAGATTCTACAACGTTTTCTGGATAAAAACGTTGTAGTTTAATATATCAGACAACGTTTTTAACCAATTTATACATTTTTAAAATGTTGTAAAAAAAAAAAATTATGATTCACCTATATTACCAATGCACCTGCAATATGCTAATGCCATGATATATAGCTAAAAGGTCTAAATTCTCATTTAAATTTAAAACCAAAATGTATCAACCATTCAAAATACATCCCAATAATACCATTCGTTTATAGTTTCAAATGTCTCAAGCATTGATTATGAAACAACATGAATTAAAAAATACAAGTGAAACTAAATTTCTTTCAAAGATAATGAGACTGAACTTGCAAATGGTTCCCAGATTTTGTTGGTTGCTCTTTCTATTGCAGGTATCCTGGAAGGAAATAAAATATGAAGATAAGAGAGGGACAAAATCACAATACAAACAAATAATAGTAGACCATAATTATGTCTGCAAAGCAAGGGAAAATTTATCAACCAAGCAATCTAGGCTTAAGACAGGCAATTATATACGCATCCACTTGGTGCTGACCGTCATATGGGTTTACCCCTGTGGGCCGTTAATAATTTGCACTTTCTCAAATATTAAAAAAAATATACGAACAGATTCAGATGCTTACCATAACCCTTCCTCACATATTCATGTGGGTCTTCATCCCAAAGCTTTTGATCATTGTCATTGAAGCACATAAGTGGGAATATTATCTCAAAAAGTACAACATCAAGTCTTGGTTGAAGAAGATTGTACATGTTACTCTTCGAAACACTGCATAAAAGTCGAGGGTGGACAATGAAGTACAACTTTACATCAGTCTTTTAAGAGATATACATGGAGCTAATAAATAAAAGCAACATAAAAGATAAAGAGAAGCACAAAACAAGAAAACAGGAGCATGACCAATAAGAAGCAACACCAAGCAGATGTATTGAAATTTTGAGCAAATCAATTATTTACATAACGTTATTGTTAGCCAAGACCAGATGTACTATATGCTTATGGTACAAAGTATTACTTGTGAATCGAATACTCTCCGGTTGAACGTTTAAACCAAATATAGTACATTGAAGCCATTACATGTTAAAATTACTAGACCAGTAGAGCTTAGATTAAAATTACTTTCTAATATTCTAATAAAATTGAAGCCATTACATGTTAACATCATTTAAAACACCCCATTTTACCCCAACCACTACCCCAGCAATAATTACTACATAATTCCCAGACATGATTTAGCGTAGTAATTATGATAATGTTCTGTAGTACTTGAAGTGAAATCTTATAAACATACCTGTTGCTTAGATATTACAAAATAAGGTCAGTAACTCTATCAGGCAAATAGCGACCAACTCGGACCGCATTCAACAAATTTAAATGGCATTCCAAAATTTTCCCAGCAAAATTCTTCTGTAACATTTGGGCAAAAGCTCTGTTTTCTGGGTTTTGAAGTTTCAAATCTCCGAACCTGTGGGAGATCACAATACAAGGAAATTAGATATATATTTCCAAGCCATCAAATGATTAGCTAAATTGGGATTGATAATCTCACCGGGTGTAAAGGCGATTTAATATATGGACTGTCCACTTTTTAACCTTCCACCACCCCCATGATTTCCTAAGATCTGGATCAGCTGGTTGTCCTTCTAAAGGGATATGTCACTCCAATATATTTAAGAAAAGAACCACCATAGAAGTAGCGAGCAGGCGAGCCTGAGGTCTTAGAATCCGTAGATGGGGATGTGCTGTTTACGAATGTCCCATTCTTGCCACCACTGTACATGCACAAAAATAAGATGGTCAAGCTTTGGAATTCAAAATGTCATGTGATTATTGAAGTATGATTGACAAGAGCTATTTGTTTCAAGTTAAAGTTACCTTCCGAGAGACAAGCAAGAACCATGACCTGCAAAATCATAGCAGAGCAAAAATCACTCATCAGGTCACTTGAACAGTTCACATATAAGATTTTAGGGAAAGATAGAAGCAAACACATGTTAAACATAAATGAGTGTTAGTGTTTGATCTAGAGAAAGCTTACTTGGATCAGTTGTAGTGATTGAAGCAACCCCATTGAAGTCACAACTCCCAGAAGCCTTATCCATCAGATGATAGTATGTGTCAAAAGCATAGGTTGCATGTGCAGCCACATAGTCGGGTTCATAGCATGGTTGCCCCTGCAATAATGGTGAACAATCTACCTTGTCTGGTCCACAAGCTTAATCCAAAGCAGCCTACAGCATTTTTGAATCTTCACCTTCTCTTGCGATACAGTAAGTCTGGTTTGCAGTATCATTCACTAAAATAGATCCTGACCCCGTCAATTGCAAGGTATAAATCGGCACCCCATTATTATGGTCGGAGTTAAAGAGTCATTCCATTCATAGTCATCTCCCTCTAGAAATACCGAAAGAAAGTTAGAAAAAGGAAGAGTTAGCACCATGATATCAGAAAATGAACTTTCAATAAGCACCAAGGAAGATCTTACTCTGAACAAGTATTACACAATATGCAAACACTGATTAAGACAATACGAGCTATAACATATACGCTAAATCTGCAATGAAAAACCAAAGATCACAAAACTCCATTCACCAATATAGCAAGTAGCAAAAAAGAAATAACAGGCAACAGGTGATACACAAAAATTGCAATGCATATCAGCATATATTTCAGTAAGCATAAACACACAGGCAATCCTGAACAACTAAAAAGAATAACCCCTCTGCCCTGCCTGGCGAGATATACCAAAATTAAGATCTGTTTTTTTATCTATTATGAAATTGACTGCAAATTAAGCCAAATTCCTATATCCAATTCAGCTTAAGCTATCAAGTCTCCATCTGGGAATGAGAGTCCTAATTCTTTTATTTATTTATTCAAATATAAAGGTTTGTATAAGACATGCTTACACTAATTTTTGGCAAGAACCATTGGAAACAGGAAGGTGAGAGTATGTGAGTATCTAGTAACCTGTAAATATAAAATATCCAGTGATTGCACTACCAATATTACTAGAAGCCCGACAATACTATTAAGTGCTACGTAGAATATAACAGAAGGAGATTGAACGGATGTGTTGTTTGAGATGGGGATCAGGAGACTTTTATAGGAATATAGATGTGGCCTAGTCCAATTTTTCTTGTTGTAAAAGTTTACAACACTACAACCTATAAGCAAAGGACCATTCAAACTTCAAAGTATATATTATGACTAAAATGATTGCAAGTTGAGAAAGAAAAAGTACCTTTTGAACTCTATCCCAATATACATACAACAACAGGACTATACACATTTTTTTATTTTTAATGTAAAAAATAAGATAAACATGGAAGCTTACAATTTGCAATTCTGGATACAACATTATTGATGAACCGATCTAACATGTAAAAGTTCTAAAGATATGTGAAACTCTTATTTTCTAAAAAGCTTTTGGAATAAATAATGGTTCTTTCTGATCTTAGCAGTATATTAGTACCTTCTGTTTGGCTCTCAACTCATTTATAAGATCCATTGAGCTACTTAGTTTTCGAAGCTCCTTATTAGCCCTTGCATACTCTACCGGTGAGGCTTCTGGCTGTCTTTAATCAACATACCAAGTTAACAAAACGGCATACACGTAGTTGATATTTCAGTTCCACAAGTGGAAATCAACAAGAAACCAAAAGATACAACAACCATTTTACATTAGAATCTAAGCTGCTAACGGTAATCACAGAGGAAATAATCTTTTTGTACAGTTACATATCCAAGAATTCATAACAAATACATGTCCAAAACTAGTTAAAAACTGATTCCTCAATTGCTATTACCTGACTTATGAGACCCTGAAGATAAGCACTTCTGTGTTCAATAGCTGATAGTTTAAGCTTCATTACCTTAATGAGGTCATTTGAAAATTGAGGATGCAATTCTGTTCATTTATAAGTTTTTCAATTGATCATAACCATGATAAATATAGATCCACAACAAAAATATTAGACAAACATAAACTATAAAATTTTAACTGTGGAATATTAAAGACTGAACTTTCCAAAAAAAAAAAAAACGAGTAGGGATCTTTGGTTTACTCTCAAATTGATTTCACTAAAAAACTTGGTTTGATGAAATTTTAGAGCTAGGATTTTAGAATTGAAAGATAAAAATGTATATGCTCAATATTTAACTTGAACGAAAAACCGAAAAACACTTTAAATAAATATAAGGTAAAAAGAAGAATTGTACGAGTGGAGAATGGACATAGAGAGGTATTCGGCATAGCTACTTGCAGAAGTAACCTTGTATTTCAAAAATTTGAATGTAATACAAAATAAGACCCCATAACTTGGCGCCGTCGAAACAGATTTCTCCACAGAAACCCTCGAATTCCCATTATTGATAGAATCATAAAAGTATGACTAAATAAGAAAATCAGGACATTTTATACCTCGTCAAGTTTTGAACCTTATTCCTTCTTTGAAAGAAGAAATGGCCTGCGGCTTTAGAGTACGAAGGGGAAAAGCTCAATAATGCCAAATCTTCTTGCCGAGCAAAACGATGTCTGTCCTTTTCACTTCATCTCCATCAAAGAAGCACCCCAAATCAGATGCAAGCTTAGAGAGGTTCAGGAAATCTAGGCGAACCCTAGCTTTTGTTTTCCAGATGGAACGAAAAGAGGCTAAACAGAGAGATCAGAAACGAAGACACTCGGTGACAAATGAGAGAGAGCGGATTTAATTTTAAGTTTTCATTTAATCGCCTTTTTTTGAGCTCCGTGTTTTTGTTCATAGACAACGATTTTAAAAAAAACGTTATCTAGTTAAAATTATAAAAATACCCTTTTAAATAAATAACGTATTTGCATATATATCTACAACGTTTTTTATAAAAACGTTATAAAAAAAAATATCACAACGTTTTTATAAAAAATGTTATGGTTTAAGCGTTGTCTATTTACTATTTTGTAATAGTGTTAGGTCATTAAAATCTCTTTAGTGCCTGGACACCAGAGCTCACGCTGCGGCACGAGCATTGAAATAGAAAGTGGTATTGCTTATTCCACGTAGGCTTAAAAACAAGGTCGCACTTCTGAGGCGACTCCATGAAAGGACTTTAGGCGCTACGATGCGAGGTCGACGTCACCCAAAGAGCGGGGTGGTCCGCCAAGACGGGATCTAAGTTAATCCTTAAGACTACTGACGCTTATATTCCAAAGATGTTTCAAATCGGGCAGTGACTGCGACGCTTGAGCTCTAGGTATATCCCTAGCGCTGTAGCGCCCATACAGCAAAAATGCCCAGGAAGCTGGAAAAGATCTGTAAAGACCTTCATCATAGACATTAAACAAAATAATAACAAAATATATATAAAAACTAATTAAATAACAGAGAACGGGCAACATCTTAAGCCACAAAGGATCTGATTCGCTGGTATAAAACCCACTCATCAGATAGCTTAAAAACTTAAATGTTCTCAATCAATGGATTACTAAAAAGGGGATTAGTGAATCTGGATAGATTGGTGCATACGTTGCTTGCTCATTGGATGAGGATGATTAATCTCATAATAATTTGTGTGGAGACACTTAAAGCAAGTATGTAGGTGCTTATTAGAGAATAAGTTCACTGAACGTGACTCGCTAAGGAATACCTAATGGAGTTTTACTTGCCTGTTAATAGAAATTTCTGAAGTGATAGTAGTACAAGTGATCCTTAGACTTGAGATCATCATAGTATCTTATATATAATGATTTATACTTTGACTTATTCCTTAAGACCCTCAAGGTATATCAAAGGGCATGCTCGGGTATAATGAGTTATATATGGAAATAATGAATGATTAATAAAGAATTTACCGCTTCTAGTAAAAGAGGAGATATGTCATATGTGATTCGATAAATGACAACCTAGGAATCCTTGGTTAAGGTGGAATGAAATTAGAAAGTACTTTCTAATTTGCATTTATACGGAGTTGTGCATTTGGAAATCGAAATACATATAATTAAATAAAATAAAACTTGACAGTAATTTCATGTCTTATATTTAATTGGGACATTGTATGGTGGAAGAATTGAATTGTACGGTTACTATTTACTCAAAGGTTCTTTTATGATTGATGTTGAAATCAATATTATCTGGAAAGTCGTTAATTGCTAATGAGACTTATCCTTATTGTAGAATAAATATTATTTATTTAAATAAATTAATAGTTTAATTTATTTATTTAAATGAGATTCGAATTATTATAATTGATTTATTCACAACCGGTTTAATATGGAGAACCTAAAGGGTCACACCATAAAAAAGAAGAATAATTATTTAAGAAGTTAATGGCATAATCGTAATAATATGTCAAGTGTATTTAATTTAATCTATGGTGATAAAGTAAATTAAATAGCTTAATATTTATTATTTAATATTTTAGAAATATTAAATATAAATTAATAAGAGAAGTCTTATTAATATTATTACAATTATTATTATTTTAATTTCTAAAGGAGTTTAGAATTAATTTAATAGTAGTACACTCATTTATTCATAATAGGATTAGGAGATAAATTAATTAATAGAGTTTAATTAATTATCCATAATAAGATTAGGGAGCCTAATTAATTAAAGGACTTTAATTATTTAAATAATACCCTATTTTAATTATATTAAAAGGGTTAATTGATATGTTTATAAGAATAGTTTTATAACAAATATCTAGTAACGTGATTCCAATTGTTGGAGAGTACGCCCCTTTTTCCATTGAGATAAAAAAATTAGGGTTTGAGCCAATACACCCTTCTTCTTGATTCTTCTTCTTCCTTGGTGGATCACCTCTAGATGCCAAACGGTTGGGTGGCTAACGTTGGTCAAAGGAAGGAATCTATGCGGAGATTCAAGTAGTTTACAAAGAAGTAGGAGTTGAACTCGTACATGTGGAAGCTCATATCTACAAGGGTATGATTCTGATTCTGATTCTCTTTTTAGCTTGATAATCAAGCACAAGAATGATCTTGGTTTATGATTTGTAAGAAAAGTTTTAAATCCATTTTTATTTCGCTTACGTTTCATTTATGTAATTTGATTGCATATTCTTGTTTCTAGAAAACCTAACAATAACATATTTTAAATAAGTTTTAAACATAACAAAACAAGTCTTAACATCAACATTCTCAAATAATAAACAAGTCTTCATCATTTGCTTGCTTTGCCTTTGCCCTTATTAATAGATGGCTCATCAACTCTTTCAACCTTAGCTGCAATATTATGTTATTGTGCAAGAGTGAGAAACAATTGCCCACAAGTTTAACAATAGTAGTAATAATAACATGCGAGTAAATAATGGATACTTAACAAAAGAAAGCTCGACTTTTGAATCAAGATCAGAACAGAATCAAAAGTACACCTGAGGGTCAAAAGACCATGAACTATGTCCCAAGTTATTAAGTATTTCTACTTTAAACCTTTAATAGTCATAAGACTATATGGACCTTACTTCTCGTACTTAGGGGGATCAACTCTTAGTACCATGTATGTGCACAACATCTTAACGCTATTGTGTATTATAATACCCCGTAATAGGGTTGTTCATCTCAGCTTTGACATTATATCATTCGTGGAGGAATGTTTAGACAACTCTATTTTTTACTGATTGTAGCATTGGTATGTTATTCCTCATCCGTAGTATATCAACATATAATACTAGGAATGTCATGACGCTCCCACTGACCCTTTTGTACATACTATCTAGAAGTCTTACTCATCAAATGTAACTCTGGATCATCATCTTCATGATGTGTACCTCATCATCATCATCTATGATGAATCCATACCTCCTAGGTATCTTGATGCAGATTATTCATTTACGATTCGGATTTGTGGTACAATAGAAGTCTATCTATAGGTTCCTCTTATTTGACTTATAGTATTTTGTGGTTCTTGAACTCTTCAAGATCTATTATCCTCCCACTAGCCTCTTCAATGATAAACACATTTATCTTAGAAGGCAGCGTGTTTCGCAACAAACACCTTTTGCTAAGTAGAATTATAGAACATATACCCTAAACTTACTTTAGGATGTCCCACAAATCGACACTTGTCAAATCTTGTCCCAAGCTTATCCTTTTGAAACCTTTTCACATAAGTTGGAACCCCTTATCTTAACATACTTAAGATTAGGAATCCTCCCCACATCCATAACTTTTATGGAGTCTTGGGGTGGATTTTGAGGTTACCATTTTCATAGATATGTCGACCATTTCTAGGACATTATCCCGAAGGATCTTTGGAATGTCATTAAAATCATTATGGACCGTACCATGTCCAACAAGGTACGATTTTTCATTCGAGATACATCAATCAATTATCACAGTGTCGAGGATGTGTCCATTATGAGAAAACCATTTGAGATGATCTAGAAACTTATTCAGACAAGTATTTATTCCTTGATCTAATCAAAGAATCTTAAAACTTTGTCAATTTGTTTCACTTACGAATTCTTTGAACCTTTCAAATAATTCACACTTGTATTCAAAGAAATACACACATTCAACTCTTTGAATGATCATCTCCTTTTCTTATACTAATTTGTTCAATATGCAAAATTATTTTCATGTAAGTCAAGTATACAAAATTTATTAAGTAATATTCGATTCTATACAAAACATTATTATTATAAATAGAACAATAATTGTTCTTAATTATAATACCAAAATTTTTATTGTCCAACAATAAAAGCGGAAATAATGTTTCTAACAAGAATTGGAATACAATAACAACTTATTGACTTAATAGATTTGCGTAAGCGATCTTAAACTATAAGTTTCTATAGCTAATGCAAAGAACCTTTGCTTCATTTTCCGCACATAGGATTACTTATATTTGTTTAGCTTTTTACTTCGCTTGGTCCTTCATAAATCTATATTTATGATAACCAAAGTCGGTATCCAATATCCAAGTAGAACCTTGACTTAAAGAAAAATTTATTTCAATCATGAACAAAAACTGTATTGTAACCGAAACTTCACTAAGCTTCTTTGGTTAGCCTCTGCAAGATACTTCTCGCAGTTTCTTTCCAGTGTCCAGGCTTATTGCAGTGGAAGCAAGCTCCTTTGCTATCCGTATCAGTTTTGTTCTTATTATCCTTTGTTTACGCCTTTCTGTTTACCTTCTTTGAATCGTTCTTCTTTTCAGAAGATCCTTTGGCCCCTACCAGTAAGACATGGTCTTTCTTGGTTGGAAAGTGACTCTCATCATTTTTCAACATGTTAAGCAAATCAACGAAGCTGATATCTAGCTTGTTTATATGAAAAATTCACAACAATTGTGAAAGAAGTAGGGAGTGAAGCAAGATCAAATCTTGGCTCAACTCTCCATCCATGACAAAACTAGTTGTCCTAATTGATCAATCAAATTGATTATGTTAAGAACTTTTTATGCGTACTATATAGTGCCATTGGCCATTCTAGATCGGAAGAGCTCTTTAGATGTCGATATCTATCGGTCCACTTACTTTCCTCACCATCAACTACTTGATGTGCGGGAATATAGTAGGAGCATCCATAGTTTCATCGCCGACGTTGAAGCTCGTTACTCGTGGATGCGAGCATGATGCATTGAATAAATGTGCATCATCTTGCCACTTTCTAAAAGTAGCAATCTCTTCCTCGGAGGCATTATGCGCAACCATTGCGAGGATAGGCGTATTAAGGACATAAGATAGCTTTTTGACTATGAGAACTATTCTCATATTCCTTAACCAATACATTTAATACTGATCCAAGTTAATTTAGCATCTAATATGATACTGCAAAGTGATAGTAATTTAGACATTGTAAAATTACGTAAGCGAATTTGTAATTAACAACATTTTAACATACATTCTTTTATTAATTACCATAATAAATTAGGTCTTGTTTTAAATTGGTATTTCCCACTATTTTCTTCAAACTATATTATCCTCACTTATATAATTCGGCAAAATCTAATTAAAGATTTGCTAGTGAGAATAAGGATCCCATTTTAAATGTATATAGCCTTGTGGTGACACAACAAACTATATATAAATAAATAGGTAGACAACTTTTGTCAATTACATCAACTATGCAACTCCTTTTCTTTTGCCTCTTAGATTATTTTGATCAAGTGGTGGCACATCCGAATCAAAATTATCCAAGTTAAGTCCGACCTAGCACTCCATATATTCAAAAAAGAAAAATATCATCCTTGTGGTGACACAACAAAACAATATTGTTCAATTTTCTTTATAAGCATCAAATGTGATAAATTAACATCTTAAATACTTAATACTTGCCTTGTGGTGACACAACAAACTCATATTAAATATTTAATACTCTATTAATTTTATCATGCTAGAAAGCGACGTTCGATATTCCAAATATCTTTGAGCGCTTAGGACTTAATATAAAAAAAATTTGAGGGGTTTGTTATTAATTTGTCTCATCTTGTTTAGCGGCATTTACATATATATATAAAATACGTATGTCATATTAATGAACATGCGAAGCATGTTTGCATAATATATAATATATATAGTATATACGTATTTATTATATAGAATACTATATTCTACGGGATTGATTGATTGGACTTTTATTCTAGTTTGGTTCACTAGAGCCACCAAGTGAACCAAAAGGTCAAAACCCCAGGGGTGCAAGAAATAATATTTAAATATAACTATTACATTTAAACCTAGGGCTCTATTACAAAGCGGGTCTTCAAGCGCTTCTTGTCCTTGATCTCTAATTCTTCAAAATTAATTCTAAATATTCCTATTACAAAACTATTTTAAAATAAATAGAAACCTTGATCGTGATCGAGGGAAGTACATAGGAGGAGATAGAATTTATATTCGAGGAAAAATTAGAGAAGGCGAGATACGCAGTAACCCCATTTAATAAAACCCATACATTCATGCATCCAACTAAAATAAAATCCAATCACATTAATTGATAGATCATAATCAATCCCATTTATTATCATACACATCATCATATGCATCAATAAATAATATTCATCCTATGAATAATAAACATTTAATATATATATTGATATCATTTAATGGGCAAATTTAGTTAGTATAAAATCTATTTTTGAATAAAAATAAACTCCTTTATTTAAATCCAAATTTAAATCAAAATAAAACTATTTTATTTTAATTTATCCAATTTTGAATAAAATAAACTATTTTATTTTAATCAAAATTTTAATCAAAATAAACTCCTTTATTTTAATTAATTATGGAATCCAATTCCATATATAAAAAAAATAAAAATCTTTAATTAAAATAAACTCTTTTATTTTAATTAATTATGGAATCAATTCCATGTAATAAAATAAAAAAAATCTTTAATTAAAATAAACTCTTTTATTTTGATTAATTATGAATCCAATTCCATGTAAAAAAAAAAAATCTTTTATTAAAGGAAACACTAATTTTCTTTCCTATTCACAAATAAACTTCTTTTATTTTGAATAATATGAAATCTTATTTCATATTTAAATAAACTCCTTTATTTAAGGAAACATGGATTCTCTTTCCTATTCATAAATAAACTCTTTTATTTTGAATAATATGAAATCTTATTTCATATCTAAATAAACTCCTTTATTTAAGGAAATTAGGATTCTTTTTCCTATTCACAAAATAAACTCTTTTATTTTGAATGATATAAAATCTTATTTCATATCTAAATAAACTCCTTTATTTAAGAAAATTAGGCAATCCAATTTCAACTCCAATTAGTTATCATGGAATCCAATTCCAACTCTAATTAGTTAGCATGAAATTTAATTTTAAAATTAAAATAAACATTTTATTTTAATTATAAAACAATTAAGAATATTATATATATATATATATATTATTACTTAGATTAATATATATATATAAATACATAATAACGTTAATTATATATATATATATATATATATATATATATATATGCTTGAAATCCGTGCACCTTCCTAATATAATATATATATATATATATGTTATTCACGTGGCCTTTTGATTTCCTTGCAGGATTTTGATTCAAATGATTTCCGGATTATATATATATCATACATGTATATAACGTGAAAAACAGGAAATTATTTGTGCCCTTTTAAAACCATGATTTCCGTGCATGCCTTGAATCAAAAAAAATATAAAATCAGTTTGCATGCTCCTTTTATATTGCCGAGTCTGTGGGCACGGAAATCAAGAGTTCACGTTTTTTGCAAAATCTGTTTTCGGTATTTTTTTTTTTATTTAAATTTTATACAATAAAATTATGCCCAATTAAATTGTTCTAAACACATATCAATATACATATCAAATTAAAACAATTAATAATTCGCATAAAGGTTTGGCTCGATGCCATTTGTTAGGGTTTGTAATATTCATGAACCAATGATATATTGCAAAATAATGCAAGCGTGTAAAAATCGAGTTTAAAAATTTTACAAACCATATACCCGGATCACCCTTTATGCATAATTATTAATTAAACGAAAAAGATAAAGAATAAAATCATACCCTTGAAGATCGAGCTTCCTCGGTACAAGTTCACCTCCAAATCCTTTCGCGTTCAACTTGAATCCACGGGTTTTGTTCCTTCCTTTGATCAACGTTAGCCACCCATATGTTTGGCCTCTAGAGGTGATCCACCAAGGAAAAAGAATATTCAAGAAGAAGGGGTATTGGCTCAAACCCTAGTTTTTCCTATCTCTATAGAAAAAGGGCGTACTCTCCAACAAATTGGAATTATGTCGTTGTAAAAGTCAACAACCCTCTACCACCCATAATAAAACTCCTCTTATTTATAGATGTGGGCAACCCACCTTAACAATTAAGGAATTGGGTTTTATTTAATTAATTAAATTCTTTTAATTAATTAAGCTCCCTAATCTTATTAGGGATAATTAATTAAACTCCTTTAACTAATTTTCCCTCCTAATCCTATTAGGAATAAATGAGAGTACTTATATTAAATTAATTCCTAAACTCTTTTAGAAATTAAAATAATAATAATTGTAATAATATTAATAAGACTCCTCTTATTAATTTATATTTAATATTTCTAAAATATTAAATAATAAATATTAAGCTATTTAATTTATTCTATCACCATAGATTAAATTAAATATACTTAACATATTATTACGATTATGCCATTAACTTCTTAAATAATTATTCTTCCTTTTATGGTGTGACCCTTTAGGTTCTCCATATTAAACAGGTTGTGAATAAATCAATTAGAACAATTTAATCTTATTTAAATAAATAAATTAAATAATTAATTTATTTAAATAAATAATATTTATTCTCTGATAGGATAAGCCTCCCCAGCGATCAGCGACTTTCCGGATAATATAGATTTCAACATTAATCATAAAAGAACCTTTGAGTAAATAGTTACCGCATACAATTCAATCCTTCCACCATACTGATGTCCTAATTAAATATAAGACATGGAATTCTTTGTCAAGTCTTATTTTATTTAATTATATGTATTTCGACTCTTAAATGCACAACACCAAATAATGCAAATTAGAAACTCCTTTCTAATTTCATTCGCTATTGCCGAGGACTCTTTGGGTTGTCATTTATCGAATCATATAGGACATTCTCTTCTTTATTAGAAGTGGTAGATTCTTTATTGATCATACATTATCTCCATATACAACTTATTATACCCAAGCATACCCTTTTGATATACCCTAAGGGTCTTAAGGAATAAGTCAAAGTATAACTCATCATACACAAGATACTATGATGATCTCAAGTCCAAGGATTACTTGTACTACTATCACTACTGAGAATTCTATTGAATGCAAATAAAACTCCATTAGGTATTCCTTAGCGAGCCACGTCAAATGAACTTATTCTCTAATAAGCACCTACATACTTGCTTTAGTGTCCACACACAAATGATCGTGAGATCAATCATCCTCATCCAATGAAAGCAAGCAACGTATGTACCAATCTATCCGGATTCACTAATCCCCAATTTAGTAATCCAATGATTGGGAACTATTTTAGTTTTAAGCTTTCTAAGAATTTAGATCTCATTAGAATGATCATCATCATTATTCTAAAAGCTTTGCTTAAAACTATGGGTTTATCACATATTATAAAACAAACATCATGTAGATAATTAAAAGCCTTTAATAAATTAATACTTTTTATTAATAAATGAATAAGATTGTTACAAAGTATATGCTTTATTATCAAACATGATTGGCTTGTGTGCATACTACTTTCATTATTTTTGTATTTAAACATATTAACACAATCAATCATCAATTTACAGATTACAACATGGATTAAACACTATTTTTTGTACTAAAATCAGCCTTTTTGTACATTTTATAATAAAACTCAAACTTCATTTGTAAAACATGATTTCATGAATCAATTCATACCAAAAATCGTTTTCAACCCACATATGATAAATTATATCCATCTAACAACATAAACAACCAATATTCTAACAAATCATCAACCAAAACTCTAATTTTGACTTTAAAATCATATATATGTCACTATAAACACAAAAATTCCTTTTAACCAAAATTTCATGGATTGATTCACCCAAAAATTGTTTATAAACATCACATATAAGATTATTCATGCATATTAGCAGTTTATAAACAACTTTTCAACAATTACTCATGAAAATTCAATTATAGAGGACTAAAATATGTTTTCATGAAAAAACTCAAGAACATAATAAATAGATATTGTAATTTTAATTCTCACCCTCTGATTCTTGTTTAGATGGTAGGAAACCCTCCTTTGATTCTCTAAATCTTCTTCTCAATTCTCTCAAGCTCTCTCTTTTCTCTCAATTTTCTCAAGCTTAGGTCTTAGGAAATAAAGTGCGTGAAAAAAATAAGACTGATAATATAATATAATACGTATAGTTAATAACTGGCATAACATGGGTATCAGTTAAGCGCATTATGGCTTTAATTGATCTCATGTTCTTAAGGCCATGTTTTGTTTGGCTTTTAAAAACTCTTTTTAGTTTATTTTAATTAACTTTTTTATTATATAGTTTATTTGTCACACTTTAATTAATAAAATAATATTATTTAAATTTAATTAAATTACAGGCAACATTACTCATTAAATCAAATTATGACATAATTAAAATTATCCTTTATTAATTATGACAAATCATGAAACCTATAATTAATTAGAACAACATTATGATTATTTAACAACTCAATTAATTTAATAATCCAAAATAAATTATAACTTTGAACTATAAACTTATTTCTCATTAATTTAATTAATGTGACACAATTAATTAAATTAATCTACAATAATTTCATCAAATATTTATTTAACTCAATAAATAAATCAACAAAAATATTCATTTAATTCAATAAATATTTAATATTAATTACAAAAGTCTCGTTCGTCACATCTTCCCCCCCTCCCCCTTAAAAGGATTTCGTCCCCAGAATCACGATTCACTTAGTTCGTCCCGTTACATTCTCCACCCTTACAAAGATTTTGTCCCCAGAACTACTATACATATATTAAGCAAATAAATGAGGATAATTTTTTATTATTTGTTCTTCAAGTTCTCATGTAGCTTTTTCAGCGTTGTGGTTCCTCCAGATTACCTTAACAGAATGTATTACTTTATTTCTAAGTACTTGTTCTTTCCTGTCGACTATCTAAACATGAACCTCTTCATAAGATAAGTCTTTCTCAAATTTTAGGGGTTCATATTCTATAACATGTTTGTAATCAAGCTTATATGGTCGTAACACGGAAACATGAAAAACATTATGGATATGCCCTAATGCCGGAGTTAAGGCTACCTCATAAGAAACTTCACCAATTCTCCTCAATACTTCAAAGGGTCCAATGAACCTTGGACTCAATTTTCCCTTCTTACTAAATCTAATTTTTCCTTTCTAGGGAGACATTTTCAAGAAAATGAAGCTACCCGATTGAAATTCTTGATTCTTTTGATGTTAATCAGCATATTTCTTCTGTCTATCCTGAGCAGCTATCAATCTTATCCTAATCATCTTGACAATTTCGGCGGTCTGTTGTACCAATTCTGGCTCAAGTAGTTGACGTTCACCAACTTCATCCTAGCATAATGTGGTTCTGCACTTTCTGCCGTACAACGCTTTATAAGGCGGTATGCCAATACTTGCGTGGTAACTATTATTGTAAGCGAATTCCACCAATGGTAGATGATCATCCCAATTTCTTTTGAAGTCCATTATACAATCTCTTAGCATATCCTCCAATGTCTGTATTGTCCACTCGCTCTGGCCATCTGTTTGAGGATGGTATGCCATACTCATTCTCAATTAAGTTCACATGCATTCGTGTAGTCGCTTCCAGAAGTTTGATGTGAAATGTGGATCTTGACCGGAGACTATAGACACTGGAACATCGTGCCTTGAAATAATTTCTTTCACATATAATTTTGCCAACTGATCTAAGTTAAATCAGATCTTGATCGGTAAGAAGTGTGCTGGTTTCATCAGTCGATCCACGATAACCCATACTGCGTCAAAACCTTTATGAGTCGTTGGAAGACCTACCACAAAATCCATCATGATATGTTCCCACTTTTAGTCGAGGATTTCTAATGGTTGAAACAACCCACTTAGCCTTTGATGTTCTGCTTTAACTTTTTGACATGTCAAACATTTTCCACACAATCGGCAACGTCCCTCTTCATATTTGGCCACCAAAAATTCTGTAGGAGATCTATGTACATCTTTATACTCACTGGGTGAATTGAATACCTTAAACTATGAGTCTCGTCCAAAATGTCCTCTTTAACCTCTTATACTGGCGGAATCCAAATTCTTCCCTCGAATCTCAACATTTGTTTGTTATGAATATTGAATTTCTCTTCGTTACCTCCAGATATTCTTTTCCTGATTTTCTCACATTCCTCATCTTTAAGTTGTGCTTCCTTAACCTTATCCACCAAGGTTGGACTGGCTCCCAATTGAAATAATTTTTTGTCCGACTCCTTAAATTGTTTCACCTCCAACTCCAGTTTCACCATTGCTAAAATTAGCTCCTCTTGAGCGGTTAACATAGACAGTTTCTCTCGACCCTTTCTGATTAAGGCATCGACAACAACATTCGCTTTACCCGGATGGTATAAAATCTCAGTCGTAATCCTTTATTAACTCCAACCATCTCCTCTGACGCATGTTCAAATCCTTTTGTGTGAAAATATATTTCAGACTTTTATGGTCTGTATATATCTCGCACTTCTCCTCGTAGAGATAGTGCTTCTATATCTTCAAACTAAACACCATTACAACCAGTTCCAAATCATGGGTCGGATACCCCTGCTAATAATCCTTCAGTTATCATGACGCATACGTAATAACCTTGCCGTTCTACATAAGCACACAACCTAGTTCTTTATGCGATGCATCACTATACACCACGAAATTTCCTATGCTATCGAGGAGAGATAACACAGGTGTTATACTTAACCTCTTCTTCAGCTCTTGGAAACTTTCCTCACACTTCTCCGTCCAGACGAACTTCACCGATTTCCTAGTCAGATTTGTCAGCGGAGTTGCGATATTAGAAAAATCTTTAATAAATCTTCTATAATAACCTGGCAGTCCTAGAGAACTCCTTACTTCTGATGGTATCTTCGGTTGATCCCAGTTTATAACATTTCAACCTTCAATAGATCTACCGAAATCCCGTCCTTGTCAATCACATGCCCAAGAAATTTCACCCGTTTTATCCAGAATTCACATTTCAAAAACTTTGCGTACAACTTCTCTCTTCTTAATGCCTCCAATGTCAACTTCAAATTTTCAACATACTCCTCCTTTATTTTGGAATACACCAGAATATTGTCAATGAACACCACCACGAATTTATCTAAGAATGACTTAAATACTCTGTTCATTAGGTCCATAAATGCTGTAGGTGCATTTGTTAGACAAAATGACATCACCTAGAACTCATAATGACTATAACGAGTCTTGAACGCTGTCTTCGGTACATCCTCCTTCCTCACCTTCAACTGATGGTGTGATAACCCGAAATTTCAGAAATGATTAAAATAAGAATTAGTAAATAAAATTCTTATTATAAGATATGTTGGGTTCAAATATGAATGTATATATGTGTTAAATATTTTGAATGTTGGACTATGTGGGAAGAAATTATATATGAGATTTTTTTAGTTAATTAAACTATTAAAGAAAGAAAAGTTTGAACATGAAGTTTAATCTCCAAATTATTGAAAAATGTAGTAATTGATGTTGTAAAGTCAAAAGGGAGATTGATTTTGGTTAGTATAATAAGATAGTATGTAGGGAACTTATTAAAGGATTTACGAGTAAAGTTTCTATTTCTGTTGAACCAGAACATGTCTGCTTTTGAACTTGAGGTGGGGCACCCGCGCCACTCTCATGCCTAAGACCAGAGCGGCTGCGCCGGTTCATAATGAGTTTGTGTAATCTAAACTATAGGAATTGTATATTAGTGGCTAATATATTATTATATGGGTCATATTTGATATTCATTGTGACACCCCCAAATTCGGTTTACCTGACCCCCGAGTTTGGTGCTCACGCTCGACAATATAATTAACATCTAACTACTCATTCATTGATGAATAGAATTTTACACCACATTAACTGATATAGTTAATACATTCGTCCCAGGTTATCTAACCTTTATATTACAAACATACCCTTTAGATATACAAAAAGGGTTTACAAATATAACATAATAATAATGTTAATCATAATTATTTTAGCATAACACATTTGCCTTTGTTCTTCATAGCACCTCCTGCCACTTCGTTCCTAGCTGAAATATTTTATTTAGCAAGGGTGAGCAACAAATTTGCCCCGCAAGTTAAGATATATAATGAATGTATAAGAATCAGAACAACAGACTATCTATTTTGATAGAATGACACCAAAGTTCGGGGAACTTTAAAATAGCTGAACAAATCGTCAATCACTAACAAGTCTTCTCGTATTCTATGCAACACAATAATTTGATAATGAAAGGGTACAACACTTTCAAATTTTCTATGACATTCGATTAAATAATAATTTAGAAGTATTCTCCAAAGTTTATACAGAATGATCTTAAATGATTTTGAAATTCTATTCTCGAGTAACTATCAAAGATTTACTTTGACATACCCAAATAACAAGATGAAAATATTTTCTAGAATTTGTGCTGAGTGATCACAAAAGATCTAGAACTTTTCTTCTCGAGTAACTATCAAAGATATACTTTGATATACCCAGGTGTGTCAGATAACCATAAAGATTAAGTCATACCCCTCTGCAAGTACTTAGAGCGGCCAACTCCTTGTACCCTATATTATGCATAATACTTACACGCCATGAAAAGTATAATATACGACCAAAAATGTTCCCTTTGTATAAAAGGTTGTTCTTCTCAGTCTCATAATCAGAGTTTGATTTATAACAATGAAATACAATGATTTCAATATCTAATTACTTTCTCGATCTAGCCGAAATAATTGGCATCGATCTGTCAATAATAATTGAATTTTCTTCTCAAACCTATCAAGTTCTAACAAATATTCGTCTAGCCAGAATAATTAGCTAGGACATATCTCAACATAATTCGACAATAGACATGAATTATCTGTACTATCAATAATAGCTTCTACAGATGTAAATATCCAATAACAAATTATTCTCCAATTATATATTCTCAGAATCACTAATTCAATCTGAATTAATAAACATGCACTAACTACGAATAATCAACAATAAATTCTCAGACGTGGTCCAATCAATAATAATTAACCACCATAATAATTGAACACATATAACTCAAGGTTGAGTTAAGGAAACTTGCCTTCTGCGTTGATTACTGCTACACAATATACTTATTTGCGTTTGAAAGACCTATAATCACAATATCGGTCTCATAATTAGCACAATAATTCACAACACAATACTATAATTTACAGTCAATCTTTCTCCTAGACACAATACCACATAGTCACATCAGTGTTTATAACCTATATAAACACTCATCAAGTCTAACTAGTTCGATCTAGTTGTACTTAAGTATGTTCTTGGTGTACTGGTCACCCTATTTGACAATTAACACTTGTATTGTCAACTAAACTCGGTCTCAAAGCTTCAATATTATTTTAGATAAGTTAAATATCATTAATAATATTTTTCGGAATCTTTTAATAATTTTCTAACAATTATTATAATTTATAATAATTTTTCAAACACCAAAATCATTTTTAAATGATTTAAATATCAAATAATCTCATCATCATTAATATTTAATAATATTAAAATATTAATGACATACTTGTCAAAATATTAAAGTTATCAATAATAACTTATAATATTTTTAAATCACCAATATTCTACTTAAATAATTTTTAAAATAATTAAAATTATTTTTAAACCATCACCATTAATATTTAAATATTAATGAATTTATCATCAAAATATTAAAAGTCATTAATTATAACTTAAAAATATTTTTAAATCATTTTTCTCAATTTTAAATGATTTTAAATCAATAAAATTATTTTAATTCATTTATTTAATATAATAATTAAATAAATCTAATATCATTAATATTAGTTTATTGATGAAAATTCTCCAAAAGTATTAAAAGTCACATTTTATAACTCAAAATATTTTTGAACACTTTATTCTTATTTAAAATGATTTTTATAATATTAAAATCACTTTTCTCTAATTTATTTAATATACTAATTAAATAAATTAAATACCATTAATATTTAAATAATAATAAATATTAATAAAAATATCCCAAATTATCAAAAGTTATTTTCATAATTTAAAATAATTTTAAAACTATTTTTGTAATTTTAGAATTTATTTTCTATTTTTAATTATTTTTCAGAAATTAAGAAAATAAAAATAATAGAAACTGTCGCTATAGGCTATAGCGACACTTTCTGTCGATGTTGGTGTTCTTGAGGCTCAAGAACAACGACGATCGATACCAACACGTACTGGTTTGACCCACAATTTATTGTCGATTATCATGTTTTCATTCATTTAAACATTGATCTTATAGTAGATATGTATTACTACAAACATCAATCATCATCTCAGTCATACAACAACATAGATGCATGATCCAAAGCTTCAAAGTAGCTGTGAGAAGCTTTCTGGGCTTTCTGGGTTACCCAGAAACCCAGACAGCTTCGACTGCCCACTTTGTAGTTAGATTCTCTCCCAGTTCTGGTTATCATTTAAGTGTTTTCTTGGTTCATACATGTAGTACACATGACAAGGAACAACCACTTATCACGATCTCAGTCCAACTATAACAGAATCACAAGTTATGATTCGGTCAAACCCTGTCAGAGGGCTTGTTCTAACGATTTCTGGAATTTCCAGAAAACAGATTCGAGACCGGATGGCCTAGTTTGACCATCCACTACATCCAAGATGTTTGTTGTTTAAGAGATCTAAAGGTATAGATCTAAAGTCCATATATCAAGCTACAAACTGGATATCAAAACATCAACATATCATATAACACCTGACAGATATAAGCATTGCAAAACGTTGTCAAACTCGGATATGTGACTTCTGGGTTACCTAGAAATCATTCGGTCATGCTCGGTCAATGGGTTTTGACCATGAATAACTTACAATCTGGACATGGAATGGCTGTGATTCCACTTCCAGATCATAGACCTCATACCAAACTACAGATCTAAAACATAAAACAACAAAAATCATAAACAGATAGAGATCTAAGGCCACTGACATATGGTTGTCAGACCACCTTGGGTTTCAAGAACAGTTTTTGAAAACTTTAATTTTCACCCACTTTGATGCTATGGATCTATAATAGATCATCATAAACCATCTTAAAACATCTTCTAACACAAATATAAACACATAAACACCAACTTGAACTTAGCATACAAGATCAAAGTGTTAGCTAGGGTTTATACTTTCTCTTGAATATGCTTTGATCTTGCCTTCTCCTACTGATTTTGGTGAGTTAGAGGCTCAACTAGGGACTGATACACTTATGTATTTCAGATGTTTAGAGAGAGAAGGGGAGTTGTTTGAAAGCTATTGTAGTTAGCAAATGAGCAAAATACATGAACATTCTCTCTCTTTAATATATATATAATATGATATAATGTATAGATCTGATGTGTTGGCTGATTTGCTGGAGTTAAAAGTCAAATGGTTGAGCTTTAGTTGGTGAACAACTACTAATATAGCAAGATTTGCAAGTTATATAATAAAAATATACAAAAAGGTTATTTTAAGGTTTAACCCTTAGGGTTTAACCCCAAGGTTCTAGCCCTTAGGTTTTACAACTTTAGTCTCTAAGATTCTCTAATTAGGTTTTTTTTAAATAGAAAATTAAGAATTCTAAATTATCATTAGGGTTTCCTAATTATATTAGTGTTCCCTAATCACATTAAGGCTTTCCATTTAGGATTAAGGTTTCATAATTAGGGTTTAGAGTTCAAGAATTAAAATTAGGGTTTCTCGACTTTTGATTAGGGTTCCTAACTGTTCGTTAGTTCTTAATCTGAGATTAGGGTTTCTAATCTCTTATTAGGGTTTACTAATTTTAAACCCTATTCGGTCAATCATTGATCAATAACTCTATACAGTACAAATGCGTACTCATCAACACAATTATTAAAATTATATTTTTTTTACCAAATTCCTATCCGAACTTAGGGTTAGGGTTTTAAATTCTCAGTTAAGCACAACTCTACTCTTATTTCTCGGTCAATACAAAAATTAACTAATTCTCAAAACTCGTATCATCGATACACAACACAATATTGATAATCAATATCAATATTAATTAAAAAAAATTATTAGTAAAATTTTAATTATTCGAAATCATGGGTTATTACATTCATAGTATCCATGAATGGATTGAGATAACAAAGCATGAATTAAATGAGAATTAATTATGGAAATTAACCAACGTTAAATATTGGCTAATTAAGTTATATTATGTAATATTATAATATAATGCTAAAGCCTTGCGTGGCATTGGCATGGTAGTAAATTTAAAGAAAGGGTTAATTCACTTACATAAGATGGTGAATTAATATATGTGTTTTGCATAAAGTGGGTGAAAGGAATATGTTAATTAAGATGGTAATTTTAATATATTACTCCCTCCGTTCCTAAAAGATTGTCGTTTTAGAAGAAAAAATTTGTTCCAAAAAATTTGTCGTTTACAACTTTCAAGGACAATAAATTATTTATTTTCCTATATTACCCCTACCTTCTCTCATTGTCCTAAGAAATTCTCTCCCTTGTATTAATACTTTCTTAATCCATGTGCTAAAACCTTATACGACAATCTTTTAGGAACGGAGGTAGTATATAGTATGATAATATATGACAGGGTTTAATATTTGAAAGATGTTAATGGAAAATAAGTGATGGATAATAGAAGAATACCAATATAATTATAAACAGATATTGATTGGAGATTTGTGCATTAAGTTAATATTTAAATTATGGCTAACTAAAAATGTGTGGGGACAATTTATGGAAGAAAAGGAATTGAAGAATTATAGTATAATAATTGGTTTTGTAAATAGTAATTATTCTAAGGAAGTGGTTATCTTAAATAAAGGTATTATGAGTATAAAATTTATAAAGCCTAGTATAGTAGTTCTACATATTATAAGTGTGCAATTATTTATAGTAAGCTAAATAAGTTAGCATTAAAGTAAAGTGTGTCACACAAACTTTGTATTATATAAATATTAAAATAATGTAGAATTGGGGAAAAGCCAAACGTGGCCTAGATCCCTAATATTTTATTTTTGAGATTATAAGCTGGAATTATATAACTATAGTAAAGTGGGATAAATGAGCCTTGTGTGGCATGAGTATTAAAGTTAAACCAGACTAAGGGTTTAACTGGAATTATTAAAAGAGAAATAATGGAAAGAGAATAAATGATTGATATTGATCATTGTGATATTTAAGTGTGATAGGAAATAATGGGTTGAGAATACCCAACTGAATTATATTTTGCCCAATTAAAATATTATTTGAACTAGTCCAATATACATGGGATATAAGATTATATTGGTGTATATTAAATTATAAGTATACTTCCTATATGTGGGTAGGTACATATATATGTGTATATATGTGCCCATAACTTTATTTAATGTAGTAATGTTAAATCATTATAATTGATTTAATAAGCCCAAAAGGAACTAACCTTAGTAGAATGAGAACCATTTTAATGGTAAATTAGAGAGTAATAAGCCTTGTCCCAAAATCAGTGTCACACTTATAATAACAGCCGTGTATTAGGCCAATGGCCTACCCCTCTACTTCTCAAACTTAGTGTATAGCAAATGATGAAGAGATGAATGGAGGAAGAGGGAGTTGGTGACCAACTCTTTAATACCCAATAGCTTCTTCTTCTTCTTTTTGGTTTAAATCTGTGGGCAAAGCCATTGTTTGGTCAATGGTTTCTCAATAAATAGAGTCTCATTCTTCTCCTTACCTGTTGGTTAAATTGTCTGAGAAAATTTGCTATGGAAGTTAGTAGAATTGGAAGATAAGTGTGGATAATCAGAGGTGTGAAGAGCTATGGTTAGAAAATTTAAGCTTCAAGAGGTAATATTTATATACATATATGTTCTTCATTTCAAGATTATGAATGTCAAAAAAATACTTACTTTTGAGTCAAAAATTGACGGCTAAGGATTGTTGTAATCCATGAATTGTTGTTAGATATTGATAATATTGTTAAATACGAAGAGAATGGAAGTTAAACGGACCAATTTATTTTAGAAACGAATCCGTAGTGATGAAATTCGCTAAACATGTGAAATTATAGAAAAATAGTAAAACTCTTGAATTTGAGTAATCAAATTGGTTGTTCATATGATTTGAGAATTGATATCATGTTAGTTAAGTATTATATGCATATAGAAAAGTAATGTGGCTGATTTTAAGCATGTTGCATGAAGAATTATGTTTGAGTTTGAAGTCTGCAGAAATTGAGGCCATGTTTGGGCTTACACCGAAGTGGCGAGGCCGCGCCACTTCCCAGTACAAACCCAGGGTGACCGCGCTATATGCCAGTCTTGAATTCTAATTTTGTTGGTCCTTTGCTATTCTAAGTATGTTAGTTTGACTTAACTAAATATGTAAGGGATCTAACATGTGATTTAAAGTTGCTTTACAATAGTGGGTTGCATTTGTTTGGTTTATAATGATTTTAAAATGGAAAGCTTGATGTTTTGAAAAGCAAAGCAGGATGATACATTATTCGATACCGGTTCTACCCACTATTTTATTTCACCTAATTGTGCTCAACGTTTGAACTTGACTCTTGAGAAATTAGACTTTGACCTATAGATTGAAACTCCGTTGGGAGAAACCTTCGTTACAACCACTTTTTATAAATCTTACTTGATTTAAATTGGCACCCTCACATTACCTGTTGATCTCATCTCTTTGAAAATACTTGCATTTGATGTGATTTTAGGGATTGATTGGTTAACTACTCATCATGCTAAAATTGATTATTTTTGTAAGGTCGTTAGTTTTCATATTCTTAACCAGCTTGTTATGCGAATTCAAGCAACCACTAAAGTAAATCACTTTCATATCAAGCCATAAAATCATTCATTTATTGAAAATCGGATGTCAAGCTTTCTTAGCCCATGTCACCGATTTAAACAAAAATACGTCAAATTTGAATGATATTTCTGTTGTTAATAAATTTCCTAACGTATTTCCCGAAGAACTTCCTGGCCTACCCCCAGAACATGAAATCAAATGTTGTATTGACCTTGAACCCAATAAAAAACCCATTTCCAAAACAACATATCGAATGACTCTTATTGAACTTCAGGAGTTAAAAACTCAACTACATGAGTTGGTACCCGAACCTCTATCTGGTGACTTTCTTTATGGAATGCACCAAAGCCAGAATCTCCATAGGAGATGCTGTCTTTGTGCATTTACAAACTGATAGGTGCCATTGTGAGGTGCTCTCCAAGGTTGGGATACGAGTCATAGTTGGGAGCAACATAAGTCAGTAACCAAAATAAGTAGCTTTTTAGGCTTAGCTAGTTATTATCGGAGATTCACAGAAGGATTTTCTCGAATTGTTACTTTATTAACTCAGCTGACTCGAAAAGATATAAAATTCAGTTAGAGCGAGGAATGTGAGAAGAGTTTCCAAGAACTCAAGAGGAGACACATTTCAACACTTGTTCTGATAATACCATCAGGTTCGGAGGGATTTGCCATCTACAACGATGCTTCAGGTAAAGCTTTAGGATGTGTTCTCATGAAACATGGGAAAGTCATAGCCTATGCCTCTCACCAACTCAATGAATATGAGAGGAATTATCTTACTCATGATCTAGAATTGGCAGCAGTCATTTTCGCACTAAAGATCTGGAGACACTACCTGTATGGGGAGAAAATAGAGATCTACACAGACCATAAGAGCCTCAAATATTTCTTCACCCAAAAGGAACTCAACATGTAGCAACGACGTTGGCTTGAGTTGTTGAAAGATTATGATCATACCATTCAATACCATCCTAATAAAGCGAACGTGGTAGTTGACACATTGAGTAGAAGATCGTATACCGGTATGAGTACAATGCTGTTAACACAAAGGCCCATTTTATATGACTTACAAAGGATGGAGATAAAGTTAAAGACTCTAGGAAACCACGTGAAGATGGCAAATATACGTGTAGAACCAGCTTTAATTGATAAAGTTAAAAAACTACTCAAGCTACAGACCCGAAGCTGGTGATTATGAAGAAGAAAGTACAAGAAGGTGCTATTCTATAAGCAAGGATCGACGAAGAAGGAATACTTCAAGTTAACTCTAGACTTTGTGTTCCTAATGACTTTGATTTGAAGTATAAAATCACGATGGAGACACATAACACACTGTTTGCAATCCATCTGGAAGTTCCAAAATGTATTATGATCTTCGACATATATTTTGGTGGAGCAATACGAAGAGAGAGATCACGGAGTTTATCTCAAGGCGTTTAACTTGTTAACGTGTCACGACAGAGTATCAAGTGCCAAAAGGTCCATTGTAACCACTTAAAATTCTAGAATGGAAGTGGGAACACATTAACATGGATTGTGTTATTAGTCTTCCCAAGGTTTCTCAAGGCATAAATGCAATTTGGGTCATTGTCGATAGATTAACCAAGTTTGCTCATTTCTTGCCTATACGAGAAACTTATTCACTTGAACGTCTTGCTCGTATGTACATAAATGAGATTGTTAGAATGCATGGTATGCCAATATCCATAGTTTTTGATCGAGACCCAAGATTCACTTCACGAGTTTGGGTCATGTGACGCCCCCAAACTAGGTCCACACGACCCATTCTGAGTCGCCAGATATCATACTATAAAAATCCAATACAAACTTCATTTATACAACTGTTGAACTGTCGTAAGAGAATATGACCACAGCTTAAACCGTGAGTTTTAATACAAATGTATAACTCTCTCATGGTGCCTCGACCACAACCTTACAATGGTACTTTACATAAAAGTACAAATCAAAACTATTTTAGAAATTAAAATCTTTGGGAAGTGCTCAAGAAAACCTTCGTACATGGGAGACCATGCGTTTAGTTTGTGATAGATATCATATGTCCACAGAATTATCCTTGGTTGACCCAATAGACCCCAAAGAAAAACGAGAAGATTACTATCATATTCTTTCCAATGGTAAGTCTTCTCTTGACATATAACTGTCTCCACTGTCTGCAATTGAAAATTATATTTCAACCCAACTCCAAGATCATATAGGTAGTGCTTGTAGATATACTCAGCAAGTGGATATGCACAACCCTGTCTTATGATAACACGAGGTTGTATGTCATTAGACATCTTGTATGATAGTGGCAAAACACCATTCCAAAGTTGGGTTCACCTCACCCTATTCGGTTTACCAAAATTAAATATCAAATGACGTATACAATACGACACACTTATCTAAAGTTCTCAATAAAATTATTTTTATACTATTTAGGGAGAACCTCAACAGCTATAGAGCACCGTTCTATTCTCCTGTTACCCCCGCTCGACCCAGCTACACTCTTATTACCTGAAAGGAATTGTGAAGCAAAAAGGGTGAGCACTGTGAGACCCCAAAGTTTATGAATAAAGATTTAAATTTCTCAATTTTTTTTTGAATATTATGCTGTGGATTTGATATAATGTTATAGTTGTGGGTAATATTTATAAATTTTGCAAAGTACACAAGTTGTTATATAATATTCGATTAGTCGGGGAATATTCGTATGATGGCACAATCATTGGTGGACCCCACAGTAATTGTTGCATAGTATCTCACGTTATTTGATTCAATTATTGTCGATATTTTATATGTTATTAAATAAATAATTGAGATGATAGAGTTATTAATATTATTATTTGCAATATTAACGATGTCTAGAAGTTCTACCAAGGAGAGGTTTGGTCACCTAATTGTGCGCCAATAGGGAGAAATCCTTATTGAAAAGCCCCCTCTTTCCTGGGAACGACCTGGTCGATTAATAGTGTGAATTATAATAATGACGATGAAGTTTGTTTTATTAGTATTATTAATGTAATAAAACAGAAAAGCTTTTTATATAAAACAGAATACTTTTATAAAGTTATTTGTTTTATTAAGCAATAATTAGAATATATTATATTTTATTATGCATAGTATTTGCATAAGTGCTGTGATAGTGTTTTCATAGTAAAATCTTTTTATATAAAATAGAATACTTTTATAAAGTTATTCATTTTATTAGATTATAAATAAAATATATTATATTTTATTTAAAAGATTTTATTTTATTAGAATATTTTATTAAATCAACTGACCGTCTGGTTTAAAAGTGAATCAATCTAGACCGTTCATGAATTAGTTACTATTCAATCCATTCTTCTATAAATAGAAGCTTATTCCTTTATTATTTCTTACGAATTCACTGAAACCCTAAAGAGAGAAACTGTAGAGAATTCTTCTTCTATAATCTTGAGCGTATTTTCTGTTTAAGAAAGCTTTGAGCGTAGTGCAAGTTTCTTCAAGTATATCCCCGCCCTACCCGTCGGAGTACTCTTCTTTATAAGGTAAGGGATATTATTTGTTGTACTCGTAAGGGGTATTATTTCTTTCGTATTCATGATGAGAACTTCTTTTATTCCATTCTTTATTATTTTTGGAATAACTTGTATACGGGGACTACCCTATAATTGGTGAAATTCTTCTGTTATTCCACTCCTTATTATTCTGTTGGAATAACCTGTATATGCAAAGTACCGCATACATGGTGAAATTCTTCTGTTATTCCATTCTTTATTATTATGTTGGAATAACTTTGTATACTGTGAGTCCGCATACATGGTGAAATTCTTCTATTATTCCATTCTTTATTATTACGCCGGAATATCACATACATGAGTTTATCATGACTGGTTCCATTATTTATTATTTTGTTGGAATAACATGCATGCGATTCTATCGCATGCATGGTGAATTTTGTTGTTAGTCTATTCTTTATTATTCGCCGGAATATCCGTCCGTCGTGCGTTTCGTATGACTGGTTTTGTTATTTATTATTCATTAGAACATCTTGCTTGCAATGTAATTTACACCGAATTGGTTCCGTTATTTATTATTTTGTTGGAATATCACATGCATGCGTTTACATGACCTAGTTCCGTTATTTATTATTACATTGGAATAACTCCGTCTGCATGCGATCTATCGCATGCTCGGTGATTTCTTTTGTTATTTCATTCTTTTTATACTCAGTTGGTTAAAGTTTTGACTTCTATATTCCATGAAATTAGTGGAATATCCTTGATATTTGCGCTTCATCTAGTATCTTTTCATGGAAATATTCTTCTGAGCATTCTTGAATTTTACTCTACAAAGAAGTATCATGTTGACAATTTGGACGTTATTAGTTCCTGGATAAATTAATACTTGAACTTATTTTATTGAATTATTATGTTATTGTCATCATCCTCATGTTTATATTATGTTGAAAGTCATCTGTGGCTTGTAGTGCATAGATGGACTTGGTATGATTATGACCAGGAATTATTCGGTATAATCATGACCGTAATGTTACAAATGATGTGGAAAAAGTCCTTATTGGCCCGTAGTGCATTGATGGACAATTTTTGGTATGATTATGGCTATGGATTCTCTTCGGCCAAGGGTGCAAAGATGAATTGATTTATGGCATGATCAGGACCGTTGATGAATACACGAATATCCTTGGCCCGTAGTGCATGGATAATTTGTAGTCGTGATACTAATGAATATCCTTGGTTGTAGTGCAGGGATGATGTGGATTATCTATTAAGTTGAGTCTCAGAGATAAAAGTGATGAAAAACCTTTTTAAATCATAAAAGATAGTAGATTTTATTCTGTACTTGACTCTTTTAATGGATTGCTTATTCCGCTGTAGTTAAACTTGATGTCTATTGTATTTTATCAGTTTAACATTGTTGAAGACTAATGATAATTTATTCTGCATTATCGTAGTCATAATATTTCTTACTAGGCTAGTTGAGCTCACCCTTTCCTTCTTTTGTTCTCTTCGTGAAATGAGAATATATTTGGGACGAGTCGGGGAGCAGTTATCGACAAGGCGGATGATAGCATTAGTAGTCCTCACTATTCATTAAATAGTGTGATAGTAATTGTAATGAGGACTCAATTGAGTGTGGATATTGTCTAGATGACAATATTTGTATTAAAACTCACAGCGTATGTTTAGTCATATTTTACACGACTGTTTTATAATTAAGTTGTATTTGAATTTTGTACCATGTATTTGGCGACTCAAGATGGGTGATGTATACCTATATTTTGGGGGTGTCATAGTTGGTATCAAAGCTGAGGGATATGATCCCTGGCTAAGATGTGAGACAAGAACTAGGAGGGGAGAGATGGGGAATTCCTTTGCTAGTATGACCTACCTAAGTTTATTTGGTATTTAATTGGTTGGTCAGAGTATAGGGATAATATGTGACATGTCAATTAACTCTTGTTTTGTGACAGTATTTGAGAATGGCATCTGAAAATACTGAGATAAGCAATGAAGCACATGAGAGCGTTGATTCAGCTCAAGCAAAAGGTAACGACCAACAACACGATAATAATCATACAATGGGTGCTTGGCGACCATGGAACAATGATAAACATCGTGGGGGAAATTATCATTCCAAGAATGGTAACCACTTCGGTGGTAATCATGGCCAAGATAATAGAAGTGGAAATTTCAAGAAGAGAAGGTCATTTAGCTCGATTTTGTCATGCACCAAAGTCAAGTCCAGCTGGGACGGTGGCACCAAAGGTGGATACGGACAAAACAAAGTTGGTGGTTTCAGGAAGAGCGTTTTTCGTGAATTCTCAAAAAGTGAGTAACCCGAACGAAGTTAGCACGGGTTAGTTAATTATAAATTTTTGCGAAGTCTATACTTTATTAGATACCGGTTCTACCATTCTTTTATCTCTCTTGCTTGCGCTCAAAGTTTAAATTTGACTCCAGAGAGATTAGACTTTGACTTATCGATTAAAACTTCGTTAGTAGAAACCTTCGTTACCTCCACTGTTTATAAATCTTGTTTGATTCAAATCGACACTTTCACGTTACCTGTCGATCTTATCTCTTTAAAAATACTTTCCTTTGTTGTGATTTTAGGAATCGATTGGTTAACTACTCATCATGCTTTTCGTAAGGTTGATAGCTTTTATATTCCTAACTAACCTGTTATGCGAATTCAAGTAACCAAACCACTAAAGTCAATCACTGTTATATCAATCCATAAGTAAAGAGCCCCGATCCTTTCGTTGTTGACTTCCTTGTGTGGAATGCACCGAAGCTAGACTATCCGTAGAGGACGTCGTGAATAACGGTGGCAAGTTGATAGGTATCAATGTGACGTGCTATCCAAGTCTTGGATGAGGGTCACCGTTTTGAATGATATTTCTATCGTTAATAAATTTCTTGACGTATTTCAAGAGACTTGTTGGCCTACTACGAAGGCGCAGTAATCGAATTTTGTATCTTGACCTCGAAGACAAAACCCCATTTCTAAAACCCTTAAATATTTCTTCAACTAAAATGAAGCGTAACACGCGCTTAAAGGCGTTAACTCGAAATTTGTTGAAGATTACGATCGTATCTTATTCAATATCATCGTAGAAGAGCTTGAACGGTAAATGACGCGTTGAGTAGAAGATCGTATGCGTTTACGAGTGCGATGTTGTTAACACAAAAACCCATTTCATATAACTTACAAATGATTAAGATAGAGTTAAAGAGTCTAGGGACCCACGTGAAGATAGCAAATATACTAGTAGAATCGACTTTAATCAATAAAGTTAAAGGCCGCTCAAGCTACACACCCGGAGCTGATGAATGTGAAAAAGAAGGTTCCAGAAGGCGTTATTTTACCCATCAATTAAATTGGACCATTTTAAAGCCTCGATCGATTAGGAACTGTGGCCTATAGACTCGTTTTACCACCAAGTATGTCACGTGTTCATAACATTTTTCACCTATCGTTGTTAGTAAAAACTTAGTCTTGGGGGACTTTGGAGCCAAATTTAGGAATAATTAATGAATCTGAAAAATTATAAAATCATGGGGGTTTTATAGAGCATGTTACAAGCTTTCCATAGCCTCGAAAACAGACTAATTCCGATAACAGATGAAGAAGTTATGAAAATTTGAAGTATGTGCGTCAAAAGTTGCAAAATTTGGAAAATTGGAGCTAAGTGTCAAGGGTCGAGCACCTAGGCGCTAGGCTCGGTGCTTAGATTCTGCTCTTGGGAACCTAGGCGCTTGCCCAAGGCCAAATCTGGGTGCCTAGGAGCTGGTCAAGTGTTAAGCCAAATTCTGTCCGGACATCCTTTAGTAAATTGGGCATAACGTTTTTATACCAACTCCGATTGAGGTGATTCAAGATGATTCAGAAAGATAACGAGTAGACCTATAACTTTCATTATTTATATTTTGAGATTTGAGGTCGATATCAAGGCCTAAAATGGCTATTTTAGGGACTGATGTGCATTCAGAGGCAATCGGAGGACATCAGGCATGCACTTATGCAACGTGTAATGTTTTCGACGATAAAGGTATTCAAGGTTATACCTCAAGAGTTGGAATATGAAATGAAGTCACGGTATCCACACCTCTTCGGCATACCAGGTACGTACGTAAATTTCGAGGGTGAAATTTCATAAGGAGGGGAGATTGTGAGAACCCAAAGTTTATGAATAAAGATTTAAATTTCTAGATTTTTTTTTGAATATTATGGTGTGGATTTGATATAATTTTATAGTTGTGGGTAATATTTATAAATTTTGCAAAAGTCATGAGTTGTTATATAATATTGATTGGTGGGGAATATTATTAAATACGGCACTATCATTAGTGGACCCCTAGCGGAATTATTGTCGGATTGAGAAAACAACAAAAATATTTTTATGAAAATAACATGTGAAGTTTTACCGTTAATCTTTGTTAAACTACTCGGTAGTAAAAAAATCTGATGTCTGGCGTGTTTGCGTAGTAGCAACACGATATTGATTATTGATGCTTACGTGAGAAGTCATTTGAGTTTTATTCAATTATTGCTTGATAATTGTTGCATAGTATCTCACATTATTTGATTCAATTATTGTAGATATTTTATATGTTATTAAATCAATAATTGAGATAGTGAGTTATTAATATTATTATTTGTAATATTAACGATATCTAGAAGTTACACTTGATGAGAGGTTTAGTCACCTAATTGCGGCATGATAGGGAGAAATCCTTATTGGAGAGCCCCTCTTTCACAGGAGCGACATGGTCGATTAATAGTGTGAATTATAATAATGATGATGAAGTTTGTTTTATTAGTATTATTAATGTAATAAAATGTAAAAGCTTTTATATAAAAAGCAGAATACTTTAATAAAGTTATTTTTTTATTAAGCAATAATTAGAATATATTTTATATTTTATTATGCATAGTGTTTTGCATAGTAAAATCTTTTTATATAAAGCAGAATACTTTTATAAAGTTTTTTGTTTTATTAGGCAATAATTAGAATATATTATATTTTATTATGCATAGTGTGTTTTATAGTACTGCGTAGTGTTTGCATAGTAAAAATCTTTTTTATATAAAAGCAGAATACTTTTATAAAGTTATTCGTTTTATTAGATTATAAATAGAATATATTATATTTTATTTAAAAAGATTTTTTTTATTATAATATTTTATTAAATCAACGTGGACCGTCCGTTTAAAAGTGAATCAATATGGACCATTCATGAATTAGTTACTATTCATTTCATTCTTCTATAAATAGAAGCTCATTCCTTCATTATTTCTTACGAATTCACTGAAACTCTAAAGAGAGAAACTGTAGAGAATTCTTATTCTATAATCTTGAGCGTATTTTCTGTTTAAAAAAGCTTTGAGTGTAGTGCAAGTTTCTTCAAGTATATATCGCCCTACCAGGTGAAGTACTCTTCTTTATAAGGTAAGGGATATTATTTGTTGTACTCGTAAGGGGTATTATTCTTTCGTATTCATGAAGAGAACTTCTTTTATTTCATTCTTTATTATTTTTGGAATAACCTGTATACGGGGACTACCCTATAATTGGTGAAATTCTTCTGTTATTCCACTCCTTATTATTCATTGGAATAACTTTTATATGCAAAGTACCGCATACATGGTGAAATTCTTCTATTATTCTATTCTTTATTATTACATTTGGAATATCACATGCGTATGCGTTTCGCATGACGATTTTGGTTCCATTATTTATTATTATATTGGAATAACTTTCATGCATGCGTTGTCATCGCATGCATGGTGAATTTGTTGTTATTCTATTCTTTATTATGCAGCCGGAATAATATCTTGTGCATGCGTTTACGCATAACTTGAGTTAATTATTTATTATTACATTGGACACATCCACAGCGGTCGCAATTCCGCTTTGACTGGTTCCTTTATTTATTATTTTGTTGAAATATCTTATACGTGCATTTCGTATGATGACTGGTTAGTTATTTATTATTACATTGGAATAACTTTTATCATGCGGTCTATCACATATCGGTGATTTCTTTTGTTATTCCATTCTTTATTATACTCGGTTGGTTAAAGTTTTGACTTCTATATTCCATGAAATTAGTGGAATATCCTTGATATTTGCACTTCATCGGTATCTTTTATGGAAATATTCTTACGAGCATTCTTGTATTTTACTCTACAAGAAGTATATCATGTTAACAATTTGGGCGTTTTAGTTCTGGATAAATTAATTCTTGAACTTGTTTTATTGAATTATTATGTCATTGTCATCATCCTCATGTTTATATTATGTTGAAAGTCATACGTGGCTGTAGTGTGCATAGATGGACTTGGTATGATTATGACCGGAATTATTTGGTATAATCATGGGTAGTAATGTTACAAATGATGTGAAAAAGTCCTCATTGGCCCGTAGTGCATTGATGGACGATTTTGATATGATTATGGCTATGGATTCTCTTGCCAAGGGTACAAAGATGAATTATTTTATGGCATGATCGGGACAGTTGATGAATTCACGAATATCATTGGCAGTAGTGCATGGATAATTTGTGGTCATGATCTTAATGAATATCTTTGGTAGAAGTCTTGGGGATGATGTGGAATATTTATTAAGTGAGTCTCGTGATAAAAGTGATGAAAAACCTTTTAAATCATAAAAGATAGTAGATTTTATTCTCTACTTGACTCTTTTAATGGATTGCTTGTTCATCTGCGATTAACTTGATGTACATTATATTTTATCGGTTTAACATTGTTGAAGACTAATGATAATTTATTGGCATTATCTTAGTCATAATATTTCTTCTTGGGCTAGTTGAGCTCACCTTTCCTTCTTCTTTACATTCTATTAGGAAATGAGAATATAAATTTGGGATGAGTCGGAGAGCGGATTGACAGTCCAGATGATAGCATTAGTAGTCCTCACTATTCTGTTAAATAGTGTGATAGTAATTGCGTCGCCCCCAAAATGGGTATACATCACCTATTCTGGGTCGCCAAATACATGGTACATAATACAAATACAATCTTTAATATACAACAAGAGAGCTGTGAGTTTTAATACAAATATTGTCTTCTAGACAATATCCACTCTCAGAATAAGTCCTCATTACATTTATTGTCAAACTATTTAACAGAATAGCGAGGACTACTAATATTATCATTTGGACCGTCACTCCGTTCCCCGACTAGTCCCGCCACGTTCTCATTTCACGAAGAGAACGGTGAAAGAAAGGGTAAGCTCAACTAGCCCAAAAAAGAAATATTATGACTAAGATAATGCGAATAAATTATCATTAGTCTTCAACAATGTTAAAGCGATAAAATATAATAGACATCAAGTTTAAGCTGCGGTGAACAAGCAATCCATTAAAAGAGTCAAGTAGAGAATAAAATCTACTATCTTTTATGAATTAAAAAAGTTTTTCATCACTTTTATCGTTGGGACTCGACAATAAATAATCCACATCATCCACACTACTGCCGAGGATATTCATTAGTATCACGACCACAAATTATCCATGCACTACGGGCCAAGGATATTCGTGTATACGTCAATGGTCATGATCATGCCAACAACTGTTCTTCAATGCACTACGGGCCAATGAGGATTTTTACAACATCATTTGTAACATTACGGTCATGATTACACCAAATAGTCCTTGCTCATAATCATACCAAGTCCAAATATGCACTATAGGCCACAGATGACTTTCAACAAATTATAAACATGAGGATGATGACAATGATATAAGAATTAAATAAAACAAGTTCAAGAATTAATTTATCCAGGAACTAATAACGTCCAAATTGTCAACATGATACTTCTTTTTGTAGAGTAAAATTTAAGAATGCTCGAGAAAAATATTTCCATGAAAAGATCTTTGGATGAAGCGCAAATATCAAGGATATTCCACTAATTTCATGGAGTATAGAAGTCAAACCTTTAACCAATTTGAGTATAATAAAGAATGGAATAACAAAAGAAATCACCGTGCATGCGATGACCGCATGCAGACGGAGTTATTCCAATGAATAATAAATAATGGAACCGGTCAAGGCGTAATATGCACCAAGATGGATATTCAACAGAATAATAAAGAATAGAATAACAATGAAATCACCATGCGTATGGTACCCGCGCATAGACAAAGTTATTCCAATGGAATAATAATAAAGCGGAACCAGTCCGTCAAGTAAACGCATTGAGCGAATATTCCAACGAGAATAATAAAGATGGAATCGAGTTCGATGCGTAAAACGCACACACATGATTTTCCAATGAGAATAATAAAGAATGTAATAACAATGAAATTCACCATGTATGCGGTGCCGCAGATGACATGTTATTCAATGAGAATAATAAATAATGTAATAACAATGAATTTCACCATGTATGCGGTACTTCAGCATAGGCGAGTTATTCCATGAGAATAATAAATAATAGAATAATGAAGAATTTCACGTAAGTATAGGGTAGTCACAGCGTATACTGAGTTATTCAACAGAATAATAAAGATGGAATAATGAAGTTCTCTTCATGAATATGAAAAAAAATAATGCCCCTTACCTTATAAAGAAGAGTACTCCGACGGTAGGGCGGGGATATACTTGAAGAAACTTGCACTATGCTCAAAGCTTTCTTAAACGCTAAAGAAAGACGCTCAAGATTATAGAAGAAGAATTCTCTCTATAGTTTCTCTCTTTAGAGTTTCAGTGAATTCGTAAGAAATAATGAAGGAATGAGCTTCTATTTATAGAAGAATGGACTGAATAGTAACCAAATCATGAACGGGTCCAGATTGATTTACTTTTAAACGGACAGTCCAGATTGGTTTACAATAAAATATAATATATATTCTATTTATAATCAAATAAAACGAATAACTTTATAAAAGTATTCTGTTTTATATAAAAAGATTTTACTATACAAACACTATGCATGCACTATGTAAACACTATGCATAATAAAATATAATATATTCTAATTATTATCTAATAAAATGATAACTTTATAAAAGTATTACATTTTATATAAAAAGATTTTACTATTAGCCTAATAAAAGCGAATAACTTTATAAAAGTATTTTGTTTTATATAAAAAAGCTTTTACATTTTATTACTTTAATAATACTAATAAAACAAAACTTCATCATCATTATCATAATTCACACTATTAATCAACCAGGTCGTTCCCAGGAAAGAGGGGGCTTTCCAATAAGGATTTCTCCTTATTGGCGCGTAATTAGGTGACCAAACCTCTCCTTGGCAGAACTTCTAGACATTGTTAATAATGCAAATAATAATATTAACAACTTTGTTATCTCAATTATTGATTTAATAATATATAAAATATTGACAATAATTGAATCAAATAACGTGAGATCTATGCGTGATTCATTGAATCAATAATTGAACAAAACTGAGTGACTTCTCACGTAAGCATCAATAATCAATACCGTGTGCTACTATGCAACCACGCGTATTCCTGTACTTTTAACACTAGGTGTTTCAATAGTTAATAGTAAAACTTCCGTCGTTATTTTTATAAAATATTTTTTGTCGTTTTCTCAATCCGACAATAATTCCATTGTGGGGTCAACCAATGATTGTGTCGTCGTACGAATATTCCCTGTTAAAACGAATATTCCTCGACCAATCGAATATTATAAACAACTTGCGTACTTTGTAAAATTTCTAAATATTACCCACAACTATAACATTATATCAAATTCATTCAAAAATGATAATTATAGAAAATTCATCTTTATTCATAAAAGTTGGGGTCTTACAATCTCCCATTCTTATGAAATTTCGCCCTCAAAATTAGGGTACATACCTGGTATGTCTAAGAGGTAAGGATACCTTGATTTCATTTCAGATTCTAACTCCCAGGTCATTTCCTCAACATCGTGGTTCCTCCATAAAACTTTGACTTGAGGTATAACCTTGGGGCGTAGAATATGTTCCTTCTTATCCAAGATTTGAACTGGAACCTCTTCATACATTAAATCTTCCACTATTTCGTCCGGTTCTAACTCAATAATGTGGTCCGGGTCTTTCACATATTTACGTAACATGGATATATGAAAAATGTTATGAACACGAGACATACTTGGCGGTAAAGCGCGAGTTACATAGGCTACGATCCCTACTCGATCGAGGATTAAAATGGGCCAATGAATCGAGGATTGAGCTTTCCTCTCTTTCCAAATCTCGTAACTCCTTTCCATGGAGCAACACGTAACAACGCATGATCTCCAATATCGAATTCCACATCCTTTCGATGAAGATTAACATAACTCTTTTGTCGGTCTTGTGAGATTTTATACGTTGTCGGATCGTTTGAATCTTTTCCGTAGTCATATCTACCAACTCCGGTCCCAACAACGTTGCTTCACCCACCTCATCCCAACATACTGGAGAACGACACTTTCTTTCATACAACGCTTCGAATGGAGCCATGTCAATACTTACTTGATAGCTGTTGTTGTAAGAAAACTCCACCAATGGTAAGAAATTGTCCCAACTTCCCTTGAAGTCAAGGACACAGAGTCTTAATAAATCTTCAAGAGTTTGAATAGTCCTCTCTGATTGTCCGTCCGTCTTAGGATGATATGCCGAACTAAATCATAAATCTGTGCCCATAGCTTTTTGCAAACTAACCCAAAATCGTGAAGTGAATCTTGGGTCTCAATTAGAAACTATGGATACTGGCATACCATGCAATCTTATAACCTCATTTATGTACATACGAGCAAAACGTTCAAGTGTATAAGTTTTTCGTATTGGTAAGAAATGAACAGACTTGGTCAATCTATCAACAACGACCCAAATTGCATCTATGCCTTGAGAAACCTTGGGAAGACCAGTAACGAAATCTATGGTAATGTGCTTCCACTTCCATTCTGGAATTTCAAGTGGTTGCAATGGACCTTTTGGTACTTGATGCTTCGCCTTGACTCGTTGACAAGTTAGACACCTTGAGATAAACAACGCTATCTCTCTCTTCATATTGCTCCACCAAAATGTATGTCGAAGATCACGATACATTTTGGTACTCCCAGGATGGATTGCAAATGGTGTATTGTGCGCCTCCATCATGATTTTATACTTTAAATCAGGGTCGTTAGGAACACAAAGTCTGGAGTTAACTCGAAGTATTCCTTCTTCATCGATTCTTGCTTCCGGCATAGCACCTTCTTGTACTTTCTTCCTCATATGCATCAGCTCCAGGTTTGTAGCTTGAGCAGCATTAACTTTATCGATTAAAGTCGATTCTACTCGTATATTTGCCATCATCATGTGGGTCCCTGGAGTCTTTATCTCTATCTCCATCCTTTTCAAGTCATACAAAATGGGTCTTTGCATTGATAATATCGCTTTTCGTACCGCGATATGATCTTTCTTACTCAATCGTCGGCTACCACGTTTGCTTTTCCAGGATGATATTGGATGGTATGATCATAATCTTTCAACAGTTCAAGCCAACGTCCCTATCGCATGTTGAGTTCCTTTGAGTGAAGAAATATTTGAGGCTTTTATGATCCGTAAAGATCTTCACTTTCTCCCCATACAAGTAATGCCTCCAAATCTTTTAGTGCAAAAAGCATGCCGCTAACTCTAGATTATGAGTAGGATAATTCCTCTCATATTCTTTGAGTTTTCGAGAGGCATAAGCTATGACTTTCCCATGTTGCATGAGAACACATCCTAACCCTTTTGCGAAGCATCTTTGTAGATGACAAATCCCTCCAAGGCGGATGGTATTGTCGCCGATAGGTCTTTGAAATAAGTCTCCTCTTGAGTTCTTGAAAACTCTTCTCGCATTCCTCACTCCAACCGAATTTTGTATCTTTCCGAGTCCATTGAGTTAAGGGAGTATCAATTTGAGAAAACCCTTCTACGAATCTCTGATAATAACCAGCTAAGCCGAGAAAGCTACGTACTTCGGTCACTGATTTAGGTTGCTCCCAGCTTTGAATAGCTTCAATCTTTGATGGGTCAACAGATATTCCATGACTTGATACCACGTGCCCAAGGAATGCTACTTCCTCAAGCCAGAACTTGCATTTCTTCAACTTGGCATAAAGCTTATATTCACGAAGCTTTTGGAGTATCAGCCTCAAGTGTTGCTCATGATCTTCACGGCTTGTGGAATAAATAAGGATGTCATCAATAAAGGCGACCACAAAGTGATCCAAATATTCCTTGAATACTCGGTTCATCATATCCATGAAGGCAGCAGGAGCATTAGTCAATCCAAAAGACATAACGAGGAATTCATAATGCCTGTACCGAGTTCTGAAAGCCGTCTTTGGAATGTCATCGGTTCTAATATTTAATTGGTGATATCCGAAACGAAGATTAACCTTTGAAAAGAATTTGGCGCCTTGCAACTTGTCAAACAGGTCATCAATACGTGGCAATGGGTACCTATTTTTGATGGTGACATGATTCAACTCCCGATAATCAATACAAAGTCGCATACTCCCATCTTTCTTCTTCACGAATAGAACAGGAGCACCCCAAGGAGAAGTACTAGGACGAATAAATCCAATGTCTAGTTGGGTCTTTAACTCTTAAAGTTCAATAGGAGCCATTCGATATGGGGCTTTGGAAATGGGTTTTGTACCGGGTTCAAGGTCAATACAAAATTCAATTTCACGCTACGGGGTAGGCTGGGAAGTTCTTCGGAGAATCGTCGGAAATTCATTAACAATAGAAATATCATTCAAAACTGACGTATTTTTGTTTAGATCTGTGACATGAGCTAAGAAAGCTTGACATCCGTTTTTCAATAAACGAATAGCTTTATAGCTTGAGATGATAGTGATTGATTTTAATGGTTTGGTTGCTTGAATTCGCATAATAGGTTGGTTAGGAATATAAAAGCTAACAACCTTATAAAAACAATCAATTTTTGCATGATGAGTGGTTAACCAATCAATCCCTAGAATTACGTCAAATGCAAGTATTTTCAATGAAATAAGATCAACAGGTAATGTGAGGGTACCGATTTGAACCAAACAAGACTTATAAATAGTGGATGTAATGAAGGTTTCTCCCAACAGAGTTTTAACAGATAAGTCAAAGTTTAATTTCTCCGGAGTCAAATTTAAACGTTGAGCTCAAGTAGGAGAAATAAAAGAATGGGTAGAACCGGTATCAAATAAGGTATAAACTTCGCTAGAGTTTATGATAAGCTTACCCGTGATGACCTCGTTCGGGTTCCTTGCTTTCTAGGAGGTCACGACAAACGCTCTCCCTTGCACTACTGGCTTTGACTTTTATGGGACGTCCTTTGGTGCCTCCATCCTAGCTGAACTTATCTTTGGTGAATGACAAAATCGGGCTAGGTGACCTTCTCTTCTACAATTATAACATACTTTGGACGACATCGCGCAGTTTGGACTGATGTGACCTTCCCCTCCGCATTTGAAACATATGATAGGTGGTCGTTCTCCTTCCTTAACCACGGGTCTTTGGTCTTTGACGTCTTTCCATCATTGTTGAATCTCCTCTTCTTGAAATGTCCATTCTTATTATTTTTTAGCCATGATTACCACCAAAGTGGTTACCATTTTACGCATGTTGATTCCCTCCACACTTATTGTCACCGCTTTGATATTTATTATCCTTTGGTATTATCATTTTATAATTTGCTCTCTTTTGGTTGGGTTGACTCATTATCGCGCTCCAATAAGCGAGCCCTATTAACAACATCGAATACAAACACGGTTTATGAGAGATAAGATATTGGCGTCTCGGGTTTCAAACCTCTTAGAAACATTAGCGTCATTCTCTCCTCATTATCAACCAAATGGGGCCATAAACCAAGGATAACTCGACAAACTTGGCTTCATACTGCGACACGGTCATGTTGTTTTGCTCCAGCTTAATGAACTCTACCTCTTTCATGTGACGAATACTTTCGGGAAAGTACTTGTCATTGAACAATTCTTGGAACTTCTCCCAAGTCATCTTCAGTGTGGCAGAGTTGAGTATGTTTCTGATTCCCACCCGAATCTGCCTCAGACGCACATAACATGAAGGTGGCAAAGGGAACCTTTTGCTCCTCGGAGCATCCCAAGACATCAAATATCTTGCAGATCTGCTTTATCCACGTCTTCGCCTTAAGTGGTTTTGGCTCTCTAAAAAACTCCGGCGGTCCTAGTTCCTTGAACTGCTTAGCGGTGACCGTCCGAGAGTTGCTAGTGTTTCCACCTGCATTTTGGACAGGAGTCTCTCTTGCCTGATGCTGCATGAATTCCAGAAAGTCTTTGAACATTCCATCGTTCATCATTTGGTTAGTGTGGTTGTTTGCATGAGGATTATCCCCTTCCTGATGCACATTGTCCTGATTATTGATCTGTGGAGACTCAACAGTCTCCTGTGCTCCATTGACGTTCTCAACATTCTCGGATGCCATTTTCAAATACTGCCACAAAACATGGGTTAATTAACATATCATATATTATCCCTATACTCTGACAGACCAATTAAATACCAAATAAACTTAGGTAGGTCATACTAGCGAAGGAATTCCCCGTCTCTCCCCTCCTAGTTCTTGTCTCACATCTCAGCCAGGGATCATATCCCTAAGCTTTGATACCAACTGTGACGCCCCCAAAATGGGTATACATCACCTATTTTGAGTCTATTTTGAGTCGCCAAATACATGGTACAGAATACAAATACAATCTTTAATATACAACAAGAGAGCTGTGAGTTTTAATACAAATATTGTCTTCTAGATAATATCCACTCTCAGAATAAGTCCTCATTACATTTATTGTCACACTATTTAATAGAATAGTGAGGACTACTAATACTATCTTCTAGACCGTCACTTCGTTCCTCGACTAGTCCCGGCTACATTCTCATTTCCTGAAGAGAACAGTGAAAGAAAGGGTGAGCTCAACGAACCCAGTAAGAAATATTATGACTAAGATAATGCAGAATAAATTATCATTAGTCTTCAACAATGTTAAACTGATAAAATATAATAGACATCAAGTTTAACTGCAGCGGAACAAGGAATTCATTAAAAGAGTCAAGTAGAGAATAAAATCTACTATCTTTTATGATTTAAAAATGTTTTTCATCACTTTTATCGCTGGGACTCAGCTTAATAAATAATCCACATCATCCCTGCACTACGGCCAATGATATTCATTAGTATCACGACCACAAATTATCCATGCACTACGGGCCAAGGATATTCGTGTATTCATCAATGGTCATGATTATGCCAACAACTGTCCATCAATGCACTACGGGCCAATGAGGACTTTTACTACATCAATTGTAACATTACGGTCATGATTTCACCGAATAGTCCCTGGTCATAATCATACCAAGTCCATCTATGCACTATAGGCCACAGATGACTTTCAACAAAATATAAACATGAGGATGATGACAATGATATAAGAATTCAATAAAACAAGTTCAAGAATTAATTTATCCAGGAACTAATAACGTCCAAATTGTCAACATGATACTTCTTTGTAGAGTAAAATTTAAGAATGCTCAGAAAAATATTTCCATGAAAAGATACTGGATGAAGCGCAAATATCAAGGATATTCCACTAATTTCATGGAGTATAGAAGTCAAAACTTTTATCAACTGAGTATAATAAAGAATGGAATAACAAAAGAAATCACCAGGCATGCGATAGACCGCACAGACAGGTTATTCCAACAGAATAATAAATAATGGAACCAGGTCAGGCATAATACGCACTTACGTGATATTCAAATGAGAATAATAAAGAATAGAATAACAATGAAATCACCATGCATGCGGTACTTCACATAGGCGAGTTATTCAACGAGAATAATAATAGCGGAACCGGTCCCACAGCGAAAGCGCATGCGAGGATATTCCAGCGAATAATAATAAAGGCGGAACCGGTCGGTAGAAACACATAATGGATATTCTAATAGAATAATAAAGAATGGAATAACAACAAAATTTCACCATGTATGAGGTACAAGCATGTAGACGAGTTATTCCAATGAGAATAATAAATAATGGAATAACAACAAAATTTCACCATGTATGCGATTGCCAGCATATAAAAGTTATTCAAAGCAGAATAATAAATAATGGAATAATAGAAGAATTTCACCAAGTATAGGGTAGCTCGCGTATACAGGTTATTCCAACAGAATAATAAAGACTGGAATAACAAAAGTTCTCTTCATGAATATGAAAAAAAAATAATACCCTTTACCTTATAAAGAAGAGTACTCTGACGGTAGGGTCGGGATATACTTGAAGAAACTTGCACTACGCTCAAAGCTTTCTTAAACGCTAAAGAAAGACGCTCAAGATTATAAAAGAAGAATTCTCTCTACAGTTTCTCTCTCTAGAGTTTCAGTGAATTCATAAGAAATAATGAAGGAATGAGCTTCTATTTATAGAAGAATGGACTGAATAGTAACCAATCCATGAACGGTCTAGATTGATTTACTTTTAAATGGACGGTCCAGATTGGTTTATAATAAAATATAATATATATTCTATTTATAATCAAATAAAATGAATAACTTTATAAAAGTATTCTATTTTATATAAAAAGATTTTACTATGCAAACACTATGCAGGCACTATACAAACACTATGCATAATTAAATATAATATATTCTAATTATTGTCTAATAAAACAGATAACTTTATAAAAGTATTCTGTTTTATATAAAAAGATTTTACTATTAGCTTAATAAAACGAATAACTTTATAAAAGTATTCTATTTTATATAAAAAGCTTTTCTGTTTTATTACATTAATAATACTAATAAAAAAAAACTTCATCATCATTATCATAATTCACACTATTAATCGACCAGGTCGTTCCCAGGAAAGAGGGGGCTTTCCAATAAGGATTTCTCCTTATTGGCGCACAATTAGGTGACCAAACCTCTCCTTGGCAAAACTTCTAGACATCGTTAATAATGCAAATAATAATACTAATAACTTTGTTATCTCAATTATTGATTTAATAATATATAAAATATTGACAATAATTGAATCAAATAATGTGAGATACTATGCAGCAATGACTGAAGCAATAATTGAACATAACTGAGTGACTTCTCACGTAAGCATCAATAATGAATACCATGTGCTACTATGCAACCATGCGTATTTCTGTACTTTTAACACTGGGTATTTCAACAGTTAATGGTAAAACTTCCGTCGTTATTTTCATAAAATATTTTTTTGTCATTTTCTCAATCCGAAAATAATTCTGTTGTGGGGTCCACCAATGATTATGCCGTCGTATGGATATTCCCTATTAAAATGAATATTCCCCGACCAATCGAATATTATAAACAACTTGCGTACTTTGTAAAATTTCTAAATATTACCCACAACTATAACATTATACCAAATTCATTCAAAAATGATAATTATAGAAAATTCATTTTTATTCATAAAAGTTGGGGTCTAACAGTAATTGTAATGAGGACTCAATTTAGTGTGGATATTGTCTAGATGACAATATTTGTATTAAAACTCACAGCATATGTTTAGTCGTATTTTACACCATTGTTGTATAATTAAGTTGTATTTGAATTTTGTACCATGTATTTGGCGACACAAGATGGGTGATGTATACCTATATTTTGGGGGCGTCACAAGCACAACTAGCCCAGTAAAGAATATCATGACTAAAGATAATTTACATCATCAATAGCCTTCATCAGTAATAAATCAAAGATTTAGAACATATGGTAGATGATAAAACTTTTCAACCATAGTTGCAGCGGAACGAGCAATCTATTAGAAGAGTCAAATAGACCATCAGGTCTATTATCTTCTCCATGTTAAAAGTCCACCAATAATGTTTTATCCCTGTAACATCAATCAACAATTCCTGTCCCCAATAATATGAATAACTCATAATCATAATTGTGATTCTAAATTCCTCTTCGCACCCAGGACGAAGATAATGTTCATCACCTACCTTCACCTGAAACATCAAAAATCATGGTTATACCAAATCACAATTCCTGCTCATAATCATACTAATAAATTCATCTTTGCACTACGACCAAAGATATTCATTAACAATTCATCTTTGCACTACAGGCCAAAGACATACAACTGTATTTTAGAAGAGTCAAGTAGAGCATGATATCTACTATCTTTTACGAATTAAAAGTGTATAATCAATATGTTATCACTGAGACTCCGCTTAATAAATAATCCACATCATCGAATCATCCCTGCACTACGACCAAGAATATTCATGTAATCATCAATGGTCATGATTATTCCGAATAATCCCTGGTTATAATCATACCAATAACTGTTCATCAATGCACTATGTGCCAATGAGTACTTTTACCACATTATCTATAACATTACGGGTCATGATTATACCGAATGATCACTGGTCATAATCATACCAATAAACAGTTCATCTATGCACATAAGCCAAAGATACTCATCAATCAATAGTTCATCTTTGCAGGTAAGCCAAAGATATACAACTGCAAAACCAATAATCAACAGTCCATCTTTGCACGTAAGCCAAAGATATACAACTGTAAAACCAATAATAAACAATCCATCTTTTCATGTAAGCCAAAGATACTCCACTGTAAAACCAATAATCAACAGTCCATCTTTGCATGTGAGCCAAAGATATACAACTGTAAAACCAATAATCAACAGTCCATCTTTGCACATGAGCCAAAGATGACTTTCATCATAATATAAGCATGAGGATGATGACAATGATATAAGCATTAGTCAAACGAAGTCAAGGATAAATATTAAAGACTTTAAATTTATCCAGAGTTTAAAAATATCCTAATTGTCAACTTGATACTGCTTTGTGGAGTAAAATTCAATAATAATATTCATGTACCAAAAATAATTTGGACAGAAAAGAAATATATTTTTTGGGTAAATAATACCCCGCAATAGTACCCTATGAATAGTACTTCGGGAATAATACCTCGTGAATAGTCCCCCGACATGAAAAGTACCCCAAATACCAGAGTGAATAATATTCGGGTGAATAGTAATTTGGGTGAATAGTAATTCGTGAATAGTACTCCGACACGAAAAGTTCCCTGAATACTCGAGTGAATAATACTAGAGTGAATAGTAACCGGGTAAATAGTAACCCATGAATAGTAACTCGTAAAAAAAACCCAAAGAAAATGATATTCCATGATGAGTACAAAAGATATGATATCTCATACGGGTATAATAGAATATACGAAACTGCAAATGGAATTTCACCCACCATGCGGTAATCCACGTAGACAGATCATTTCCACAATTTAATAAAGAATGAATACGAATGATCATTCACCATGCAAGCGGTAATCCACATAGAGAGGTTATTCCAATAGAATAATAAAGAATAGAATAACAGAAGAATTCACTAGGCATGCGATAGACCGCACAGATAGGTTATTCCCAACCGAATAATAAAGAATGGAACCTGGTCATGCGTAATCCGCATAGACAAGATATTCCAACAGAATAATAAAGAATGGAACGTGTCACGCCGTAATCCGCATGCAGCGTGATATTCCAAATGTAATAATAAAGAATGGAACCAGTCATGCGTAATCCGCATGCAGAGCGAGGATATCGCAGCAAATGAATAATAAAGAATAGAATAACAATGTAATTCACCGGGCATGCGATAGACCTCACGCATGAGTTATTCCAACAGAATAATAAAGAATGGAACCAGGTCATACGTAATCCGCACAGACAGGATGTTCCAACATAATAATAAAGAATGGAACCATGTCATACGTAATTCGCATAGACAGGATGTTCCAACAGAATAATAAAGAATGGAACCAGGTCATACGTAATCCGCATAGACAGGATGTTCCAACAGAATAATAAAGAATGGAACCAGGTCATGCGTAATCCGCACAGATAGGATGTTCCAACAGAATAATAAAGAATGGAACCAGGTCATACGTAATTCGCAAAGACAGGATGTTCCAACAAAATAATAAAGAATAGAATAACAAAAGAATTCACCAGGCATGCGATAGACTGCACAGACAGGTTATTTCAACAGAATAATAAAGAATGGAATAACAGAAGAATTTCACCATGTATGTGGTACTTCGCATACACAGGTTATTCCAACATAATAATAAAGAGTAGACTAACAACTATTACGAGTATTGAAAGAAAATAACTCTCTTCATGAATACGAAAGAATAATACCCCTTACCTCGAAAGAAATTGGATACTGGAATAGTGAGGTAGCAAACTTCTCTTCTTCTTTCTCTCTATAATTTCTCTCTATAATAATTTCTCTATAGCTTTTGTGAATTGGTGAGAAATGAAGGAAGAATGAGCTTCTATTTATAGGAAAATATAGTTTCGATAATTTACGCGTTTTGGGGCTCAAAATATTCTGATTATAATACCTTCCTCTTTTTTTTTCATTTTTAATTTAGTTCTGCAAGTATTATCAAACTTGCACCACCTCCCCTAATAGTAAATAATATGAATCAATAGTTCAATCATGTGAATCAATAGTTATAATCATGTGAAAATACGAATTATAGTATAGTACCTCCATCTATACCTTCATTTTTAACTTAGTCATGCAAGTATTATCAATCTTGCACCAACTCCCCTAATAGTAAATGAATGTGATTCAATAATACACACATGTAAACAAATAGTTATAATCATGTGAATTAATAGCAATTAATTGTTCATTTATCCGATTAATTACCCGATAACTTCCAGACATCAATTATTATCGACATAAATGTCGATTTCCACTAACACTAATAATTCCCACACAATGGAACTATCAATTTCATCTTTAATCAAAATGAACTTATTCACTATTAATATTATAACTCACAATATTTAATAACCAGGTCGTTCGAAGGAAAGAGGGGGCTTTCTGATAAGGATTTCTCCTTATTGGCGCGTAATTAGGTGACCAAACCTCTCCTTGACAGAACTTCTAGACATTGTCAATATTGCAAATAATAATATGAATAACTTTGTCGTCTCAATTTTTGATTTAATAATATAACATATTATGCAGATGACACTGTGACAATAATTGAATCAATAATATGAGAGATATGATGCAGCAATTATTGTAGCAATAATTAAGTATAACTGTGTGACTTCTCACGTAAGCATCAATAATCAATACCATGTATGCAAACCGCGCCAGACATTCGTACTTTTACTACCGAGTAGTTCAACAGTTTTAACGGTAACACTTTCGCGGTTATTTTTATAAAAAGATAATTATGTCGTTTTCTTACTACGATAATACTTTTGTTGTGGGGTCCACCAATGATTGTGTCGTCCTACGGATATTCCCCGACAAAAAGAATATTCCCCGACCAAACGAATATTTTATAACAACTTGCATTCTTTGAAAAATTTTCACATATCACTCTTAACTTTAACCTTTTATTAATTTAACCATTTACTAAATAGAATAATTATAAGAAAATTGAATACTTTCATTTCATAAAATTCGGGGTCTCACAATCTCCCCTCATTATGAAATTTCGCCCTCGAAATTTACGTACCTGGTAGTTCGAAGAGATGAGAATACCTTACTTTCTTTTCGGATTGTACCTTCCCGATTATTTCTTCTGTATCATGATTTTCCCATTGCTCATCTTCTGTATTTCAGATATCATTCTAGAATATACCTTCAAAACAAAGGTTAATTGACATATCACAATTTGTTAACTTATCAAGTAAACAATTTTAGCTTAGGTAAGTCACACACTAGCGAAGTATATTACTCGTCTCTCCCCTCCTAGTTCTAGACTCATATCTCTACCAACGACCATATCCCTATGCTCTGATACCATTTGTGATGCCCCCAAAATAGGTCCACATGACCCATTCTAAGTCGCCAGATATCATACTATAAAAATCAAATACAAACTTTATTTATACAAATGTTGTTGAGCGTAAATGCGAGAATACAATCACGAGTTAAAGCGTGAGTTTTAATACAAATGTATGTAACTCTCATGGTGCCTCTACCACAACCTTACAATGGTACTTTACATAAAAAATGCTGGTAAAAAGCATTTTAGAAATTAAAATCTTTGGGAAGTGCTCAAGGAAACCTTCAGTATATGGGAGGCCGTGCGTCAGGTTATGATAGATATCATATGTCCACGTAATTATCCTTGGTTAACTTAATAGACCCAAAAGAAAATGAGAAGATTACTATCATGTTCTTTCCAATGGTAAGTCTTCTCTTAACATATAACTATCTCCACTTTGTCTTTAATTGAAAATTATATTTCAACCCAACTTCAAGATCATATAGGTAGTGCTTTCATAGATATACTCAAAGAAGTGAATGTGCTGCAACCTTGTCTTATGATAACACGAGGTTGTATGTCATTAGACATCTTGTATGATAGTGGCAAAACACCCTTCCAAAGTTGGGTTCACCTCACCCTATTCGGTTCACCAAAATTAAATATCAAATGACGTTTACAATACGCCACACTTATCTAAAGTTCTCAATAAAATTATTTTCATACTATTTAGGGAGAACCTCAACAGCTATAGACCACCGTTCTATTCTTCTGTTACCCCCGCTCGACCCAGCTACACTCTTATTACGAAAGGAATTGTGAAGCAAAAAGAATTGCCTAACTAGCCGAAGAAAGAATATCATGTCTAAAGATAATTTACATCATCAATAGCCTTCATCAGTAATAAATTAGAGATTTAGAGCATATGGTAGATGATAAAACTTTTCAACCATAGTTGTAGGGGAACGAGCAGTCCATTAGAAGAGTCAAATAGACCATCAGGTCTATTATCTTCTCCATGTTAAAAGTCCACCAATAATGTTTTATCCCTGTAACATCAATCAACAATTCCTGTCCATAATCACATGAATAACTCATAATCATAATTGTGATTCTAAATTCCTCTTCGCATCTAGGACGAAGATAATGTTCATCACCTACCTTCACCTGAAACATCAAAAATCATGGTTAGACCAAATCACAATTCCTGCTCATAATCATACTAATAAATTCATCTTTGCACTACGACCAAAGATATTCATTAACAATTCATCTTTGCACTACTGGGCCAAAGACATACTGTTGTATTTTAGAAGAGTCAAGTAGAGCATGATATCTACTATCTTTTACGAATTAAAAGTGTATAATCAATATGTTATCACTGAGACTCCGCTTAATAAATAATCCACATCATCGAATCATCCCTGCACTACGACCAAGAATATTCATGTAATCATCAATGGTTATGATTATACTAAATAATCCCTGGTTATAATCATACCAATAACTGTTCATCAATGCACTATGTGCCAATGAGGACTTTTACCACATCATCTATAACATTACGGGTCATGATTATACCGAATGATCCCTAATCATAATCATACCAATAAACAGTTCATCTATGCACATAAGCCAAAGATACTCATCAATTAATAGTTCATCTTTGCACGTAAGCCAAAGATACTCCACTGTAAAACCAATAATCAACTGTCCATCTTTGCATGTGAGCCAAAGATAAACAACTGTAAAACCAATAATCAACAGTCCATCTTTGCACGTGAGCCAAAGATGACTTTCATCATAATATAAGCATGAGGATGATGACAATGATATAAGCATTAATCAAACGAAATCAAGGATAAATATTAAAGACTTTAAATTTATCCAGAGTTTAAAAATATCCAAATTGTCAACATGATATTGCTTTGTGGAGTAAAATTTAAGAATAATATTCATGTACCAAAAATAATTTGGACAGAAAAGAAATATATTTTTCGGGTAAATAGTACCCCGCAATAGTACCATATGAATAGTATTTTAGGAATAGTACCTTGTGAATAGTACTCCAGCATGAAAAGTACCCCAAATACCCGAGTGAATAATATTCGGGTGAATAGTAATTTGGGTGAATAGTAATCTATGAATAGTAACTCGTGAATAGTACTCTGACACGAAAAGTGTCCCGAATACCCGAGTGAATAATACTAGAGTAAATAGTAACTAGGTGAATAGTAACCCGTGAATAGTAACTCGTAAAAAACCCCCAAAGAAAGTGATATTCCATGACGAGTACAAAAGAAATGATATCTCATACGAGTATAATAGAATATACGAAACTGCAAATGGATTTTTACCTGCCATGCGGTAATCCACGTAGACAGATCATTTCCACAATTTAATAAAGAATGAATACGAAGGATCATTCACCATGTAAGTGGTAATCCACATAGACAGGATATTCCAACAAAATAATAAAGAATGGAATAACAGAAGAATTCACCAGGCATGCGATAGACCGCACAGACATGTTATTCCCAACCGAATAATAAAGAATGGAACCAGGTCATGCGTAATCCGCATAGACAGAATATTCCAATAGAATAATAAAGAATGCAACCAGGTCATGCGTAATCTGCACAAACAGGATATTCCAACAGAATAATAAAGAATGGAACCAAGTCATGCGTAATCCTCACAGACAAGATATTCTAACAGAATAATAATGAATGGAACGAGGTCATGCGTAATCCGCACAGACAGGATATTCCAACAAAATAGTAAAGAATGGAATAACAACATAATTCATCATGCATGCGATAGACCGCACAGACAGGTTATTCTAACAGAATAATAAAGAATGGAACCAGGTCATGCGTAATCCGCACAGACAGGATATTCCAATAGAATGATAAAGAATGGAACTAGGTCATGCGTAATCCGCATAGATTGGATGTTCCAACAAAATAATAAAGAATGGAACCAGGTCATGCGCAATCCGCACAGACAGGATGTTCCAACAGAATAATAAAGAATGGAATAACAATAGAATTCACCAGGCATGCGATAGACTACACAGACATGTTATTTCAACAGAATAATAAAGAATGGAATAACAGAAGAATTTCACCATGTATGTGGTACTGCACATACACAGGTTATTCCAACATAATAATAAAGAGTAGAATAACAACTCTTATGAGTATTGAAAGAAAATAACTCTCTTCATGAATACGAAAGAATAATACCCCTTACCTCGAAAGAAACTAGATACTAGAATAGTTAGGTAGCAGACTTCTTTTCTTCTTTCTCTCTATAATTTCTCTATAGCTTTTGTGAATTGGTGAGAAATGAAGGAAGAATGAGCTTCTATTTATAGGAAAATATAGTTTCGATAATTGCACGTTTTGGGGCTCGAAATATTATAGTATAATACCTTCATCTTTTTCTTCATTTTTAATTTAGTCCTTCAAGTATTATCAAATTGTACAACCTCCCCTAATAGTAAATAATGTGAATCAATAGTTCAATCATATGAATTAATAGTTATAATCATGTGAAAATATGAATTACAGTATAGTACCTCCACCTATACCTCCATTTTTAACTTAGTCATGCAAGTATTATCAATCTTGCACTAACTCCCCTAATAGTAAATGAATGTGATTCAATAGTACACACATGTGAACAAATAGTTATAATCATGTGAATTAATAGCAATTAATTGCTCATTTATCCGATTAATTACCCGATAACTTCCAGACATCAATTATTATCGACATAAATGCTGATTTCCACTAACACTAATAATTCTCACACAATAGAACTATCAATTTCATCTTTAATCAACACGAACTTATTCATCATTAATATTATAACTGATAATATTGCAAGTAATAATATTAATAACTTTGCCGTCTCAATTATTGATTTAATAATATAACATATTATGCAGATGACACTGTGACAATAATTGAATCAATAATATGAGAGATATGATGCAACAATTACTGTAGCAATAATTGAGTATAACTTAGTGACTTCTCACATAAGCATCAATAATTAATACCGTGTGCTACTATGCAACCACACGTATTACTGTACTTTTACTACCGAGTAGTTTAACAGTAACACTTTCGCTGTTTTTTTATAAAAAGTTAATTTTGTCATTTTCTTACTACGATAATACTTCCGTTTTGGGGTCCACCAATGATTGTGCCGTCTTACGGATATTCCCCGACAAAAAGAATATTCCCCGACCAAACGAATATTTTATAACAACTTGTATTCTTTGAAATTTTTTCACATATCACTCTTAACTTTAACCTTTTATTAATTTAACCATTACTAAATAGAATAATAATAAGAAAATTGAATACTTTCATTTCATAAAATTCGGGTTCTCACAGGTCAGCTTGCAGAAAGCTATGGGCACTTATTTATGATTCATTTTTGCATATCATCCCCAGACGGACAGGCAATCAGAAAGGACTATTCAAATTCTTGAAGATCTATTGAGACTCTAAGTACTAGACTTCAAAGGAAGTTGCGACATGTACTTGTCATTGGTGGAATTCTCGTACAACAACAGGTATCAAGCAAGTATAGGCATGGCTCCATTCGAGGCATTGTATAGACAAAAGTGTCGTTCTCTAGTATGTTGGGATGAAGTGGGTGAAGCAACGTTGTTGGGACCAGAATTGGTACGCATGACTATGGAAAAGATTCAAATGATCCAGAAACGTATACAAACCTCACAAGATCGACAAAAGAGTTATGACAATCTTCATCAAAGGGACGTGGAGTTCAATGTCAGAGATTATGTATTGTTATGTGTTGTTCCATGAAAAGAAGTTACGAGATTTGGAAAGAGAGGAAAGCTCAACCCTTGATCCATTGGTCCATTTGAAATTCTCGACCGAGTAGGAACTGTGGCTTATAGACTCGCCTTACCACCAAGTATGTCTCATATACCTGTCAAGATCTTGGATAAGATGGAGCATATTCTACGCTCAAAGGTTATACCTCAAGTTAAAGTTTTATGGAGAAACCATAATATTGAGGAAATTACCTAGGAATTAGAATCTGAATTAAAAACAAGGTATCCTCACCTTTTCGACATGCCAGGTGCATACATCAATTTCGAGGATGAAATTTCATAAGGAGGGGAGGATATAAGACCCCAACTTTTATGAATAAAGATTTAATTTTCTATAAATATTATTTTGAGTAGTAAGGTGTTGATTTGATATAATGTTATAGTTATGGGTGATATGTGCAAATTTTGTAAAGTAAGCAAGTGGTCATAAAATATTCATTTAATCGGGGAAGATTATGCTAATCAAGTTCCATAAGTAGAAGTCTTTCACACAAAGACAAGTGTGTCATGCTCCCATTGGTTGCAAATCTATTTAGCACCCTTAATCACATGATTAGGCTAATTGAAGAGATAAGGCAAAACCTTTTACCCATGGGACAATAAAAGTATGGGGGATAATAGTTAATCACCCATTTCATTTGCCAGAACATTTCATTTTCTCTCATTCTTCTTCTTCTATTATTTCTCCCCAAGCTAGCAACATACAGGAGAGAGAAAAGAGAGAGGGTTCAGTTTTTCTAAGAGAGGGAGAGGAGTTGTTGTTCATGCATCCTAAGTTCATTACTTACTTTAGAAGAACAAGATCGAAGGATAGCAACCAAAACTAGGTGAGGTTCTCATCCTTTTCTTTTTCTTATTCTTCTTTTATTTCGGTTTTTACCCCATCATATATGGGGGTTATGGTCTAATACTCAAAGTACCCTAGTTCTACATATCATCATGTATGAAACTAAGTATCTTGAGTGTTAGATCAAAGGTTTAGAAGAAGGAAATGAGCATATGTTCTCCAAGGGGTGAAACCCTTGTTTTTCTTCCATTAAATCTTGTGTAACTCAAGTTTTACATCTTGAATTTGTGATCCGTCAAAGGGGGGGTGCTAGATACATAAGTTATCTAGTAAACCCAAGTGGTAGACCACAAATCTGGCAAGTATTGAAGCCATGAGGGCTGTTTTCCCCAAAATAGTCCACATACAAAGTTAAGGTTTCAAAACCCTAAAAAGCTATTGTCCCCGTTTTTCTTGAGGCTGTTTCAGTCAGTTGCAAGTCTTTTAAAAATCCAGGAAAAATCACAAATGTACCTTAAGAAGTTATCTACGTGTAGGAAAAAGAACAGACACGTTTTGATTTATAGGTTGTGCGTAATGGCTATTTCTGTAAAGGACTCCTAAATATTAACACTCGAATTTCTCACTGTGTGTATACTTTGGAAAATTCGAAAGTTTTCTGATGAGGTTCATATATGTTATGAGAGTATACCCTGAAAATTTCAGATTTTTTCTGAGCAAAACTCGATTTATTAAAAATGAAGCAAGATCTGAGTGTTTTGGGCACTTTAAAATTAGTAAATCATTTTCTAAAATTCCAAAAAATTTTGGGGATCAACGTTGGTTCATATACTGTCCAAATCCAGAAAATGAGAATTTTTGGAATCAGTTTGCTATTTTTTCTAAAAATGATGAAGTTATGAATAAAATGAAATAAATAGTTAAATGATGTCTTAAATAAGAAAAATGTGATTTTAATGCTTGAATACTCCTAATATATAATATTGTGACTATTTTAGGGCATTTTGGTAATTTATAATGAGAAATTTTATTTATGACCTTTTATAGATATTAAATAAGAGGTTTAATAAAGGGAGAACAATTAGAATAAATTATTTATTAATTTAATAAATTATTAAAATATTATTATGATATTAATAATATTAAGATATGATATTGTTAAGTAAATAAAAATATTAAGATTAAAACATCATTAAGATATTATTAAATGGTTAATAATATTTGATTTAAGCATTAATAAATAATTAAAGTATTATTAAATGATTAATAATATTAGATTAAAATATTAATATTAGATTAAAATATTATTAAAGCGATTACTAATATTAAATTAAAGTATTATTATTGAGTAAATAATAATATTCAAGATTAAATAAAATGTTATTAAAATGTAATAACATTAGTAAAGGAATAAAATATTATTAAATGATTAATAATATTAGTAATGGAATAAGATATTATTAAATGATTAATAATATTAGTAAATGAATAAAAAATTATTAAATGATTAATAATATTAGTAAATGAATAAAATATTAATACTATTGGTAAATGATTAAAAGTATTATTGATTGATTAATGACACTAAAGCATAAGTAAGATATTATTAAAGTAATAATATTAATGTATGATTAAAATATTATTAAGAGGACTAATAATATTAGTAAAGTACTAAAATATTATTAAGATATTAATAATATTAGTAAGCGAATAAAAGTATTATTAGTGAACTAATGATACTAAGATGTGAATTAAATATTGTCAAGATTAATAATATTAAGTGAATTAAAGATAGTTGTTATTTAATAGTAACATTATCGAGGCAGGATAATATTTCTAAGAACTAATTGTAATATATAATATCTATGTGATTACATAATCTAATGTTATGCTATGGCTAATTGAAAGATTAACTATAGGTCTCTCAAAGGAAGATAATTAAACTGCCTAGCGGATAGATTTTAATTGCGTAAGCCGTAATCTACAAACGAGGCAAGTTTCCTAACTCAAACTCGAGTTATTATTATTTCCAAAGCATGTTAGTGAATAATTATTGATGATTATTCACATCTATATTGATTATTGAAATTCACACTTTCTGCAATTGAATTCCTGTTCTATTATTATTGAACTGTGAATTAAATTAAAGTTCTTTCATTCATGAACTGTTTATGAGATAGATCTATGCTAATTGTATCAGCTAGATCAAGCATGTTTAAATTTGTTAAATCAAATGTATTTTAAAAAGCTGTTCTTATTAAATTGATATGATAAGAACTCTTGACTGAGAAAAGGACGAATTTGATTAGAGCATGATATCGATGCTGGATTATTAAGTGTTTATGCATAAATCATGGGGTATGAAAGCCTTATCCTCTTGAATACCAAAACTTATTAAGAGGTCCAGTTTAAATGGCTGAGAACCTTGGCAAATGTTCATGGTTATTTCAAAACCACTCAGTTCATGTTTTTTAATTATTCAAATATTCAATTGTTGATTATTAATTCATGTTCCTTCAAAATCTTATATTATTGTTGAACAGTGAAAGCAAAACTTCTTTCTAGTCGTGATATATCTCCCTTGTATATAAACTTGCTAAGCAAATTAGTTGCTTACCCTTGCTATATCATGACATTTATTTCAGTTAAGCCTGAAAGATCCAATACGAAGGACAAAGGCAAGGGCAAGATCCAGGAATAATTTAGAATGAATTGTTTGTTATTATTATCTGATGGGATTTCTTATGTAAACCTTTTGTAATATGAATGGTGTGTTTAAGTTAAGATTAAGAAGACCTTGGGACCATGTTATGAAACTTTATTATAATGAACAATATATGTTTATTATTTTGTAATAGTTATAGAATGCTTATGATGATGGTAGATCGTGAGCACTGAATCTGAGGTTAGAGAACCTAGATTTGGGGGCGTCACAGGTTGGTATCAAAGCCGTAGGTTATAAACGTTAGGAATGCGAAACCTAGGTTATAACCTTAGTAGAAAACTCTTATAGAGTATGTTAGGAGATGGATTGTGGAAATTCACCGAGTATGTGTTGTACTTAATAAAATATTATTTCATTTTATCAATGAATATATTTTATTGTGGTACTAATATTGGTTTTACTTATGGTGTTTGTAGGATGTCTGAAGAACACTAGGGCAGTCACTCAGTGGAGCAAGAGCCCATTGAGCGCGAGGTCACGGAAGAAGCCTCTCATGGTCTTCTAATAGGGGATTTGTTGAGGAAAATCAGTCAATTAGAAGGCAGAGTGGGAGAACTAGAGGTTGAAAACCACACACTCTAGTTCACAGAAGGTCAATACAAGGAGGCGACTTATCAAGCCCATATGGAGGTAGTCGAACAAAAGGAAAAGTTGGATGAGTCAGAGTTGCTAGTTGGGATGCTAAGGGTACAGCTAGAACAGGAAAAGGCAAAGTTCGGAGAGCTGAGCGTAGAGCATCTGGCGATGCGAGGTGAGTTTGACGTGGAGATTATTGATAAGATTCGCGTGGCGGAGGCATTTTATGAGTCAGCCAAGCGGGTGGACCAGTTGGAGATAACACTGAAGGCCATGAAGGTCAGGGTCAAGACTTTAGGACTGGCGCTAGACGCAACATATGAAGGCCAGCGCAGTGGGACTAGGAGGGTGCTTTTCGAGATAGGGGAGTTGAGTCGATTCATTCGGCGTAGAGTTATGGAGGGGTTGTTTCCCCAGGAGCCTGTTTAGGTGACCCAGCAGGGCCACCAGTGATGATTATGCTATGGACCAGTTGTAGATAGATGCATTAGTACCCTTTTGTGTAATAGGGTTTTATGTTGATGTAAACCTCAGCAGGTGTGAGGTAGTAGGTAGTTAGGTAGTATCCCTAATTGTGTAAGTAGGGAAGTATCATTTTGAGTTAATCCCACCTTTTGTGTTTAAAATGGGATTATAGCATTTATAAAAATATACCTGTATTGAATATGTGAGACACTGAAGCTTGGTATATGAATATAAATGCATTATTATGATATGTGTTGGAAAATTTAAATAGTAAATTGTCTATTTAATGTTATGTTAATCTAGTAGACTGAACTGGAAATTTTTTTAAAAAAAAAACAAACTTAACTCAGTAATCTGGGAGAAAGACTTCCAAATCTTGGTAATTTAAAACTCTCACATAATGATCGTCTGATTGTTTGAATGCAGTAGCGTGTTACATGCTAAGTACTTATATGATAATAAAACTAGAGTAACGTGTTAGATAATGCCGCCCAGATGTGTACTAAGGAATCAAGAGATCGAATAGTTAGTTAATATTGCAATGGGACCTCAACCAAACTCAATGCAAGACTTTATCAACATGATGGCTGAAGCTATGAGGAATCAAGCTCAACCTGCAGGAAATCAGGCGGGAAACCAATTAGTCAACTTTAAGGACTTCAAGGCAGTATGACCGCCAGAGTTTAGAGGAACAGCAGACCCGATAGAGGCCCAGACGTGGGTAAAGGAGATTGAGAAGGCCTTCATTATTGCTAGAGTAGTAGAAGAGCAAAAAACAATTTTTGCTACCTACTTAATGAAGGGTGAGGCTAACTATTGGTGGGAGGCCAACCAGAACAAAGCCGGGACTGGAATCATTACTTGGGAAGCATTCAAGAAGTTATTCTTTGAGAACTACTTCCCTGAGAGTACACAAGCGAGAATGGAGATCAAGTTTTTGGAATTGAAATAGAAGAATATGTCAGTGTCAGAGTACACTGCGAAGTTCAATGAATTGGCCAAATTCGCTCCACATTAGGTGGACATGGAGGTGAGGAAAGCAAAAAGGTTCGAAAATGGGCTAAAGTCATGGATTTACAGAAAGGTAGCGGTTTTACAAATCACGTCATTCTCAACTCTATTGGAGAAAGCTCTCATAGCGGAAGGTGGAAGCGAAACGGTCTCAAAGTACAATCGGGAGAAGAACAAGAAGAAAGTAGAAGGTGGGAATTAGAATGTTAGCAATGGCGGTAGCAACAACAAGAAGCAGAAATGGAGCAGTGGGGGTAGTAATTTGGAGAGTCAGCAAGGAAGTGTGCAACAAAAAAAGTCGATGTGTGTGGAAAATGTGGGAAGGGTCACTCAGGAGAGTGCCTGAAAGGAAAAATGGTATGTTATACTTGTGGACACGAAGAGCATACCTCACCCAATTGTCCTAAGGTGAAGAAGGGAGGTTTTTTTAACTGTGGTAAAGCGGGACCTCTGATCAAGGATTGCCTGAGGAAGAAAAGCATGCATGGTGGAAACGACAACATGGACAATAACACTAAGACAACTAGTGGAGGACCAACCCAACCAAACAAGCCGACAGAGAGGACATTCAATATGATAGTGCAAGATGCCATGGCATCCAGGGAGGTGGTGTCAGGTATAATTCTGATCAACGATATAAATGCCTATGTGTTATTCGATTCGGGAGCTTCATGTTCTTTCGTATCTGATGAATTTGCTCAAAGATTAAGTTTACCTCGTGAACTATTAGAACACCCCATGAATGTAGAAGTAGCAAACAAAGAAATTATCCTTTTAGACTACATCCATAGGAACTGTTGTGCTGATATAAGAGGGTTTAAGCTTAATGTGGATTTGATACCGATTTGTCTTGGAGATTTTGATGTAATCCTCGGGATGGATTGGTTATTGAGTCACAAAGCGGTCATTAACTGTAAGAAAAAGTGTGTACACCTAAAGACTCCGAATAAGTCAAAGGTGGTATTTCATGGCAGTAAATCACCGAGACAATCTTGTTGTTTGACGATGATTCAAGCAAAGAAGTTGCTTAGGAAGGGTTGTATAGGTTATTTGGTTCACGTTGTGGATACCCGTATAGTCGAGGGTGAACTGGGTCGGATACCTATTGTAAGGGAATTCGTTAACGTTTTCCCAGATGAGATTTTGGGATTGGAACCAGATAGAGAGATAGAGTTTGTTATCGATTTGGCACCAGGGACATCACCGGTATCCAAAGCGCCGTATCGTATGGCTCTGGTAGAAATGAAGGAACTGATGGTTCAACTACAAGAGTTATTAGATAAGGGATACATTCGACTGAGTGTATCACCATGGGGAGCACCAGTCTTATTCGTAAAGAAGAAGGATGGGTCATTAAGGCTTTGTATCGACTACCGAGAGTTGAAAAAGGTCACCATTAATAACAAGTACCCGTTGCCCAGGATCGATGATTTGTTTGATCAGTTAAAGGGGCGAAATACTTTTCAAAAATTGACTTGAGGACCAGTTATCACCAACTGAAGGTGAGGCAGGAGGATGTTCCAAAGACGACATTCAAAACTCGGTATGGACACTTTGAGTTTCTGGTAATGTCTTTTGGATTGACGAATGCGCCAACAGCATTCATGGTCTTGATGAACAGAGTGTTTAAACAATATTTGGATAAGTTTATTATCGTGTTCATTGATGACATTCTGGTATATTCAGAGACTGAGGAAGAGCACGCTGAACATTTAAGGATAGTGTTGGAGACGTTAAGGAGGGAGAAGTTGTATGCAAAGTTCTCCAAGTGTGAGTTTTGGTTGCAGAGAGTGCAGTTTATGGGTCAAGTTATCCACAAGGATGATGTTTCGGTGGATCCAACAAAAGTAGAAGCGGTTATCAACTGGTAACAAACAAAGACGCCGACCTAAATTAGGAGTTTCTTGGGATTAACAGGATACTATCGGAGATTCATCCAAGATTTTTCAAAGATAGCATCGCCATTGACCAACCTTACTAGAAAGGCGGTAAAGTTCATTTGGACGGAGAAATGTGAAGAGAGTTTCATGGAATTGAAGAAGAGGCTCAATCAAGCACCTGTATTGGCTTTACCAGACAACACGGGAGGATCGTAGTGTATAGTGATGCGTCACACAAGGGTCTTGGCCGCGTGTCTTGATCTGAGATGGCAAGGTTATTGCATCACGCTTCACCAAATTTGAAGGACTATGAGAAGGGTTATCAGACTCATGACACGGAGTTAATGTGATGAGTTTTTGCCTTGAAGATTTGGAGGCACTATTTGTATGGGGAGAAGTGTGAGATATATATGGATCATGAGAGTGCAAGTATATCTTCACGTAGAAGGAGCTAAATATAAGGCGCCGCTTGATGGCTAGAATTGATCAAGGATTATGATTGTGAGATTACTACCATCCGAGCAAAACAAATGTAGTGGCAGATACCCTGAGCAGAAAAGGCAGAGAGAAGTTGCTGAAGTTGACCATTCAAGAGGAATTGGTGAAAGATTTCGAACCACTTAACTTAGAGGTTAAGTATCCCATGGAGACCAATGAGAAATTATTTACAGTGACAGTGAGCCCGACTTTATTAGATAAGGTTAAAGAGACTCAAGAGAAGGACGAAGATTGTGACAGTATAAAGAAGCGGTTAGCTGAAGGGGATGAATTGAAATACAAGATTGATGGCACCGGACTGCTGGGGTTCGAAGGACGAATTTGGGTACTGTTAGTACCTGAACTAAGAGAAGAGATTTTGCAAGAAGCGCACAGTACGAGGTACTCGATACACCCAGGAAGCACAAAGATGTATCAATATTTGCGTTAACACTTTTAGTGGCCAAACATGAAGAGGAGGTTGCAGAATGCATCAACAGATGTCTAACTTGTCAGAGAGTCAAGGCAGAGCATTAACGACCAAGTGGATTACTAAAACCTTTAGAGATTTCAGAGTGGAAATGTGAACACATCACGATGAATTTTGTGGTGGGACTTCCAACAACACAAAAAGGGCACGACGCCATATGGGTGATTGTAGATCGTCTTACGAAGTCGGATCACTTTTTGCCGATCAAGATCAGGTATAGTTTGGACCAGCTAGCCAAATTATATATCAAAGAAATTATCTCGAGACATGGCGTACCAGTATCTATTGTGTCAGATCCATGATTCACGTCAAACTTCTGGAAGAGTCTTCAAGAAAGAATGGGGACGCAACTACGGATGAGCACCGCTAATCATCCGCAGATCGATAGACAAAGTGAGAGAACAATTTAAACGCTTGAAGACATGCTCAGAGCTTGTGTGATGGACTTCAATGGTACCGGGAGGATCATCTTCCATTAGTAGAGTTCACATACAACAATAGCTATCACGCCAGCATCGGAATGTCGCCATAATGCAATCTTGTATGGGAAGAAATATAGAATGCCCTTATCTTTGGGATGAAGTGGGTGAGATCATCAATTGATAAGGACTCGGCTGGTAGCAATTTCAAGATCGCTAGAAGAAGATCATCATCAGGTGATAGAGATTTTGAAGTGGAAGCTATGCATTTTGAAAGATCGTCGGAAAGGAAGATTAGTTTTGGAAAGAAAGGTAAACTTAAGAAGAGATTTATTGGACCCTTCGAGATCTTGAGGAAGATAGGCGAAGTTGCGTACGAGGTAGCTCTACCTCCTGAACTGGAATATATTCATAATGTGTTTCATTTGTCAGTGCTACGACTATATAAGACTGATTACAAGCACGTGATATCGTACGAGCCAATTCAGGTCAAAAATGATTTGTTGTACGAGGAAATTCTGGTTGAATTTTTAGATAGAAAGAGCAAAAATTGCGAAATAAGGTTATACATTCTGTAAAAGTTCTTTGGAGGAACCACAATGCTGAAGAAGCTACGTGAGAACTCGAAGAAAAGATGAGGGAAAATTATCCACATCTTTTTGAGTAACCCTATAAGTAATTCCGGGGAAGGAATTCTTATAAGGGGGGATGATGTAATAACCGTGAACTTTAAGTCACTATATATGTATGTACATTATTGATATTTAAAACTTTGTGTTATATAGTGATATAATGTGTGACAACATATGTGAAGTGGTGCATGGATCAATAAACATATACACTATAGTTATGGATATATACATTTATAGATTTCATTAAAAATGAAAACTTTCAGTAACCTAATTATACATTAGGTGAGACAATTAAATAACCTAAGGGTTATGGTAATAAGGAAAGGTTGATTTTTAATATGTATACTAACTTAAGTGGGTAATCTTGTTATTTTAAGTGACTAATAATTTTAAACCTAATTCTAGTAAACCTAATTAGGTTATGAGCTAAAGTCACATGTATAAGTAATTAAATTTTATAAGATTGGAAATGGAAACCTAAATAATCAATTTGGGTATCATATATTAAAATTGTTAGACTATGTTTATTATTATGGACCCAAAATAATTAAAGAGAAGCCCAAAAGAAATAAAATGCAAACCAATACTTAGCCTACTTGATTAAGGGTATTTTATACTTTTGATTAATCAAATTTGTGCATTAAAATAAAAGCAAAATGGAGAATATAATGGGGAAAGGGGACCGACCAATTAGGCCTTTTTTAAGCAACAAGATTATGCTAATCAAGTTCCTTTATTAGTAACTCTTACATCAAGGACAAGTGTGTCCATCTCCCATTGGTTGAAAATCTATTTAGCACCCTTAATCACATGATTAGGCTAATTGAAATAGATAAGGCAAAGCCTTTTATCCATGGAACAATAAAAGTATGGGGATATTAGTTAAATCACCCATTTTATTTGCTAGAATATTTCATTTCTCTTATTCTTCTTCTTCTATTTTTCTCCCAAGTTAGCAAGATGCAAGAGAGAAAAAGAGAGGGTTCAGTTTTGAGAGAGAGAGAGAGAGTGTGTTGTTGATTAATGCACCCTAAGTTATATACCACTTTGGAAGAATAAGGAAGGATAGCAACCAAAACTAGGTGATCAAGGTATAACCTAATCTTTTTATATTCTTCTTATATTTGTGATTTATAGCAAGATTTGTTGGGGTTATGAACTAATACTCAAGATACCCTAGTTCTACATATCATCATGGATGGAACTAAGTATCTTGAGTTTTAGATCAAAGGTTTAGAGGAAGGAAATGAGCATATGTTCTCCTAGGGGTGAAACCATTGTTTTTCTTCCACTAAATCTTGTGTAACTCAAGTTTTACATCTTGGATTTGTGATCCGTCAAAGGGGGTGCTAGATACATGAGTTATCTATTAAACCCAAGTGGTAGAACACAAATCTAGCAAGTATTGAAGCCGTGAGGGATATTTTCCCAAAATAGTCCACATAGAAAGTTAAAGTTTTAAAAACCTAAAAAGTTATTGTCCAGTTTTTTTTGAAATTTTGTTTTGAGTTAGGTTTGCAAGTCTTTTAAAAATATGGGAAAATCATGAGTAAATTAGAAGTTATCTCCGTGTAAGAAAAAAAGAAAAGACGCGTTTCGATTTATAGGTTGTGCGTAATGGCTATTTCCATAAAGGACTCCTAAATATTAACACTCGAATTTCTCTTTGTGTATAACTTTGGAAAATTCACGAAATTTTATAGATATGTTTATATATGTTATGAAAGTATACCGAAAATTGCAGATTTTTCTTAGCAAAAATTCGATTTATGAAAAATGAAAGAAAGATCCAAGTGTTTTGGGCACTTTAAAATTAGTAAATCATTTTTAAAATTCCAAAAAATTTGGGGATCATTGTTGGTTATATAATGTCCAAATCCGAAAAAGAAGAATTTTAGGAATTAGTTTGGTATTTTTCCTAAAAATGATGAAGTTATGAATAAAAGGAAATAAAAGTTAAATGATGTCTTAAATAAGAAAAATGTGATTTTAATGCTTGAATACTCCTAATATATAATATTATGACTATTTTATGACATTTTGGTAATTTATAATAAGAAATATTATTTATGACCTTTTATGGATATTAAATAAGAGGTTTTATAAAGGGTGAACAATTAGAATAAATTGTTTATTGATCTAATAAATTATTAAAATGTTATTATGATATTAATAAATTGTTTATTGATCTAATAAATTATTAAAATGTTATTATGATATTTCAACACAATAGTTATAATAGTGAGGACTACTAATGCTATCATCTGGACCATCACTCCGTTCCCCGACTCGTCCCAGCTATATTCTCATTTCCTGAAGAGAACAGTGAAAGAAATGGTGAGCTTAACTAGCCCAGTAAGAAATATTATGACTAAGATAATGCAGAATAAATTATCATTAGCCTTCAACAATGTTAAACTGATAAAATACAATAGACATCAAGTTTAACTGCAGGGGAATAAGCAATCCATTAGAAGAGTCAAGTAGAGCATGATATCTACTATCTTCTATGATTTAAAATGTTTTCATCAATTTTTATCTCTCGAGACTCAAACAATAAATAAACCACATCATCAAGTCATCCCCGCACTCTGAGCCAAGGATATTCATTAAATCATCAATGGTCATGACTATCTTTGAATAATTCCGGTTATAATCATACCAAAAAATCGTCCATCAATGCACTCACATGTGCTCACGAGGACTTTTACCACATCATTTATAACATTACAGGTCATGATTATACCGAATAATCCCTGTCATAATCATACGAAGTCCATCTATGCACGTAAGCCAACGATAACTTTTATAACAAATAAGCATGAGGATGATGACAATGACATAATAATTCAATAAAACAAGTTCAAGAATAAATTTTAAAGATTTATAAGTTAATTTATCTTGAAATCAATTACGTCCAAATTGTCAACACGATCTTCGCTTTGTGGAGTAAAATTCAAGAATGCTCAGAAGAATATTTCCATGAAAAGATATCGGATGAAGCGCAAATATCCAGGATATTCTACTAATTTCATGGAGTATAGAAGCCAAAACTTTAACCAAATGAGTATCATAGAATATATGAAACGGCAAATGGATTTTCACCCGCCATGCAGTAATCCACGTAGACAGATCATTTCCACAATTTAATAAGGAATGAATACGAAGGATCATTCACCATGCATGTGATAATCCACATAGACATGTTATTCCAACAGAATAATAAAGAATGGAACCAGGTCATGGGTAATCCGCACAAACAGGATATTCCAACAGAAATAATAAAGAATGGAATAACTGAAGAATTCACCGTGCATGCGATAGATCGCCATGCATAATGAGTTATTCCAATGTAATAATAAAGAATGGAACCCAGTCTCAAGCGTAATCCGCATGCAGATAGGATATTCCAGCGAATAATAAAGAATGGAATAACAAAGAATTTACCATGCATGTGATAGATCGCATGCATAAAAGTTATTCCAATGAGAATAATAAAGAATGGAACCAGTTCTAACGTAATCCGCATGCATGAGGATATTCCAAATGAATAATAAAGAATGGAACCAGTGTCTAGCGTAATCATACATGCAGATAGGATATTCCAATGTAATAATAAAGAATGGAATAACAAAGAATTCACCGTGCATGCGATAATCGTGCATGATAAAAGTTATTCCAACAGAATAATAAAGAATGGAACCAGTCTAGCGTAATCCGCACGCATGTGATATTCCAACAAAATAATGAGGAATCGAACCAGGTCTAGCATAATCTGCATAAACAGGATATTCCAACAGAATAATAAAGAATGGAATAACAGAAGAATTTCACCATGTATGCGGTACATCGCATATCAAGTTATTCCAACATAATAATAAAGAATGGAATAACAGAAGAATTTCACCATGTATGCGGTACTTCGCATAGACATGTTATTCTAACATAATAATAAAGAATGGAATAACAGAAGCTCTCTTCATGAATACAAAAGAAATAATACCCCTTACCTTAGAAAGAAATTGGATACTGGAGTAGAGAGGTAGCAGACTTCTCTTCTTCTTTCTCTCTATAATTTCTCTCTATAATAATTGCTTTATAGCTTTAGTGAATTGGTGAGAAATGAAGGAAAAATGAGCTTCTATTTATAGGAAAATATAGTTTCGATAATTGTACGTTTTGGGGCTCGAAATATTACAGTACAATACCTTCAACTTTTCTTTCATTTTTAATTTAGTCCTACAAGTATTATCAAACTTGCACCACCTCCCCTAATAGTAAATAATGTGAATCAATAGTTCAATCATGTGAATCAATAGTTATAATCATGTGAAAATTCGAATTACAGTATAGTACCTCCATCTATACCTCCATTTTTAACTTAGTCATGCAAGTATTATCAATCTTGCACCAACTCCCCTAATAGTACAAGAATGTGAATCAATAGTACACACATGTGAACAAATAGTTATAATCATGTGAATTAATAGCAATTAATTGCTCATTTATCCGGTTAATTACCCGACTGGTCAGTATAACTTCCAGACATCAATTAATATCAAAATAAATGTCGATTTCCACAAACACTAATAATTCCAACACAATGGAACTATCAATTTCATCTTTAATTAACACAAAATTATTCATCTTTAATATTATAACTCACAATATTTAACAACCAAGTCATTCACAGGAAAGAGGGGGATTTATCCTTATTGGCGCGCAATTAGATGACCAAACCTCTCATTGACAGAACTTTTAGACATTGTAAATATTACAGTTTAATTATATGAATAACTTTGTTGTCTCAATTATTGATTTAATAATATATCATATAATACAGATGATACTGTGACAATAATTGAATCAATAATATGAGAGATATGATGCAGAATTCTCGTAGCAATAATTGAGTATAACAGAGTGACTTCTCACGTAAGCATCAATAATCAATACCGTGTGCTACTATGCAACCACGCCAGACATCGTATTCTTTTACTTTTACTACCAAGGGTAGTTCAACGGTTTTAACGGTAAAACTTTCGCAGTTATTTTTATAAAAAGATAATTATGTCATTTTCTAACTACGACAATACTTCTATTGTGGGGTCCACCAATGATTGTGCCATCATACGAATATTCCCTGTTAAAACAAATATTCCCTGACCAATCGAATATTATATAACCACTTGCTTACTTTGCAAAATTTGTAAATATTACCCACAACTATAACATTATATCAAATCCACACCATAATATTCAAAAATATATTTCGAGAAAATTATTCTTTATTCATAAAAGTTGGGGTCTTACACCCTTGCTATATCAAGACATTTATTTCAGTTAAGCCTGAAGGATCCAATACGAAAGACAAAGACAAGGACAAGATCCAAGAATAGTTTAGAATGAATGTTAGTTATTATTATCTGATGGAATTTCTTATGTAAACCTTTTGTAATATGAATGGTGTGTTTAAGTTAAGGTTAAGAAGACCTTGGGACTATGTTATGAAACTTTATTATAATAAACAATGTATGTTTATTATTCCGTAATAATTATAGAATGCTTATGATGATGATAGATCGTGAGTACTAAATCTGAGGTTAGAGAACCTGGAGTTGGGGGCGTCACATCTATGAGTTCCAGACCACTAATCGCATGACATACTACAAGATCAAACACTTAAAACACAAAAACCAAACACAAATAGAGATCTACAAGGCCTGACATTTGGTTGTCAGAACACAAAACAAAATTTTCAAGATTTTTGAAATTTTTAATTTTGAGCACTTAGGTGTTATGGATCTACAAGATACCAACCCAGATCACTTAAATAGACTACATACAACATGTTTAAACATTAAAACCTAAGATCTAACATGGAATCAAAACTCAAATTTCTTGGTTAGGGTTTTATACCTTTCTTGCTAAATCTTGTTTCTGGCTTCTGATTTTGTTAAAGGTGATCTTGGAGCTGGTTTTGTGACTGATATGTCTTGATATTTTCGGAGGTTTGAGCTTGAGAGAGTCAAGGATGAGAATTGTGCAAAAATTAGGCTAGCAAATGATTTTCTCTCTCTCCCAATCTATATATATACTAAGCTAGATGCATTGTATAGCTGATATATAGGCTGATTGCTGGAGTTTTTTTAGCACATGGGGTAGTTAAGTTTGGTCACCAACTCACCTATAGTCAAAACCTATATACCAACTTATTAAAAAAATACAAAAAGGGCATTTTGGTCAATAACCTTGCAATTTTAATGGCCAAATTGTAATCTTAACAAACCCTTAAGGTTTGACCCTTAGGGTTTAACCTTAAGATTTATCATATAGAATTTGTAGGATTTAGTAATTAGGGTTTTAAAAATGTAAAATTTTAGTTTCTAAAATAAAAAATTAATTTCTAAAAATTACAAATTAGGTTTTTCTTAATTAGGTTAGGTTTCTAATTTCCTTATACATGAACATTAGGGTTTAAAAATCACTAAATATAATTAACCTTGCTAATTTTAGCAATTAGGGTTTACAATTTTGATAATTAGGATTACCAAATCACAATTAGGGTTTCTAATTACCAATTTAGGGTTATAGATATTAGGGTTTTAAATTACTAATTAGGTTTTCCATAATTAGCAATAAAATCTAATATACATGATATTAATCACATTAACACAATTTCTGACTAATCACAAACTCCAGTTTAGGTTTCAAACTAGATACAAACCCCCGCGTTGCGGCAGAATTATTCAATTTTTTAATAATAAATGTGTACGTATAATTAATAAATCAAAATATAATAAGAACATGGTAGATTGTTGTACGATGATCAAATTTTACCCAGAAAAATAGATGAATATATATTGTAAGGGATAGTGTTGAGATAAAGTAATGATTTTATTAAATAATAATTAAATTACAAAGTATAATATCAAAAGCAGTTGAAATTATCAAAGCAGTTTAGATTTTTAGTGATTTAGGGATTATAAATCTAAAAAATTAAGAGAATGACATTATGTTATTAATGCTTGTTTACATTTGTAGTGATTTAGAAGATTATAAATTCAAAAAATTAATTAATAACATAAAATAGTGATTTTATTAAATAATAATTAAATTACAAAGGATAATATCAAAATAGTTGATATTATCAAAACAGTTTAGATTTTTAGTGATTTAGAGGAATATAAATCTAAAATTTTGGGGAATAAATTAGGATTTGTTTTCATCCTCATTTGTTAGGTTAGTTGGACAATTATATTAAGAGTCTTAAAGAACATTAATTAGACAGGACACGTGTTAAATTGTGGAAATGACAGGTGTCAAGTTATGGTATTATGTACTGTGTTTTAGTATATATAATAGATTAGGGTTTCTAATTTCAGAAATTAGGGTTTTAATTTACAATTATAGTTTTCCATAATAATAAGGCTTTACCTAAAATACAAATCGTATAACACATAACACAGTATCTTAACAGATTTTTAAAGTCTCATTTGACTTCAGAATTAGGGTTTAAATGTAATACTGGGGTTTATATAAATATTCCTAGGGTTTGGTTATAATACACCATAATTGACCAACCATTATCAATATGTACATATAGTACATATTTATAGCACTAAAAAATCAAAATATAATTAATATTATATTATTATTCTCATTCTTGATCAAAATCCAAAATCGGGGTTTGGATTTCATATCTAATTTATTCTTCATATATAACATTATTAATTAAGTTAAAATAATTAACTTAATTAATCTAACATAAATTCATATAATAAATAAATAATTATTATAATAATTCTAAAATCATTTCATATATTATTTAAATAATATATATTTATATTTTTATGGAAAATAATTAATAAAAACATTTCTACTATAAAATTAATTATTATAAGAATATAATTTATAATAATTAATAATTCTAAAATAAAATTATTTAAAATTATTCATGTAATAAATAAATTTTTATTTATCACAAATATACATATACACATTATCTTGGCACATATTCCCCATATTTATTTTAATAAATAAAAAAAAATTATACGCAAAATTTTTAATTTATTTATATAGAAAATATCAGGTTGTTACACATACTATGAACATTGTTTTCAATTTTCGAATAGGTTTAGTAGAACTTCATCCGTAAACCGTCATAACTTATGGGTACAGGGGGTGATCAGCCCGGTATGCCCTGTATTGATCAATACTACATGCAATAAAGATATTATCCTTCACTCTGTCCGCCTTGGGCGCATAAAAGTTTTCCCATGTTTGGGATGTTCATACTTAGTCGGGAATCCGAACCAAAACAATTTGATTAGATACAAAAAGGTTTTATCATATTCAATTATGTTTCTAAATCTGTGTCTAGCTGGTCAAATAGCTTAGACGACTCTTTGTTATCGTATACATACTAGGATAAATAGGTGTGTGTATATATATATATATATATATATATATATCAACATGTGATTAAATACAATGATTATCCAAGTGGGGACACTTGAATAACCATATTTAGAAATTAAAGAACAGAATATATAACTGAATTAAAATATAGTACCATGTTGATAATCAATGATCAGATATAACATATATAACAATAAGGTTAATAATTTGGTACAATAATAATATAATTTCGAATCTTCTTACTCATGTCCATTGCATAAAAAAAATTCAAAGGTAGGGATACTTGCCTGGTACGCTGCTTACATTTCGCAACTTAGTTCTATCTTTTGTATAACAGCCTATCAGTCATAAGATCATTTTATTGATTAGAATAACATATCGTAACACATAATACTGCTTATCGCAGTCAGCACATTACCTAATCACATTGTCACACATATTCAATAGTTATTGAATCACAAACAAACATTAATACAGTCAAAATATCTAAGTCCAGATCAATTTCTAAAACATGTTGGTGTAAAATGACAAAGCTGACTTTATCGGAGTAATTATCGAAGTCTAAGACTCTATTCTAAAGTTCAATATCCAAGTATCATCATTATATCATTTTAAATAACTTATAATAATTTTAAAATATTTATTATAATTTATCATGAATTTTCAAACACTCGAATCATTATTAAATGATTTAAATATTAAACAATTCTACTATCATTAATATTTAATTAATATTAAACTATTAATGAAACCATTGCCAAAATATTAAAGTTATTTATAATAACTCAAAATAATTTTAAAGTATTAATATTACCCTTAAATAATTTTTAAAACATTTAAATCATTCTTTAAATAATTATCATTAATATTAAAATATTAATGTACTATTTATCAAAATATTAAAAGTCATTAAGTATAACTTAAAATATTTTTAATTCATTTATATCCTTTTAAATGATTTTTAAATTAATAAAACCATTTTTAAACCATTTATTTAATATAATTATTAAATAAATTTAATATCATTAATATTAAATTAATATCATTAATATTAAATTATTAATAAAATTATCCTTTAAATATTAAAAGTTATATTTTATAACTTAAAATATCTTTAAACAATTTATTTTCATTTAAAATGATTTTTATAATAATAAAATCATTTTTAAACTAAATTATTTAATATAATTATTAAATAACTTTAATATCATTAATAATAATTAATTAATGAAATTTACCTTTAAATATTGAAAGTTATATTTTATAACTTAAAATATTTTTAAATACCTTATTATTATTTAAAATGATTTTAATATAATAAAATCAATTTTAATTTATTTAATTCATTTATTAAATAACTAAATTATCATTAATATTAATTTATTAATGAATTTCATCACAAAATATTAAAAGTCATTAAAAATAACTTAAAATATTTTTTATACCATTTTAAATGATTTTTAAGTATTAAAATCATTTTTAAATAATTTATTTAATATAATTATTAAATAAATTAAATACCTTTAATATTTCAAAAATATTAATTATTTATGAAATATATTAAAAATTAATTTTTAGACTTTAAAATACCTTTTAATAATTTATTTGGTATTTTTAATAATTAAAAAACAATTTTCTATAATTATCTAATAAAAATATAATTTTTATAAAGAAAGCGTAAGCTAAAGACCGCTTTATAGAGATGTAACTGGCGCTATAGGTGTTCTTCATGTTCTTCATCAAAACCCAGAACATTCATGTCAGCTTCGAGTGACTTAGTTTGACCAAACATAGATCCTAGATCTTAAAGTTTCTGGGCATATTGTTAGTCAGATCTTGTAGTGCTAGTGTAAGACTACAATATCCAACAACAAACATGACGAAACAATATCACAATAAGTAGATATAATCATGGAAAGTGGCTGTCAAAGCTGTTCTTCATTATTGGGTTTGCCCAGAAATGAAGAACAATACGACCTGCCCACTTTGGGCTTCCACAACTAGCTTTTCCTGTAATGTTTTAGTGATCTATCGATTTCAGGTTGTAGGCAACATGTACGACTATAGATCCATTACATAAAATCATCAAAACAACAATACAACAAGAAGATACAAGCTGGTCAACCTATGTCAGAAATAAGGTTCAACCAGTTACTGGAAATTCCCATAAACAGAAAATATGACTGGATGGCCTACTTTGACCATCTACTACATTAAATCTATTTGATTTTTAGGAGATTTTAAGACATAAATATGGAGTCCATATACCATATTACAACTTAGATACACTAATCATAACAAAACATCAAAACACAATCAGATCTGGAACCATCAAAACTTGTCAGACACGATCTGGGGAAATCTGGGTTACCCAGAAACTTTGCAAGTCATGGTCGGTCAACGCAGTTTGACCTTCCATAACTTGCAATCTACATATGATCTAAGCCTGATTTCAAGCCCAGATCAAAGTCCTACTAGCATACTACAACTACAAACTTTCATAACATAAAAATCATTTAAGATCACAAAGATATAAGGCCTGACATTCGGTTGTCAGAACATAAAATAAATTTTTCCAGATTTTGTAAATCTTCAAATCCGAGCCTCTAGATGTTATAGATCTAACATCTAGCAACCCAGATCATCTATTTACATCATAAGCAACATATTTTAACACTAAAAAACTAACATCTAACAACAGATCAAAGATCAGATTTCTAGTTAGGGTTTATACCTCACTTTGAAATTTTTTTTATTCTAGGCTTCTAGATCTGTTATGAAGTTCGTGGGGCTTGATTTAGTGACTGCAAAACTGATAATTTTCGTGGATTTTAGTGAGAGAGAAGATTGGTTGGGTGTTTGAGCAAAATGAGCAAAAATGTGACTTTCTCTCTCTCTCTTTGATCTTTATATAATACTAGTATGCAATGTATATGGCTGGCAATAGGCTAATATATGTTGATTTATGGCACATGGAGTTGTTAGATTTGGTGAACAACTTCACCTAATTTCAAAACCTACATGCTAGTTTCAATAATGCACAAAAGGGCAATTTAGTCTTTTGACTTGAGAATTTAATGGCAAAAATGTAAACTTGGCAAACCCTTAGGGTTTGACCCTTAGGGTTTAAACCTAAGGTTTAGCATATAATTTGTAGGATTTCTAATTAGGGTTTGTACAAAAAATTAAAATTTTAGTTTCTAAAATTTGTAATTAGGGTTTTCTTAATTAGATTAGGTTTCTAATTAAATTATACATGAACATTAGGGTTTAAAGTTCACTAATTATAATTAACCTGGCTAATTTTTGCAATTAGGGTTACCAAATCACAATTAGGGTTTCTAATTTCAAAAATTAGGGTTTTAGTTTATAATTATGATTTTCCATAATAATAAGGCTTTACCTAAAATACAAATCATATAACACATAACACAGTGTCTTAACAGATTTTTGTAGTCTCATTTGACTTCAAAATTAGGGTTTAATAGTAATACTAAGGTTTATAAAAATATTGCTAGGGTTTGGTCATAGTACACCATAATTGACCAACCATTAATAATACATACATACATTACATATTTATAGCACTGAAAAATCAAAATATAATTAATATTATATTATTATTCTCATGCCTTGCTCAAAATCCAAAATTAGGGTTTGGATTCCATATATCGATTCATTCTTCATATGTAACATTATTAATTAAGTTAAAAAAACTAACTTAATTAATCTAACATAAATTCATATATTAAGATAAATAATTATTATAATAATTCTAAAATCACTTCATATATTATTTAAATAATATATGATTATGTTTTCATGAAAATAATTAATAAAAACATTTTTACTATAAAATTAATTATTATAAGAATATAATTTATAATAATCAATAATTCTAAAATAAAATTATTTAAAATTATTCATGTAATAAATAAATTTTATTTATCACAAATATACATATACACATTATCTTGTCACATATTCCCCATATTTATTTTAATAAATAAAAATAATAATTTATACATAAAAATTTACGATTTATTTATATAGAAAATATCGGGTTGTTACAACAAACAAGTATTGTGTTGACAATTTGGATATTATTGAATTATGGATAAATTAAATTATAAATCTTTAAAATTTATCCTTGCTCTTATTTAAATAAATTCTTATATCATTGACATCATCCTCATATTTATATTGTGATAAAAGTCATCTTTGGCTTACATGCATAGATGGACTATTGATTGGTATGATTATGACCAGGTATAATTCAGTATAATCATGACCCATAATGTTAAAAATAAGTCTCAGCGATAAATTTGATGATAAACTTTTTAAATCATAGAAGATAGTAGATATCATGCTCTACTTGACTCTTCTAATAGATTGCTTGTTCCGTTGCAGTTGTTGATCTAAAACTCGTTGTCAATTGTATTCTATCAGTTGTTATACTATTGCAGGCTACGGATAATTTATTCTGCATTATCTTAGTCATAATATTTCTTACTGGGCTAGTTGAGCTCACCATTTTCTTTCATTATTCTCTTCAGGAAATGAGAATATAGCTGGGACTAGTCGAGGAATGGATTGACGGTCCAAATGGTGGCTATAGTAGCTCTCACTATTCTGTGAAATAGTGTAATAAGATTGGATTTAAGTTTTGATATTGTCTATGAGAAAATATTCGTGTTAAAACTCACAGCTTATGTTTTTTTGTCATATTTTGCACGACAGTTGTATAATTAAGTTGTAGTTGTATTTTATACCATGTATCTGGTGACCCAAGATTGGTGATGTATATCTATTTTAGGGGTGTCACAGTTGGTATCAAAGCTTAGGGATATGATCCCTGGTTGAGATGTGAGACTAGAACTAAAAGGGGAGAGACAAGTAATTCCTTCGCTAGTATGACCTACCTAAGTTTAGTTATTATTTAATTAGTCGATCAGAGTATAGGGATAATATGTGGCATGTCAATTTCTTTAATTAACCCTTATTTTGTGGCAGTATTTAAGAATGACATCTGAAAATCAAGAGATGAACACATATAGAGTTTTAAGTAATGAATTGAGGAGAATTTTATGATCAAAATATAGAATTGGAAGATCGTATTCATGAGTTAGAAGTGCATGGTGAAGAACGGCAGGCGGTTGTGGAATAAAGGGATGCAACCAAGTCAATTCCAACGGTAATGATGACACCAAAGGCTGTCCCAGACAAGTCAAAATTGGTAGTTTAACTGAGAGCGTTTGTCGAGGAAAACGAACGAAGTTATCATGGGTAAGTTAATCATAAACTCTTGTGAAGTCTATAACTTATTCGATAACTGTTCTACCCGCTCTTTTATTTCTCCTACTTGCGCTCAACGTTTAAATTTGACTCCGAAGAAATTATACTTTAACTTATCTGTTGAAACTCTTTTAGGAGAAACCTTCGTTACATCCACCATTTATAAATCTTTTTTGATTCAAATCGATACCCTCACGTTACCTGTCGATCTTATCTCTTTGAAAATACTTACCTTTGATGTGATTCTAGGAATCGACTGGTTAACTACTCACCATTCTAAAATTGATTGTTTTCATAAGGTTGTTAGTTTTCATATTCCTAACCAACCTATTATGCGAATTCAAATAACCAAATCACTAAAGTCAATCACTGTCATATCAAGCCATAAGTAAAGAGCCCCAAGCCTTTCGCTGGTGACTTCCTTGTGTGGGAATGCACCGAAGCCAGACTTTTCATAGGGGACGCCGTGAAAACGGTGGAAAGTCAATAGTATCAATGTGAGGTGCTATCCAAGTCTTTGATGAGAGTCACAGTTTTGAATGATATTTTTATCGTTAATAAATTTCCTGACATATACTCTGAAGACTTCCTATCTTACCCGTAGAGCGTTAATGTAAGACCCCAGCTTTTATAAATAAAGATGAATTTTCTATAAATATTATTTTTGAATATTATGGAATAATTTGATATAATGTTATAGTTGTGGGTAATATTTATAAATTTTGCAAAGTATGCAAGTGGTTATATTATATTCGATTGGTGGGGAATATTAGGTTTAGCGAGGGAATATTAAATACAATGGCTCAATCATTGGTGGACCCACAGCGAATTATTGTCGGATTGAAAGCGAAAAAATATTTTATTAAAATAACGGCGGAAGTTTTCTGGTTGATCTTGTTGAACTACTCGGTAGTAAAAATACGATGAATACATGTGGTTGCATAGTAGCTTTACGGTATTGATTATTGATGCTTATGTGAGAAGTCACTCGTTTGTTTGATTCCATTATCATCATGAATTATTATAGCGATAATGACTTTTTGTTTTATTCGTATTATTAACGTAATAAAAGCGAAACATCTTTTATATAAAGCAGAATACTTTATTAAAGTTATTTTATAAATAAAATATATTATATGTTATTATATGCATAGTGTTGCATAGTGTTTTGCATAGTGTTTTGCATAGTGTTTGCATAGTAAAATGTTTTTATATAAATAGAATATATTATATTTTATTTAAAAGATTTTGCTTTAAATATGGACCGTCAGATTAAAGTAAATCAATACTGGATAGTTTCATGGATTAATTCTTATGCATTCCATTTTCCTATAAATAGAAGCTCATTCCTTCATTATTTTCTTACGAATTCATTGAAACTAGAGAGAGAAATTATAGAGAGAAGCTATAAAGAGAAAGTTATAGAAAGAAGAAGAGTATTCGCTACTTCACTACTTCTATATTAGGTTCTTTTACGGTAAGGGGTGTTATTCTTTCTTCTTGAAGAGAACTTACATTATTCCATTCACTATTATTACGTTGGAATAACTTTGTAAAAGTGGCATACCTATACATACTTAACTCTCATGGCAGATACCCTATACTTGGTGAAATCCTTATGTTATTCCATTGCTTATTATTACATTGGAATAACTTTTGTATCTGTGATTTACCCTATACTTGGTGACATTCTTCTATTATTACATTGGAACATCACATGCATGTGTTTTACAGGACTGGTTAAAATCTTTATTATTATTATTCATTGGAACATCACATGCATGTGTTTTACAGGACTGGTTAAAATCTTTATCATTCTGTTGGAATATCCTATCGTGTGTTTTACACCGGATCAGTTCCATCTTTATTATTACATGTTGGAACATCACATGCTTGTTGTGAATTTCACGACACAGTTCCGTTATTATTATTACATTGGAATAACCATACATCATGAATACCGCATGCATGGTGATTTCTTTTGTTATTCCATTCTTTATTATACCGGTTGGTTAAAACTTTGACTTCTATACTCCATGAAATTAGTAGAATATCCTTGATATTTGCGTTTCATCGATATCTTTTCATGGAAATATTCTTACGATCATTCTTGAATTTTACTCTACAAAGCGATATCATGTTGACAATTTGGACGTTAATAATTCTGGATAAAATAATTCTTGAACTTGTTTTATTGAATTCTTATATCATTGTCATCATCCTCATGTTTATATTTTTTAAAGTCATACATGGCTTTTTGTAGAGCATGGATGGACTTGGTATGATTATGACCGGGGATTATTGATTGTAATCATGGTAGTAATGTTACAAATGATGTGGTAAAAATCCTCGATTGGCGTAGTGCATTGATGGATGATTGTTGGCATGATCATGACCATTAATGAATACACAACTATTCTTGGCCCGTAGTGCGAGGGAATAATTGTGGTCTTGATACTAAAGAATATCCTTGGCCGTAGTAGTGCGGGGGTGATTCGATGATGTGGATTATTTATTAAAGTCGAGTCTCGGCTATAATGATGATGAAAAACCTTTTAAATCATAAAAGATAGTAGATTTTATTTTCTACTTGACTCTTTTAATGGATTGCGTATATTCATTATGATTAAAGCTGGTTGTCATTGTATTTTATCGGTTTAACATTGTTGAAGACTATTGATAATTTATTACGCATTATCTTAGTCATAATATTTCTTCTTGGGCTAGTTGAGCTCACCCTTTCTTTCTTTGTTCTCTTCGTGAAATGAGAATATAATTGGAGACGAGTCGGGGAGCGGAGTGATGGTCACGAAGATAGCATTAGTAGTCCTCACTATTACGTGAAATAGTGTGATAATAATTGTAATGAGGACTTTTTGTTTGAGTTTGTATAATATCTAGTAGGCGATATTTGTATTTAAACTCACGGTTTATGTCGTATTATACTGAAAGCAGTTATGTTAATAAGTTGTATTTAAATTCTGTACCATGTAAGTGGCGACCCAAGATGGGTGATGTATACCTAATTTTGGGGGCGTCACAGTTAAATTGAATTTTCTATTGACCCCAGTTGGTATCAGAGCTAAGGGATATGATCCCTGGCTAAGATGTGAGAAAAGTACTAGGAGGGGAAAGACGGAGAATACCTTCGCTAGTATGACCTACCTAAGTTTATGTGCTATTTTATTGGTCGGTCAGAATATAAAGATAATTGTTACATGTCAATTAATCTTTTGTTTTTTGGCAGTATCTGAAAATGACATCTGAGAATGTTGAGAATAGCAATGGAGCACAGGCGATCGTTGATTCACCACATATCAATAATCAGGATAATGTGCATCAGGAAGGCGACAATCCTCATGCAAACAAACAACAACAACGACCAAATGATGAATGATCAAATGTTCGGAGGCTTTATGCAATTTATGCAACAATGAAAGAGAGGCGACTCTATCCAAAAGCGTAGGTGGAAACACGGAAAACTCTCGAGGCGGTCACCGCTAAACAATTCAAGGAGCTGGGACCACCGGAGTTTAAGGAGAGCCAAAACCACTTGGCGGAAGCATGGATAAAGCAGATTACCAAGATATTTGATGTCTTGGGATGCTCCGAGGAGCAAAAGGTTCCCTTCACGCCTTTATGTTGCTTGAGAGGCGGATTCTTGGTGGGAATCGGTAAAAGCGTACTCAACTTCTTTGTCTTGAAGATATCTTGGGAGAAGTTCGGGGAGGCATTCAACGACAAATACTTTCACGAAAGTATTCGCCACATGAAGGAGGTAGAGTTTATCAAGTTGGAACAAAACAATATGGCCAAGTGTCATGATACGAGGCAAAATTTACGGAGTTATCACGGTTTCGTCCCACTTGGTGGATAATGAAGAGAGAATGGCGCGAATGTTTTTAAGAGGTTTGAAGTCGGAATCGTCAACATCTTATTTCTCATAAAGCGTGTTTGTATTCAGATGTTGTAAATAGGGCTCGATTAGTGGGTAGCGATAATGAGTCAACGTAACTAAAAAGAAGCGTGTAAGCAAAGTTATAATACCGGTGAGAGTAGTCATCGAGCGGTGACAACAAGCGTGGAGGGAATCAGCGGGCCGAGATGGTAACCACTCCGGTGGTAATCGAGGCCAAAACAATAAGAATGGACATTTCAAGAAAGCGGAGATTCAATGATGATGGAAAGGCGTCGACCAAAGATCCGTTATTAAGGAAGGAAAGACCACCTATCATATGCTTCAAATGCGGAGAAGAGGGACACATCGGTCCGAAGCTGTGCCATGCTTAGTCAAAGCATGTTATAATTGTGGAAGAGAAGGTCACTTAGCTCGATTTTTATCGCGTTCAAGACAAATTCAACTAGGATGGAGGCACCAAAAAGTAGTCCCGGAAAAGTCAAAGCCGGTAGTCTGAGGGAGGCGTTTGTTGTGACCTCCCAGAGAGCAAGGAACCGAATGAGGTCATCACGGGTAAGCTTATCATAAACTCTAATGAAGTCTACACTTTATTTGATACCGGTTCTACCCATTCTTTTATTTCTCCTACTTGCGCTCATCGATTAAATTTGACTCCGGAGAAATTAGACTTTGACTTATCTGTGGAAACTCCGTTGGGAGAAACCTTCATTACATCCACTTTGTTTATAAGTCTTGTTTGGTTCAAATCGGTACCCTCACATTACTGTCGATCTTATTTCATTAAAAATACTTGCATTTGGCGTGATTCTAGGGATTGATTGGTTAACTACTTATCATGCAAAAATTGATTGTTTTCGTAAGGTTGTTAGCTTTCATATTCCTAATCAACCTATTATCGAATTCAAACGACCAAACCATTAAAAATTAATCACGGTCATCTCAAGCCATAAAGCTATTCGTTTATTGAAAAATGGATGTCAAGCTTTCTTAGCTCATATCACTGATTTAAACAAAAATAAATCGGTTTTTGAGCGATATTTCTATTGTTAATAAATTTCTGACGTATTCCCGAAGAACTTCTGGCCTACCCCAGGCGTGAAATTGAATTTTGTATCGACCTTGAACACAGTACAAAACCTATTTCCAAAGCCCCATATCGAATGGCTCTATTGAACTTGAGGAGTTAAAGACCCAACTGCGAGAATTGTTAGACATTGGCTTTATTCGTCCTAGTACTTCTCCTTGGGGTGCTCTGTTCTATTCGTGAAGAAGAAAGATGGGAGTATCGCGACTTTGTATTGATTATCGGGAGTTGAATCATGTCACCATCAAAAATAGGTATCCATTGCCACGTATTGATGACTGTTTGACCGGTTACAAGGAGCCAAATTCTTTTCAAAGATTGATCTTCGTTAGGATATCACCAATTGAAGATTAGAACCGTGACATTCCAAAAAGGCGGCTTTCAGAACTTCGATGCGGGCATTATGAATTCCTAGTCATGTCCTTTGGATTGACTAATGCTCCTCCGCACGCCTTCATGGATATGATGAGCCGAGTATTCAAGGAATATTAAATCACTTTGTGGTCGATTTATTGATGACATCCTTATTTATTCCAAAAGCCGTGAAGATCATGAAAGCAACACTTGAGGTGACACTCCAAAAGCCGTGAATATAAGCTTTATGCCAAGTTGAAGAAATGCGAGTTACGGCTTGAAGAAGTAGCATTCCTTGGGCACGTGGTATCAAGTCATGGAATATCTGTTGACCCAGCCAAAGATTGAAGCTATTCAAAGTTGGGAACAACCTAAATCGATGGCCGAAAATCGTAGCTTTCTCGGTTTAAATTTGGTTATTATCGGAGATTCATGGAAGGATTTTCTCGAATCGCTACTCCATTGATTTCGGTGACTCAAAAAAGATACAAAGTTCGGTTGGAAGCGAAGAATGTGAGAAGAGTTTTCAAGAACTCAAGAGGAGACTTATTTATTTTGTTACGACAATACCATCGGCTCGGAGGATTTGTCATCTCTGGTGATGCTTGAGCAAAGGGTTGGGATGTGTTCTTATGCAACATGGAAAAGTTATAGCCTATGCCTCGTGACAACTCAAAGAATATGAGAGGAATTATCCTACTCATGATGCGGAGTTAGCATTTATTATCTTTGCACTTAAAATTTGGAGGCATTACTTGTATGGGGAGAAAGTGGAGATCTTTACGGATCATAAAAGCCTCAAATATTTCTTCACTCAAAAGGAACTCAACATGCGACAACGACGTTGGCTTGAAGCTATTGAAAGATTATGATCATACCATCAATACCATCCGGAAAAGCGAGCGTGGTAGCGATGCATTGAGTAGAAGATCGTATGCAGAAATACGAGTGCGTTATTATTGTCAACACAAAGGCCCATTTTGTGTGACTTGCAAAGGATGGAGATAGAGTTAAAGACTCGAGGATGCATGTGATGATAGCGAATATCTGAGTAGAGCAGACTTTAATCGATAAAGTTAAAATTTTGCTCAAGCTACTGGACACTGGAGTGATGCGTATGAGGAAAAAAGTGTAAGAGAGTGCTATCTAGGAAGCAAGAATCGATGAAGAAGGAATACTTGAGTCAACTCGGACTTTGTGTTCCTAACGACCACGATTTAAAGTATAATATCATGATGGAGGCGCACAACACACCATTTGCAATCCATCACAGGAGTACCAAAATGTATCATGATATTAGTCATACATTTTGGTGAAGCAATATGAAGAGAGAGATATATTTGTTTATCTCAAGGTGTCTAACTTGTCAACGAGTTAAAGCGAGCATCAAGTACCAAAAGGTCCATTGCAACCACTTGAAATTACAGAATGGAAGTGGGAGCACATTACCATGGATTTAGATTCTGGGGTCTTCCTAAGGTTTCTCAAGGCATTGATGCGATTTGGGTCATTGTTGATAGATTGACCAAGTGCGCTCATTTTTTACCGATACTAGAAACTTATACACTTGAACGTCTTGCTCATATGTACATAAAGCGAGATTGTAAGGCGCATGGTATCTATGGGGTATCCATAGTTTCTGATCGAGACCCAAGATTCACTTCACGATTTTGGGTTAGTTTGCAAAAAGCTATGGGCACAGACTTACGATTTAGCTCGGCATATCATCCTCAGACGGATGGACAGTCGGAGAGGACTATTCAAACTCTTGAAGATCTATTAAGACTCTGTGTTCTTGATTTCAAGATGAGTTGGGACAAGTTCTTACCATTGGTGGAGTTTTCTTACAACAACAGTTATCAAGCAAGTATTGGCATGGCTCCATTCGAAACGTTGTATGGAAGAAAGTGTCGTTCTCCAGTATGTTGGGATGAGGTGGGTGAAGCAACGTTGTTGGGACCGGAGTTGGTACGTATGCCTACGAAAAAGATTCAAACGATCCGACAACGTATTAAAACCTCACAAAATCGACAAAAGAGTTATGCTGATCTTCATCGAAAGGACGTGGAATTTGATATAGGAGATCATGTGTTGTTAAGAGTTGCTCCATGGAAAGGAGTTACAAGATTTGGAAAGAGAGGAAAACTTAATCCTCGATTCATCGGTCCATTTTAATCCTCGATCGAGTAGGGCGTGGCCTATAGACTCGCTTTTACTGCCAAATATGTCTCGTGTTCATAACGTTTTTCACATATCCATATTACGTAAATATGTGAAAGACCGAACCATATTATATGAGTTAGAACCGGGACGAAATAGCGGAAGATTTGGCGTATGAAGAGGTTCTGTTCAAATTTTGGATAAGAAGGAACATATTCTACGCTCGAGGTTATACCTCAAGTCAAAGTTTGGTGGAGGAACCACGATGTTGAGAAATGACTTGGGAGTTAGAATCGAAATGAAATCAAGGTATCCTTACCTCTTCAACATACCAGTATCGTACCCTAATTTCGGTGAAATTTTATAAGAAGGGAGGTTGTAAGACCCGACTTTTATAAATAAAGATGAATTTTCTATAAATATTATTTTTGAATATTATGGAATAATTTGATATAATGTTATAGTTGTGGGTAATATTTATAAATTTGCAAAAAGTATGCAAGTGGTTATATTATATTCGATTGGTGGGAATATTAGGTTTAGCGGGGAATATTAAATACAATGACTCAATCATTGGTGACCCCCCTAATGAAATTATTGTCGGATTGAGAAAATGACAAAAATATTTTATTGAAATAACGGCGGAAGTTTTCTGGTTGATCTTGTTGAATTACTCGGTAGTAAAAGTACGAGAATACATGTGGTTGCATAGTAGTACACGGTATTGATTATTGATGCTTATGTGAGAAGTCACTCAGTTTGATTCCATTATTGTCATGAATTATTATAGCGATAATGACTTTTTGTTTTATTCGTATTATTAACGTAATAAAACAGAAACATCTTTTTATATAAAACAGAATACTTTATTAAAGTTATTTTATAAATAAAATATATTATATTTTATTATGCATAGTGTTTATAGTGTTTTTTGTAGTGTGTTTTGCATAGTGTTTGCATAGTAAAATGTTTTTATATAAATAGAATATATTATATTTTATTTAAAAGATTTTGCTTTAAATATGGACCGTCAGATTAAAGTAAATCAATACTGGACCGATTCATGGATTAATTACTATGCATTCCATTTTCCTATAAATAGAAGCTCATTCCTTCATTATTTTCTTACGAATTCATTGAAACTCTAGAGAGAGAAATTATAGAGAGAAGCTATAAAGAGAAAGTTATAGAAAGAAGAAGAGTATTCGCTACTTCACTACTTCTATATTAGGTTCTTTTTACGGTAAGGGGTGTTATTCTTTCTTCTTGAAGAGAACTTACATTATTCCATTCACTATTATTACATTGGAATAACTCGTAAAAGTGGCATACCCTATACATAACTTTGTATCTGTGGCATACCCTATACTTGGGGAAATCCTTATGTTATTCCATTGCTTATTATTACATTGGAATAACTTTGTATCATGATTTACCCTATACTTGGTGACATTCTTCTATTATTACATTGGAACATCACATGCATGTGTTTTACAGGACTGGTTAAAATCTTTATTATTATTACATTGGAACATCACATGCATGTGTTTTACAGGACTGGTTAAAATCTTTATCATTCTGTTGGAATATCCTATATCGTGTGTTTTACAGGATGCGGTTCCATCTTTATTATTACATTGGAACATCTGTCGGTGTGAATTTCACGACACGGTTCCGTTATTATTATTACGTTGGAATAACTTTTGTCATCTGCTGAAATACCGCATGCATGGTGATTTCTTTTGTTATTCCATTCTTTATTATACCCGGTTGGTTAAAACTTTGACTTCTATACTCCATGAAATTAGTAGAATATCCTTGATATTTGCGTTTCATCCGATATCTTTTCATGGAAATATTCTTACGATCATTCTTGAATTTTACTCTACAAAGCGATGATCATGTTGACAATTTGGGCGTTAATAATTTCTGGATAAAATAATTCTTGAACTTGTTTTATTGAATTCTTATATCATTGTCATCATCCTCATTTTTAAATTTTTTTAAAGTCATACGTGGCCTGTAGAGCATGGATGGACTTGGTATAATTATGACCGAGGATTATTGATTGTAATCATGGCCGTAATGTTACAAATGATGTGGTAAAAAATCCTCGATTGGTAGTAGTGCATTGATGGACGATTGTTGGCATGATCATGACCATTAATGAATACACAACTATTCTTGGCCGTAGTGCGGGAATAATTGTGGTCGTGATACTAAAGAATATCCTTGGCGTAGTAGTGCGAGGGTGATTCGATGATGTGGATTATTTATTAAAGTGAGTCTCGGCTATAACGATGATGAAAAACCTTTTAAATCATAAAAGATAGTAGATTTTATTTTCTACTTGACTCTTTTAATGGATTGCATATTCATTGCAGATTAAACCGGTTGTCTATTGTATTTTATCGGTTTAACATTGTTGAAGACTATTGATAATTTATTACGCATTATCTTAGTCATAATATTTCTTCTTGGGGTAGTTGAGCTCACCGCTTTCTTTCCTTTATTCTCTTTGAAATGAGAATATAATTTGGGACGAAGTCGGAAGCAGTGATGGTCTGAAGATAGCATTAGTAGTCCTCACTATTACGTGAAATAGTGTGATAATAATTGTAATGAGGACTTTTTGTTTGAGTTTGTATAATATCTAGTAGACGATATTTGTATTTAAACTCACAGTTTATGTCATATTGTACAAGACAGTTATGTTAATAAGTTGTATTTAAATTCTGTACCATGTAAGTGGCGACCCAAGATGGGTGATGTATACCTAATTTTGGGGGCGTCACAGTTAAATTGAATTTTCTATTGACCCCAGTACAAAACCTATTTCTACAACCCTTAAATATTTCTTCACCCAGAACTAATGTAACTCGCGCAAAAGACGTTGGCTCGAGCTGTTGAAGATTAAAGCCATACCATTCAATACCATCCTAGAAAAGCGAACGTGGTAGCTGACGTGTTTAGTAGAAGATCGTATGCGATTACGAGTGCGACGTTGTTAACATAAAGACCCATTTTATATAACTTACAAATGATGGAGATAAAGTTAAAGACTCTAGGTATCCACGTGATGATGTCAAATATACTAGTAGAATCGACTTTAATCGATAAAGTTAAAAGCCGTTGAAGCTACAGACCCAAAGCTGATGAATGCGAAGAAGAAGGTGTAAGAAGACGTTATTCTAGAAGCAAGAATCGACGAAGAGAGGAAATCTCAACCCTCGATTTTTTTGGTCTATTTAAAATCCTTGATCGAGTAGGAACTGTGGCCTATAGACTCGTTTTACCGCCAAGTATGTTGCATGTTCATAACGTTTCCACGTATCGATGTTACGTAAATATATGGACAACCTGAACCACATTATTGAATTAGAACTAGACGAGATAGTAGAAGATTTAACGTATGAGGAGATACATGTTAAAATGTTGGATAAGAAGGAATATATTCTACGCTCAAAGGCTATACCTCAAGAGTTAAAATCTGACGAGGTATCCTCATCTCTTCGGCATACCAAGTACGTACGTAAATTTCAAGGGCAAAATTTCATAAGGAGGGGAGATTGTAAGACCCCGAATTTGATGAAATGAAAGTATTAAATTTTTTTATAACTATTATGTTATTTAGTAAATGGTTAAATTGATAAAGGTTAAAGTTAAGGGTGATATTTGAAAATTTTGCAAAGTAAGCAAGTTGATATAAAATATTCATTGTGTTGGGGAATATTCGATTGGTCGGGGAATATTCATTTTAACAGGAATATTAAATGACGGCAAGACAATCATTCAAGTGGCCCCCTAACGGAAGTATTGTCGTAGTTAGAAAATGACAGAAATATCTTTTTATAAAAATAACGGCGAAAGTTTTACCATTAAACTGTTGAAATACCCGGTGGTAAAAGTATGGTAATACGCGTGGTTGCATAGTACCACACGATATTGATTATTGATGCTTACGTGAGAAGTCACTCAGTTATACTCAATTATTGTTATAGTAATTGTTGCATAGTATCTCATGTTATTTGATTCAATTATTGTCACAATATCATCTGCATAATATTTTATATTATTAAATCAATAATTGAGACGACAAAGTTATTCATATTATTATTTACATTATTGACGATGTCTAGAAAGTTCTGTTGAGGAAAGGGGTTTGGTCACCTAATTGCGTGCCAATAGGGAGAAATCCTTATCGGAAAACCACCTCTTTCCTGGGAATGATCTGGTTTTTAAATATTGTGAGTTATAATATTAATAAAGAATAATTGTTATTAGATTAAAAATATGTTGATTAAAGATAAGTGATTTGCGGTAAATATTTATTCAATTTTTGATATAAATAGAGGGATTTATTATGAGGTGTTTGTTATAAGTTAGCTTATTATTCCATGAGGAGATGTGCTAATTTTTAGACCGTTGGTTGAAGTTATAATAGTAAATTAATATGGATCGTTGGTTGAAGATATAATAGTAAATCAATATTGACCACTGGTGGAAAGTTATAATAGTAAATCAATATGGATCACTGGTTTAAAGTAAATCAGTATGGACCGTTGCTTTAAGTTTTAATAGTAAATCAATATGGATCGTCCGTTTAAAAGTAAATTAATCTGGGCCGTTCATGAATTAGTGACTATTCAGTCCTTTTTCCTATAAATAGAAGCTCATTCTTCTTTCATTCTCACCAATTCACTAAGACTCACAAGAGCAATTATAGAGAGAGAAGCTATAGAGAGAGAAGCTATAGAGAGAAAGAAGAAGATTAGTCTGCTACTTCCCTATTCTAGTATCCAGTCTTCTTCTAAGGTAAGGGATGTTATTTATTTCTTATTCGTAAGGGATATTATTATTGTTCAGTATTCGTAAGGAATAATATGTTCTTCCATACTCTGTAGTATGTGAGTAATATTATTTCATTTTGTATCCCTAATTCTACACTCATTTTGTTGAAGTATTGCTTCTATACTCCGTGAAATTAGTATAATATCCTTGAAAGTTGTGCTTCATCTAGTATTGTTTCACAAGGATATTTTCTGAACATTCTTGTTAAATTTTAAGCTTTTCATGCAGGAGTACTATTAATGGGTACTATTCATTTATACGACACTATTCATATGTACAGTACTATTCATGCGTACGGTACTATTCACAAATTACTATTCATGGGCACTATTCATAAATATGGTACTATTCACAAAGTACTATTCATGGGATACTATTCATAAAGTACTATTCACGAGATACTATTCATAAAGTACTATTCATGGGGTATTATTCACGTGGTACTATTCACGGGGTACTATTCACCCGGGGTACTATTCATGACAAAAATTAATTTCTTTTCTGTCCAAATCATTTTTGATAAAATATTATTCTTGAATTTTACTCCATAAAGCAGTATCGTGTTGATAATTTGGATATTATTCAATTCTGGATAAATTAAATTATAAATCATTAAAATTTATCCTTGCTCTTATTTAAATAAATTCTTATATCATTGTCATCATCCTCATGCTTATATTGTGATAAAAGTCATCTTTGGCTTACATGCATAGATGGACTGTTTATTGGTATGATTATGACCAGGGATCATTCGGTATAACCATGACCCGTAATGTTACAAATGATGTGGTAATAGTCCTTATTGAACCGTTGTGCATTGATAAACAGTTGTTGGTATAATTATGACCAGGGATTATTCGGTATAATCATGACCATTGGTGAAAACACGAATATCCTTAGCCCGTAGTGCATGGATAATTTGTGGTCATGATACTAATGAATATCCTTAGCCTTAGTGCAAGGATGATTCGATGATGTGGATTATTTATTAAGTTGAGTCTCAGCGATAAAACTGATGATAAACTTTTTAAATCGTAGAAGATAGTAGATATCATGCTCTACTTGATTCTTCTAATGGATTGCTTGTTCCGCTGCAGTTATTGATCTAAAACTTATTGTCTATTATATTCTATCAGTTGTTATACTGTTGAAGGCTAAGGATAATTTATTCTGCATTATCATAGTCATAATATTTCTTACTGGGCTAGTTGAGCTCACCCTTTTCTTTCATTATTCTCTTCAGAAAATGAGAATATAGCTGGGACTAGTCGGGGAATGCATTGATGATCCAGATGGTGGCTATAGTAGTTCTCACTATTCTGTGAAATAGTGTAATAAGATTGAATTTAAGTTTGGATATTGTCTACGAGACAATATCCGTGTTAAAACTCAAAGCTTATGTTTTGTCGTATTCTGCACGACAATTGTATAATTAAGTTATAGTTGTATTCTGTACCATGTATCTGGCGACCCAAGATGGGTGATGTATATCTATTTTGGGGGCGTCACACACACACACACATACACACACACACACACACATATATATATATATATATAACATCTTTTACTTCCACAACCGTGTTTTCTTTACATAAATAAATGTAATTAGAATTTCCAATTTAGTTTGAGATCCTTGGGAACTATTTATCTGAGTGAGGGTATTGACAACATGGACTATTCATGTTGTTGTTGATACTCTGAATTTCGGATAGATAGGTACTATCAATACGATAGTGTATTTCGCATGACATAGACTATACATCTGAGTGAGGGTATTGGTAATATGGACTGTTCATGTTATTACTGATACTCTGAATTTTGGATATATAGATACTATTCACAGATACAGTTCATATATCCAACTGAGGGTATCCAAACACAGCAATAGTTCTCTTGAGAATTGTTATCTGTTATGGGATACTGTGAATCTTAGATCAATGAGAATTATATCTGGATATAAATGGTATAGTCACTCAATTAGATATAAGCATATAATCAGATACCATGGGCATATAGATTTGAATGCGTCATATACATTGATTAGTCGCAAGCACCATATCAGATACCATGGGAGTATAGATATGGGGGTGTTACAAATTAATGGTATCAGAGCTTGTTAAGGCTATAGATTTATGGAAGAGAAATCTTAGTATATAGTCTTCTAATCCGTAAAAATATTATACATAAAAATAACATTAAAAATATTATGTTTGTGTAAATTTTATACCAGTAATAAAGGAGTTTTAATTTATAGGATGGTCAACTCCAGTGCTGAAGAAATGGTAATAATAAACAATCCCCCACAAATTGTGTCATTTATAGCTAGTAATGCAGAGGATGAAGAATTGCTTCATGATCAACAACTGCTAGATGCTGAGGAAGAGGAAGATCCAGTAACAGGACAATTAATGAGAATTGATGAACATGATGAAGTTATGGCATCACTAATGAAGACTTCTGAATATGAGAATAATAAAATGCAGTTTAGGGCACACTTAGCAGAGGGAATGTTAGAGCATGAAAGGGGAACCAATAATCTACTGAAAGTACAACTGCACCATCCACAAAGGGACAGGAAGGAAATATAGTCGAGGCTACTCAAATCTGCTTTGGGTACTCGAGATGTCTTCAATGATTTGCAGCACCGAGTAGTTCGATATCCACTGGAGGAGAAGAAAACTGCCTATCTAATAGATCGATCTGTGGTATGCCACATGATCCAGGATTCCTTCGATGATGTCATCGAGTTCTAGAGGGTAGTATAGAAGTCAAAATGCTCTATAATAGTATGAATAAAAGAGAATTTGAAGTTTGTAATACAGCTGATAGTAGGTGTAAAACTACTAGTGTTTTGTATGTATCTTGTGACATATGAATAAAAGATATGTTTGTGTTATTCAAAATTCTTATGTGAATTTTTCTTGTTTTATATTGAATCATGCCACCAACCAGAAGACCCCAAAGAGAGATAGATAATGATGTTAATCCTACCCAACAGTTAGTAGACCTTATGTTAGGTGCTATGAATAGACCCATAACCCAAAACACTTCCTTTAAATATTTTAAAAATCATTTAAGGGATAAATAAATACTTAAAAATTATTATAAGCTTCCAAAAATTATTATAAAGGATATTTAAATTATCTAAAAATATAATAAATCTTATAAATAAAATTTTGTCGATTTATCAATTTATTAAATACTCGGTAAAGTCTTTGGACACCGAAACCATATCAAACTTAGCCGAACGTATGTAGTTTATGTATTTGAGTATTGTTATCAATAATAATATGTTAGATTTATATGAATGAACATCTTAGGTGTTTATTAATGAATCGAGTAGTACTTCTTGACTGATCTTTACTCAGGCAAGTTTAATAAACCCAAATTATTAATTACTTACGCAAATTTCTCAAACCTTATTTATTCGTTGAACAAGATTCTATCTTGAATTTCTTTTGATATGTTATACCAAACCTAAACTTGAATTGCCAATTATTGCAAAGTTATCATTATAGTTTCAGCATAACTAAGAAATAAATTGTTTATTCATATGATATTGTTAATTGAGCATAAACTGTTATGTCAAACCAAATTTCTTTTGTAAGACATCCTATACTGAAGTTGTGTATCCCGAAAAGGGATGGATGTTTGGTCAATAATATATTGACGTTGGGTGCATGTGAGCACTATTAGGATGAGATGCATACTCCTAGGATATTGAGTAGGCTGATCCTCTATCTCATATCTAAACAAAGTTTCTAAGTCCGTGTGACTGACAAAAATAAAAAGTCCAGAAATGGTTGAAAAAGAAATTCCAGAAATGGTAGCAACTATCAGTTAAATTTTGAATTGTTATACTTCTTCATATCATATATTGTTATAAATATAAAATATGTTGAGCTTTTCATAGCTCACCCTTGCAAATAATTCCCTTTGCAGTATTAGATGGTAACCCTGGGCACTATTTATTCCACAACCGTGATTTCTTTACATATATAAGTGTAATTAGAATTTTCAATTTAGTTTGTGATCCTTGGGAAATATTTATCTAAGTGAGGGTATTGACAACATGGACTGTTCATGTTGTTGTTGATACTCTGGATTTCGGATAGATAAGTACTATCGATACGATAGTGCAATTCGCATGATATAGACTATACATCTGAGTGAGGGTATTGGTAATATGGATTGTTCATGTTATTTCTGATACTCCTAATTTTGGATAGATAGAAACTATTCACAGATACAGTTCATATATCCAAGTGAGGGTATCAAAACACAGCAATAGTTCTCTTGAGAATTGTTATCTATTATGGGATACTATGAATCTTGGATCTATGGGAATTGTATCTGGATATAAATTGTGTAGTCACTCAATTAGATATAAGCATATAATCAGATACCACGGGCGTATAGATTTGAATGTGTCATATACATTGATTAGTCATAAGCACCATATCGGATACCATGTGAGTATAGATATGGGGGCGTTACAAATTAATGGTATCAGAGCTTGTTAAGGCTATAGATATAAGGAAGAGAAATCTTAGTATATAGTCTTCGAGTCCGTAAAAATATTATACATAAAAATAACATTAAAAATATTATGTTTAATTTGTGTAAATTTTATACCACTAATAAAGGAGTTTTATTTTATAGGATGGCCAACTCCAGTGCTAAAGAAATGGTAATAGTAAATAATTCACTACAAATTGAGTCATTTATAGCTAGTGATGCAGAGGATGAAGAATTTCTTCATGATCAACAACTGTTAGATGCTGAGGAAGAGGAAGATCTAGTAGCAGGACAATTAATGAGAATTGATGAACATGATAAAGCTATGGCATCACTAATGAAGACTTCTGAATATGAGAATAATAAAATGCAGTTTAGGGCACACTTATCAGAGGGAATGTTAGAGCATGAAAGGGGAACCAATAATCGACTGAAAGTATAACTGCACCATCCACAAAGGGGTAAGAAAGAAATACAGTCGAGGCTACTCAAATTTGCTCTGGGTACTCGAGATGTCTTCAATGATTTGCAGCGCCGAGTAGTTCGATATCTGGTGGAGGAGAATAAAATTGCCTATCTAATAGATCTATCTGTGGCATGCCACATGATCCAGGATTCCTTCAATGATGTCAACGAGATCTAGAGGGTAGTATAGAAGTCAAAATGCTCTATAATAGTATGAATAAAAGAGCATTCGAAGTTTTTAATATAACTGATAGTAGGTGTAAAACTACTAGTGTTTTGTATGTATCTTGTAACATATGAATAAAAGATATGTTTGTGTTATTCAAAATTCTTTTGTGAATTTTACTTGTTTTATATAGAATCATGCCACCAACCAGAAGACCCCAAAGAGAGATAGATAATGATGTTGATCCTACCCAACAGTTAGTAGACCTTATGTTAGGTGCTATGAATAGACTTATAACCCAAAACATTTTCTTTAAAGATTTTAAATTAGTTGGTCCACCCGAGTTCAAAGGTACATCTGAACCTGTAGATGCACAAATCTGATTACTGAATTAGAAAAAAAATTCTTAGTAACCAATGTTAATAACAATAAAAAGAAAACTTTTGCAACCTTTTTCTTGAAAGGTGTGGCTAATTACTAAAGGTCGGTAGAAACTGAAATTGTACCTTGGGATAGATTCAAAGAATTTTTCTTTAAAAACTATTTTTCCAAATCTTTGAAAGATCGTATGGAAGTACGATTCTAATGGATTGCTTATTCCGCTGCAGTTGTTGATCTAAATCTTGTTGTCTATTGTATTCTATCAGTTGTTATATTGTTGAAGGCTAAGGATAATTTATTCTGCATTATCTTAGTCATAATATTTCTTATTGGGCTAGTTGAGCTCACCCTTTCTTTCATTGTTCTCTTCAGGAAATGAGAATATAGCTGGGACGAGTCGGGTAACGGATTGACGGTCCTGATGGTTGTTTTAGTAGTCCTCACTATTCTGTGAAATAGTGTGACAATAAATGTAATGAGGACTCCATTGAGAGTGGATATTTTCTAGAAGGCATTATTCATGTTTAAACTCTTAGATTATGTTTTGTCGTATTTTACACGACTGTTGTATAATTAAGTTTGTATTTGGATTTATGTAGTGTGATATCTGGCGACCCAAGATGGGTGATGTATACATGTTTTGGGGGCATCACAGTTAGTATCAAAGCTTAGGGATATGATCCCTGGCTGAGATGTGAGACAAGAACTAGGAGGGGAGAGATGGGGAATTCCTTCGCTAGTATGACCTACCTAAGTTTATTTGGTATTTAATTAGTCGGTCAGAATATAGGGATAATATGTGATATGTCAATTAACCCTTGTTTTGTGATAGTGTTTGAAAATGGCATCTGAAAATGTTGAGATTAGCAATGAAGCACATGAGACCATTGAGTCACCAACGATCAATACCCAGGATAATGTGCAACAGGAACACAATAATCCTCTAGTAAATAACAACACCGATCAGATGATGAACGATGGGATGTTCATAGGCTTTATGCAATTCATGCAACATCAGGCGAGAGAGGCTCATGTTCAAAATGCAGGTGGAAACAATGGCAGCCCACGGGTGGTCACTGCTAAGCAGTTCAAGGAGCTGGGACCGCCGGAGTTTTTGGGAAAGCCAGAACCACTTAAGGTGGAGACGTTGTTAAAGTAGATCACCAAGATATTTGATGTCTTGGGATGTTCCGAGGAGCAAAAGGTTCCCTTTTCCACCTTTATGTTGCGTGAAGAGGCAGATTACTGGTGGAAATCTATAAAACGTACCCAACCTGATGCACTCAAGATGTCTTGGGAGAAGTTCTGAGAGTTGTTCAATAACAAGTACTTTCCCGAAAGTGTTCGTCACATGAAGGAGGTGGAATTCATCAAGTTGGAGCAAAACAATATGATTGTGTCGCAATACGAGGCTAAATTTATGGAGTTATCCCGGTTTGCATCCCATTTGGTCGATAATGAGGAGCGAATGATGCGAATGTTTCTAAGAGGTTTAAAACCCGATATACGTCAATACCTCATTTCTCACAAACTTTGTTTATATTCAGATGTTGTGAATGGGGCTTAATTATTGGAGCACGATAATGAGTCAGTACAACCAAAAGGCAATGAGCAACAACACGATAATAATCGTACCGGTGGTAACTACCATCAAAACAATGATAACCATTGTGGGGGAAATTATCATGCCAAGAATGGTAACCACTTCGGTGGTAATCATGGCTAAGATAATAGGAGTGGAAATTTCTAGAAGAGAAGGTTCAACAACGATGGAAAGACAGCAGCACCAACACCCATTTTCAAGGAAGGAGAACGGCCACCAATTGTATGCTTCAAATGCAGAGGGGAGGAACATATCAGTCCAAACTGCGTGATGCAGACCAAAGCATGTTATAATTATGGAAAAGAAGGTCACCTATCCCAATTTTTTTGTGCACCAAAGTCAAGTCCAGCTGGGACAATGGCACCAAAGGCGGATACGGACAAAACAAAGTCGGTGGTTACAGGAAGAGCGTTTTTTGTGACTTCTCAAAAAATGAATAACCCGAACGAAGTTAGCACGGGTTAGTTAATTATAAATTCTAGCAAAGTCTATACCTTATTAGATACCGGTTCTACCCATTCTTTTATCTCTCTTGCTTGCGCTCAACGTTTAAATTTGACCCCAGAGAAGTTAGACTTTGACTTATTGGTTAAAACTTCATTAGTAGAAACCTTCATTTCATGTGTTATCCAAGTCTTGGATGAGAGTCACAGTTTTTAAATGATATTTCTTTCGTTAATAAATTTCCTGACGTATTCTTGAAGACTTCCTAGCCTACCCCGAGAACGTGAAATCGAATTTTGTATTGACCCCAGTACAAAACCCATTTCAAAAACCCTTAAATATTTCTTCAACCAAAATGAACGTATCATGCACCAAGGACGTTGGCTCGAGCCGTTGAAGATTACGACTATACCATTCAATATCATCGTGGAAGAGCGAACGTGGTAGCTGATGCATTGAGTAGAAGATCGTATGCATTTACGAGTGCGATGTTGTTAACACAAAAACCCATTTCGTATAACTTACAAATGATGAAGATAGAGTTAAAGACTCTAGGGACCCACGTGAAGATAACGAATATACGATTAGAATCGACTTTAATCGATAAAGTTAAAGCCGCTCAAGCTACATACTCAGAGCTGATGAATGTGGAGAAGAAGGTTCAAGAAGGCGTTATTCTAGAAGCAAGAATCGATGAATAGAGGAAATCTCAACCCTCGATTTAATTGGCCCATTTGAAATCCTCGATCGAGTAGGAACTGTGGCCAATAGACTCGTTTTATCGCCAAGTATGTCGCGTGTTCATAACATTTTTTTACGTATCGATGTTACGTAAATATGTGGACGACCCGAACCACGTTATTAAATTAGAACTAGACGAGATAGCAGAAGATTTAACGTATGAGAAGATACGTGTTAAAATCTTGGATAAGAAGGATTATATTCGACACTCAAAGGTTATACCTCAAAACTTAGAATCTGAAATGAAGTCAAGGTATCCTCACCTTTTCGGCATACCAGGTACGTACGTAAATTTTGAGGGCGAAATTTCATAAAGAGGGGAGATTGTGAGAACCCAAATTTTATGAATAAAGATTTAAATTTCTTGAAATATTTTTTTAAATATTATGGTGTAGATTTGATATAATGTTATAGATGTGGGTAATATTTATAAATTTTACAAAGTATGCAAGTTGTTATATAATATTCGTTTGGTCGGAGAATATTCTTTTTATCGGGGAATATCCGTACGACGGCACAATCATTGGTGGACCCCATAACGGAAGTATTGTCTTAGTTAGAAAACGACAGAATTATCATTTTATGAACGGCGAATGTGTTACCGTTAAAACTGTTCAACTACCCTATAGTAAAAGTACAAAGAATGTCGGGTTGGATAGTAGTAGCACAAGATATTGATTTTGATGCTTACGTAAGAAATCACTCAGTTATACTCAATTATTGCTACAGTAATTGTTGCATCATATATCTCATATTATTGATTCAATTATTGTCAGAGTATCATCTGTATAATATGTTATATTATTAAATCAATAATTGAGACGACAAAGTTATTCATATTATTATTTGCAATATTGACAATGTCTAGAAGTTCTGTCAAGGAGAGGTTAGATAATCTAATTGCGCACCAATAGGGAGAAATCCTTATCGGAAAGCCCCCTCTTTCTTGAGAACGACCTGGTTGTTAAATATTGTGAGTTATAATATTAATGATGAATAAGTTCATATTGATTAAAGATGAAATTGATAATTTCATTGTGTGGGAATTATTAGTGTTAGTGAAAATCGACATATATTTCGATAATAATTGATGTCTGGAGGTTATATTGACCTATCGGGTAATTAACCGAATAAATGGTCAATTAATTGTTATTAATTTACATGCTTATAATTAACTATGTGTTCACATGTGTATACTATTGATTCACATGATTTACTATTAGGGGAGTTGGTGCAAGATTGATAATACTTGCATGACTAAGTTAAAAATGGAGGTATAGATGGAGGTACTATACTGTAATTCGTATTTTCACATGTCTAGAACTATTGATTCACATGATTTACTATTAGGGGAGATGGTGCAAGTTTGATAATACTTGCAGGACTAAATTAAAAATGAAGGAAAAGATGAAGGTATTATACTGTAATATTTCGAGCCCCAAAACGTGCAATTATTGAAACTATATTTTCCTATAAATAGAAGCTCATTCTTTCTTCATTTCTCACCAATTCACTAAAGCTATAGAGCAATTATTATAGAGAGAAAGAAGAAGAGAAGTCTGCTACCTCACTATTTCAGTAACCAATTTTCTTCTAAGATAAGGGGTATTATTCTTTCGTATTCCTGAAGAGAATTATTTTCTTTCAATACTCGTAAGGGTTGTTATTCCATTCTTTATTATTATATTGGAATAACTTGTCTATGCGAAGTACCACATATATGGTGAAATTCTTCTATTATTCCATTCTTTATTATTCTGTTGGAATAACTTGTCTGTGCGGTCTATCGCATGCCTGGTGAATTCTGTTGTTATTCCATTCTTTATTATTCTGTTGGAATATCCTGTCTATGCGGATTACACATGACCTGATTTCATTCTTTATTATTCTATTGGAGTATCCTATCTGTGCGGATTACGCATAACCTAGTTCCATTCTTTATTATTTCGTGGGAATAACACATGCATACGGCCTATCGCATGCTGGTGAATTCTTCTGTTATTCCATTCTTTATTATTCTGTTGGAATAACCTGTCTATGTGGATTACCACATGCATGGTGAATGACCTTTCGTATTCATTCTTTATTAAATTGTGGAAATGATCTGTCTACGTGGATTACCGCATGGCGGGTGAAAATCCATTTGCAGTTTCGTACAATCTATTATACTCGTATGAGATATCATTTCTTTTGTACTCATCATGGAATATCATTTTCTTCGATATTTTTCTTTTACGAGTTACTATTTATGAGTTACTATTCACCAGTTACTATTCACTCTAGTATTATTCACTCGGGTATTCGGGGCACTTTTCGGGTTGGAGTACTATTCATGAGTTACTATTCATGGGTTACTAGTCACTCGATTACTATTCACTCCAGTATCATTCACTCGGGTATTTGAGGCACTTTTCGTGTCAGGGTTTTATTCACGGGGAACTATTCCCGAAGTACTATTCACGGGGTACTATTCACCCGAAAAATATATTTCTTTTCTGTCCAAATTATTTTTGGTATATGAATATTATTCTTAAATTTTACTCCACAAAGCAGTATCATGTTGACAATTTAGACGTTATTGATTTCTGGATAAATTAAATTATAAATCTTTAAAATTTATCCTTGAACTTGTTTTATTAAATTATTATGTCATTGTCATCATCCTCATGCTTATAGAAAGTCATCTTTGGCTTACGTGCATAGATGGACTTGGTATGATTATGACCAGGGATTATTCGATATAATCATGACCGTAATGTGACGAATGATATGGTGAAAGTCCTCAGTGGCTTGTAGTACATTGATAGACAGTTTTTGGTATGATTATGACCAGGGATTATTTGGTATAGTCATGACAATTGATGATTTAATGAATATCCTTGACCCGTAGTGCAAGGAAGAATCGATGATATATTTTATTTATTAAGCTGAGTCTCGGCGATAAAGTTGATGAAAAACTTTTTAAATCATAAAAGATAGTAGATTTTATGCTCTACTTGGCTCTTCTAATGGATTGCTTATTCCGCTGCAGTTATTGATCTAAAACTTGTTGTCTATTGTTCTATCAGTTGTTATACTGTTGAAGGCTAAGGATAATTTATTTTGCATTATCTTAGTTATAATATTTCTTACAGGGCTAGTTGAGCTCACCCTTTCTTTCACTGTTCTCTTCAGGAAATGAGAATATAGCTGGGACGAGTCGGGGAATGGATTGATGGTCCAGATGGTTGTTTTAGTAGTCCTCACTATTCTGTGAAATAGTGTGACAATAAATGTAATGAGGACTCCATTGAGAGTGGATATTGTCTAGAAGGCAATATTCTTGTTTAAACTCTTAGATTATGTTTTGTCGTATTTTACACTACTGTTGTATAATTAAGTTTGTATTTGAATTTATGTAGTGTGATATCTGGCGACCCAAGATGGATGATGTATACCTGTTTTGGGAGCGTCACATAGTACAACTACAGGAACTCTTATATAAAATTATATATATACAACCTAGTGTTTCACCTTGGGGAGCACCAGTATTGTTTGTAAAGAAGAAGGATGGAACCATGAGGTTATGTATAGACTATAGATAATTAAATAAATTAACCATTAAGAATAAATATCCTTTACCAAGAATTAATGATTTGTTTAACCAATTAAAGGAGGCCGAACACTTTTCAAAGATTGACCTTAGGAAAGGTTATCATCAATTAAAAGTAAGGAAGGAAGATGTGCCGAAGACAGTGTTTAGGACACGCTATGGACATTATGAGTTTCTTGTAATGTCTTTTGGGTTGACAAATGCACCGGCAACATTTATGGACTTGATGAATCGAGTGTTTAAACTATGCTTAGACAAATTTGTTGTAGTGTTTATCGACGATATTCTGGTATACTCGAAAACACGGGAAGAGCGTGTTGAACACTTGAGAGTCGTTTTGGAGATATTACGAAAGGAACAACTTTATGCAAAGTTCTCCAAGTGTGAATTCTGGTTAAAGAGAGTTAAATTTTTAGGACATGTAATTGACAAAAATGGAATATCAATAGATCCAACTAAGATCAAAATGTTTGTGAATTGGGAACAACCAACAACTCCAACAGAAGTAAGAAGTTTTCTTAGTTTAGCAGGTTATTATCGACGATTTATAAAACATTTTTCAAAAATAGGAAGCCCACTAACCAATTTAACTCGAAAGACGGTGAAATACATCTGGACAGATAAATTTGAAGAGAGCTTCCAAGAGTTGAAGAAGCGACTGAGCATGGCTCCAATGTTGTCCTTACTAGATGATACAGGAGGCCTTGTAGTATTTAGTGATGCGTCACACAAAGGTTTAGGATGTGTGTTGATGCAACATAGGAAAGTGATTGTTTATGCATCACGACAACTCAAAGATTATGAGAAGAGGTATCCTACTCATGACCTAGAGTTAGCCGCGGTAGTTTTTGCTCTAAAAATTTGGAGGCATTACTTGTACGGGGAGAAGTTCAAGATATATACAGATCACAAAAGTTTGAAATATATTTTTACACAAAAGGAACTGAACTTAAGGCAGAGAAGATGGTTAGAACAGATAAAGGATTTTGATTGTGAAATCTTAAATCATCCCGGTAAAGTTAATGTCGTAGCTGATGCATTTAGAAGAAATAATCAAGAAAGGTTGAACGTATTAACCACCAATGATAGGTTAATAAAATATTTTGAAAAACTAGAAATTAAGGTGGGATGTCCAACTACCTCTACCCAAAAGTTATTCATTCTAGAGGGAGTTTCATCTCTGCTTGATAAACTCAAAGAGATGCAGGAAAAGGATGAAGATTGTCAAAAATGTAAGTCTAATATAACTCATATTAAGAAAAACAAATTCAGAATAGACGAGGATGAAATAATTAGATATGAAGATAAAATTTGGGTTTCATTAAACCAAGCCTTAAAAGACAAAATTTTAAACGAAGCTCATAATTCTAAGTTTGCCATACATCCTGACAGTACTAAAATGTGACACCCCCAAAATAGGTATATATCACCCATTCTGAGTCGCCAAATACATGGTACAGAAAAACAACTACAACTTTATTAATACAATTGTCGTACAAAATACGACAACACATACTGTGAGTTTTAATACAAATATTGTCTTCTAGACAATATCAACACCCAAATAAAGTCCTCATTACGATTATTGATGTACTATTTTACAAAAATAGTTAGGACTGCTAAAACAACTGTCTAGGAACATCACTCTATACCCCGACTAGTTAGTTCGCTATATATTCTCGCTACGAGAAGAAAAATGGAACAAAAAGGAAAAGGGTGAGCTCAACTAGCCCAGTAAAGAATATTATGACTAAGATAATATACAAAAAATTATCCTTAGTCTTCAACAGGGAAAAAATCTAATAGAATATAATCGACAACAAGTTGTAGATCAACAACTGCAGCGGAAACAACAATTCATTAGAAGAGTTAAGTAGAGAATGAAATCTACTATAATCTATGAATTTAAAAGTCCATCATCAATATTTTATCCCTGTAACATCAATCAATATACATCATTGCACTACAGGCCAAAGATATTCATTTGTATCACCAGTTGGTCATGTTCATCTCAACGCCTGTTCATCTTTGCACTACGAACCAAAAATATTCATCAGGTAATCATTCATCTTTGCACTACAGGCCAAAGATATTCATCAAGTACCACCATTAAGGACTGAGGATGATAAAAAATATTTTAGAGAATGAATCTAGTAAGACAGAAGGACAAATATTAGGGATTCGTATTTCGGTTTATCCAAATTCAATAATACTCCATAATAACCAAGTGTGAAGTAGAATTCAAAATAAAGATCAAAACATAGATACAATCAAAGATAGTAACCATAAAAGACATCCGGGGACGAAAAAGAAAATTTCATTTTTCGATGAATAGTGTCAGTATTCATGAATAGTCTGAGATATCGTGAATAGTAACCCCGACACAAAAGTTCCAAATTTGATTAAAAAGTTCAAACCAATATTTTGGCATAATGATATTGAAGAAAATAATACCATTTAAGAAGAAAATAACATCCCTTACCTCAAAGAATCAGTACTTCGAAATGAAAGGTCGGAAGTGATGCTGAATGAAACTTGTACTAAACAGCAACTCTTAAAGTATCTAAATACTCACAAAATATGCTCGATAATATAGAGAGAGAAAGAGAGAAAGCTTATGTTTCTGGTGTGATTTTTAATTCTAACTTAGCCCTCTATTTATAGGAAAATGTTAGCATTGAAAGTGACTTGACTGCTACACCGATGGCTTTTACTCGCTACTATTGCCACCCACCACATTTGAAATAAAATTCAACACATTTCTTCACCAACCAAATAATACGTTTATTTTTAACGGTTCAAAATTTGTGGACATATACTCAACTTATATATGTATAACATATCCAAATATCACAACGATCCAACGGTCGGATTAAAAATTATAACTCACACAATATATGGTAAAAATGCTGATTTGATTTTTAATACATCCATTCCGACAAAAATACTGATAAAACCCTCAACATTAAATCCTTCAATTATAACCACATAAAAGAAATAAATCCTCAATTTATATCCACATCAAATAAATATTTCCTTATCATATAAATCAATAATTAATTATTCACAAATAATATCACAGAATCACAATTATGACAACCAGGCCGTTCCCAGGAAAGAGGGGGCTTTCCAATAAGGATTTCTCCTTACTGGCGCGCAATTAGGTGACCAAACCTCTCCTTAGATAGAACTTTCTAGACATTGCCAATAATGTTATCAAATAATATTATTCAAATAATATGAATTATTGATCTGATAATGGGAAATACTGTGCAGTGACAATTATTAAAACAACAATAATATAAAATATCAACGCAGCAATTATTGAATCAATAAAATAAAATATTGAAAAGTAATTATTGTAACAATTATTGAGTAATTCCTTCTTACGTAAGAATCAATAATTCAAAAATACTGTGCAATACTTTGTGCTACTGTGCAACCACGCGTATTACTATATTTTAACCACCGGGTATTCCAATAGTGCTAACGATAACAACTACGTCGTTATTTATAAAAACTCAAACTTGTCATTTTCTTCATCCGACAGTTATTCTGTTATGAGGCCCACGAATGGCTGCACCGTCGTATGAATGTTCCCCGACAACAATATTCCACGACCAAACGAATATTCCCCGACAAAAAAATGAATATTTTATAACCACTTGCTTATTTTGTAAAATTTGCACATTTCACCCATAACCAAAGTATTATATCAAATTAACTCCTAATTATTTCAAGATAATAAATAGAGAAAATTTAATTTTATTCATAATAAGTTGGGGTCTTACAACCTCCCCTCCTTATGAAATTTTGTCCTCAAAATTGACGTACATATCTGGTGTTTCAAAAAGGTTAGGGTACCTCGCTTACATTTCTGATTCCAACTCCAAAGTCATTTCCTCAATAGCATGGTTCGTCCACAAAACCTTAACTTGTGGTATAACCTTTGTTCGTAGGATATGCTCTTTTCTATCCAATATCTTGACAGGTACCTCCTCGTGACGTTAAATCTTGACTATCTAAATGCGGTTCTAACGTAATAATGTGGTTTGGGTCTTTCACATATTTACGAAGTATAGATATGTGAAAAACATTATGAACACGAGACATACTAGGAGGTAATGCGAGTCTATAGGCCACATTTTCTATCCGGTCAAGAATCTCAAATGGACCAACAAATCGTGGACTGAGCTTTCCTCTCTTCCCAAATCTTGTAACTCCCTTCCATGGAGCAATACGTAATAGTACATGATCTCCAATATTAAACTCCACGTCCTTTCGATGAAGATCAACATAACTCTTTTGTCGATCTTGTGAGGTCTTTATACATTGCCGAATCATTTGAATCTTTTCTGTAGTCATGCGTTTAATTACGGTCCCAACAACATTGCTTCCCACCTCGCCCCAAAGATATCTTTGGAGAACGACACTTTAAATCCATATAACGCCTCGAATGGAGCCATGCCTATACTTGCTTGATAACTGTTGTTGTAGGAGAATTCCACCAGTGGCAAGTACTTATCCCAACTTCCTTTAAAATCTAGGACACAGAGTCTTAATAGATCTTCAAGGGTTTGAATAGTCCTTTCTAATTTCCCGTCCGTTTGAGGATGGTATGCCGAACTGAATCGTAAATCTATGCCCATAACTTTCTGCAAGCTAACCCAAAATCGTGAAGTGAATCTTAGGTCACGATCCGAAACTATGGATATTGGCATGCCATGCAATCTCACAATCTCATTTACGTATATAATAGCAAGACGTTCAAGGGAATAAGTCTCACGTATGGGCAAAAAATGAGCCGACTTGGTTAATCTATCAACAATAACCCAAATCGCATCTATACCTTGAGAAACCTTGGGAAGACCCGTAACGAAATCCATAGTAATGTGTTCCCACTTCCATTTCAGAATCTCAAGTGGTTGCAATGGACCCTTTGGCACTTGATGCTCTGCCTTTACACGTTGACAAGTCAAACACCTCGAGATAAACTCCGTGATCTCTTTCTTCATATTGCTCCACCAAAATGTATGTCGAAGATCGTGATACATTTTGGTACTCCCAGGATGGATTGCAAATGGTGTGTTGTGTGCCTCCATCATGATTATGTGCTTCAAGTCAAAATCGTTAGGAAAGCAAAGTCTGGAGTTGACTCTAAGTATTCCTTCTTCATCAATTCTTGCCTCTGGAATAGCACCTTCTTGCACTTTCTTTTTCATACGCATCAGCTCCAAGTCTGTAGCTTGAGCAGCTTTAACTTTATCGATTAAAGTCGGTTCTACTCATATATTTGACATCATCACGTGGGTACTTGGAGCCTTTAACTCTATCTCCATCCTTTGTAAGTCGTACAAAATGGGCTTTTTGTGTTAACAACATCAGAATCGGTACCGCATACGATCTTCTACTTTCGATCCACCACAACGTTTGCTTTTCCAGGATGATATTGAATGCTATGGTCGTAATCCTTTAACAGCTCGAGTCAACGTCGTTGCCGCATGTTGAGTTCCTTTTGAGTGAAGAAATATTTGAGGCTTTTATGATCCGTATAAATCTCCACTTTCTCCCCATACAGGTAGTGTCTCCAGATTTTCAACGCAAAAAAGACCGTTGACAACTCCAGATCATGAGTAGGATAATTCCTCTCATATTCTTTGAGTTGTCGCGAGGCATAGGCTATGACTTTCCCATGTTGCATGAGAACACATCCTAACCCTTTGCCTGAAGCATCGATATAGATAACAAATCCATCCGAACCAGATGGTATTGTCAAAACAGGTGCCAAAATGAGTCTCCTCTTGAGCTCTTGGAAACTCTTCTCGCATTCCTCGCTCCATACGAATTTTACATCTTTTCGAGTCAGCTGAGTTAACGGAGTAGAGATTCAAGAAAATCCTTCCACGAATCTCCGATAATAACCAGCTAAGCCCAGAAAGCTACGCACTTCAGTCGCCGACTTTGGTTGCTCCCAACTTTGGATTGCTTCAATCTTTGCTGGGTCAACAGATACTCCATGTTTTGACACCACGTGCCCAAGGAATGCTACTTCCTTAAGCCAGAACTCGCATTTCTTTAGCTTGGCATATAGCTTGTTGTCACGAAGTCTTTGAAGTACCAGCTTCAAATGGTGCTCATGATCTTCATGGCTTTTGGAATAGATGAGGATGTCATCAATAAAGACAACAACGAACTGATCCAAATATTCCTTGAATACACGGTTCATCATATCCATGAAAGCAGTAGGAGCATTAGTCAATCCAAAAGACATGACTAAGAATTCATAATGCCCGTACCGAGTTCTGAAGGGAGTCTTTGGAATATCCTCAGTTTTAATCTTCAACTGATGATATCCAGAATGAAGATCGATCTTTGAAAAGAAGTATGCTCCTTGCAACTGGTCAAATAGGTCATCAATGCGAGGTAGTGGATACCTATTCTTAATGGTGACATGGTTTAATTCCCGATAGTCAATACAAAGTCGCATACTCCCGTCTTTCTTATTTACAAATAAAACAGGAGCACCCCAAGGAGATGTACTAGGACGAATGAAACCGATGTCTAATAATTCTTGTAGTTGGACTTTTAACTCCTGAAGTTCAATAGGAGCCATTCTATATGGGGTTTTAGAAATGGGCTTTGTACCGGGTTCAAGATCAATAAAGAATTCAACTTCACGTTCTGGGGGTAGACTAGGAAGTTCTTCAGGAAATACATCAGGAAATTCATTAACAACAGGAATATTATTCAAATCTGACGTGTTTTTATTCAAGTCCATAATATGGGCTAAGAAAGCTTGACATCCTTTTTTCAATAAACGAATAGCTTTATGGCTTGATATGACCGTGATTGATTTTAGTGGTTTAGTTGCTTGAATTCGTAAAACAGGTTGGTTAGGAATATGAAAACTAACAACCTTACAAAAACAATCAATTTTGGCATGATAAGTGGTTAACCAATCAATCCCTAAAATCACATCAAATGCAAGTATCTTTAAAGAAATAAGATCAACAGGTAATGTAATTGTGCCAACTTGGATCAAGCAAGATTTATAAACTGTAGATGTAACGAAGGTTTCACCCAACGGAGTTTCAACAGATAAGTTAATGTCCAATTTCTCCAGAGTCAAGTTTAAACATTGAGCACAAGCAAGAGAGATAAAAGAATGGGTAGAACCGGTATCTAGTAAGGTATAAACTTCGCAAGAGTTCAAGATTAGCTTACCCGTGATCACCTCGTTCGGGTTTCTCGCATTTTAACCAGTCACGACAAATGCCCTTCCTTGAACCACCAACTTTATTTTGTCCGTAGTCGCCTTTGGTGTCGCCATCCCAGTTGGACTTGACTTTGCTCCCGGACAAAATCGGGCTATGTGACCGTCTTTTCCACAATTGAAACACACCTTGGAAGGCTGTAAACAGTTTGGACATATGTGACCCTCCTCTTCGCATCTGTAGCATCTAACTGGCGGTCGTTCTCCTCCCCTAGAATTTGTTGTTGGTCTTTGGTCGGTAATCGATGTCTTTCCGCTATCATTGTTGAATCTCCTCTTTTGAAATATCCACTTGACTCACCTCTCCTATTATCATGGCCCGATGACCACCCGAGTGGTTACCGCTTTTGTCCAGTATTTTCCCTCCTCACCTTTGGTTATCATCGCTCCGATGATGTAGTTCACCGATATAACCCTGGTTGTGGTCCCTCGGTTGAACATACTCATTATCACGCTCTAATAATTGAGCCCTGTTTACAACATCTGAATATAAAGAAAATTTATGAGAGATAAGATATTGTCGAATCTTGGGTTTTAGACCTCTCAAAAACATCCGCGTCATACGTTCCTCATTTTCTACCAAATGAGGTGCAAACCTGGATAACTCCGCGAACTTCGCCTCGTATTGGGACACCGTCATGTTGTTCTATTCCAGTCTAATAAACTCTACCTCCTACATATGACGAATACTTTCAGGAAAGTACTTGTCATTGAACAGTTTCTGAAATTTTTCCCAAGACATGTTGAGTGCGGTATTTGGTGGTGAGTACGCTTCATGATTTCCACCAAGAATCGCCTCACCACGGAACATAAAGGTGGCGAATGGAACCTTCATTTCTCCGCGCGACCAAGACATCGAATATCTTGGTCATTTGCTTAACCCACGCCACTTTAATCGGATCGGGCTTTCCCGTAAACTGGTGGTCCCAACTCCTTGAACTACTTGGTCGTGATGCATCGCACGTTGCTATCATTTCCACCCGTATTTTGTACACGAGTCTCCCTCGTCTGATTTTGCATGAACTGGAAAAAGCTTCTAAACATCGCATCATTCATCATTTGCTTAGTAGTGTTGTTTACAGGAGGAATATTACCTTCCTGTTGCACGTTCTCTTGGTTGGTAATCAAAGGTTGTTCCACAGTCTCATAGACTCCATTGTTAACGTTCTCAGCTGCCATTCTTAAAAACTTCAATAAAACAGGGGTTAATTAAACAAATTAACATATCACATAATATCCCTATATTATGACCGACCAACAAATAAGCTTAGGTAGGACACACTAGCGAAGGATTTACTCATCTCTCCCCTCCTAGTTCTATTCCCCGATCTCCGTCAGAGACCATATCCCTAAGCTCTGATACCAACTATGACGTCCCAAAAATAGGTATACATCACCCATGATGAGTCGTCAAATACATGGTACAGAAAAATAACTACAACTTTATTAATACAATTGACGTGCAAAATAAGACAACACATACTGTGAGTTTAAATGAAAATATTGTCTTCTAGACAATATTAACACCCAAATAAAGTCTTCATTACAATTATTGATGTACTATTTTACAAAAATAGTGAGGACTGCTAAAACAACTGTCTAGGACCATCACTCTATACCCTGACTAGTTCCTGCTATGTTCTTGCTTCCTGAGAAGAAAAATGGAACAAAAAGAAAAAGGGTGAGCTCAACTAGCCTAGTAAAGAATATTATGACTAAGATAATATACAACAAATTATCCTTAGTCTTCAACAGGGAAAAATCTAATAGAATATAATCGACAACAATTTTTATATCAACAACTGCAGCGGAAACAATAATTCATTAGAAGAGTTAAGTAGAGAATGAAATCTACTATCATCTATGAATTTAAAAGATCATCATCAATATTTTATCCCTATAACATCAATCAATATACATCTTTGCACTACAGGCCAAAGATATTCATTTGTATCACCAGTTGGTCATGTTCATCTCAACACCTGTTCATCTTTGCACTACGGACCAAAGATATTCATCAGGTAATCATTCATCTTTGCATTACAGGCCAAAGATATTCATCAAGTACCACCATTAAGGACTGAGGATGATGATAAATATTTTAGAGAACGAATCCAGTAAGACAGAAGGATAAATATTAGGGATTCGTATTTCGGTTTATCCAAATTCAATAATACTCCATAATAACCAAGTGTGAAGTAGAATTCAAAAATAAAGATAAAAACATGGATACAATCAAAGATAGTAACCATAAAAGATAGTAGATTTTATGCTCTATTTGGCTCTTCTAATGGATTGCTTATTCCGCTGCAGTTATTGATCTAAAACTTGTTGTCTATTGTTCTATCAGTTGTTATAATGTTGAAGGTTAAGGATAATTTATTCTACATTATCTTAGTCATAATATTTCTTACTGGGCTAGTTGAGCTCACCCTTTCTTTCATTGTTCTCTTTAGGAAATGAGAATATAGCTGGGACGAGTCGGGGAACGGATTGATGGTCCAGATGGTTGTTTTAGTAGTCCTCACTATTCTTTGAAATAGTGTGACAATAAATGTAATGAGGACTCCATTGAGAGTGGATATTGTCTAGAAGGCAATATTCTTGTTTAAACTCTTAGATTATGTTTTGTCGTATTTTACACGACTGTTGTATAATTAAGTTTGTATTTGGATTTATGTAGTGTGATATCTGGCGACCCAAGATGGATGATGTATACCTATTTTGGGGGCGTCACATAGTACAACTACAGGAACTCTTAGATGAAATTACATACAACCTAGTGTTTCACCTTGGGGAGCACCAGTATTGTTTGTAAAGAAGAAGGATGGAACCATGAGCTTATGTATAGACTATAGAGAATTAAATAAATTAACCATTAAGAATAAATATCCTTTACCAAGAATTAATGATTTGTTTAACCAATTAAAGGAGGCCGAACACTTTTCAAAGATTGACCTTAGGAAAGGTTATCATCAATTAAAACTAAGGAAGGAAGATGTGTCGAAGACAGCGTTTAGGACACGCTATGGACAGTTTAAGTTTCTTCTAATGTCTTTTGGGTTAACAAATGCACTGGCAACATTTATGGACTTGATGAATCGAGTGTTTAAACTATGCTTAGACAAATTTGTTGTAATGTTTATCAACGATATTCTGGTATACTCGAAAACACGGGAAGAGCGTGTTGAACACTTGAAAGTCGTTTTGGAGATATTACGAAAGGAACAACTTTATGAAAAGTTCTCCAAGTGTGAATTTTGGTTAAAGAGAGTTAAATTTTTAGGTCATGTAATTGACAAAAAAGGAATATCAGTAGATCCAACTAAGATCAAAATGGTTGTGAATTGGGAACAACCAACAACTCCATGAGAAGTAAGAAGTTTTCTCAGTTTAGCGGGTTATTATCGACGATTTATAAAACATTTTTCAAAAATAGCAAGCCCATTAACCAATTTAACTCGAAAGACGGTGAAATACATCTGGACAGATAAATTTGAAGAGAACTTCCAAGAGTTAAAGAAGCGACTGAGCATGGCTCCAGTGTTGTCCTTACTAGATGATACAAGAGGCCTTGTAGTATTTAGTGATGCGTCATACAAAGGTTTAGGATGTGTGTTGATGCAACATAGGAAAGTGATTGCTTATGCATCACGACAACTCAATGATTATGAGAAGAGGTATCCTACTCATGACCTAGAGTTAGCCGCGGTAGTTTTTGCTCTAAAAATTTGGAGGCATTACTTGTACGGGGAGAAGTCCAAGATATATACAGATCACAAAAGTCTGAAATATATTTTTATACAAAAGGAACTAAACTTAAGGCATAGAAGATGGTTAGAACTGATAAAGGATTTTGATTGTGAAATCTTATATCATCCATGTAAAGCTAATGTCGTAGCTGATGCATTTAGAAGAAATAATCAAGAAAAGTTGAACGTATTAACCACCAATGATAGGTTAATAAAATATTTTAAAAAACTAGAAATTAAGGTAGGATGTCCAACTACCTCTACCCAAAAGTTATTCATTCTAGAGGGAGTTTCGTCTCTGCTTGATAAAATCAAAGAGATGCAGGAAAAGGATGAAGATTGTCAAAAATGTAAGTCTAATATAACTCATATTAAGAAAAACAAATTCAGAATAGACAAGGAAGGAATAATTAGATATGAAGATAAAATTTGGGTTTAGTTAAACCAAGCCTTAAAAGACAAAATTTTAAACGAAGCTCATAATTCTAAGCTTGCCATACATCCTGGCAGTACTAGAATGTGACACCCCCAAAATAGGTATACATCACCCATTCTGAGTCGCCAAATACATGGTACAGAAAAACAACTACAACTTAATTAATACAATTGTCGTTCAAAATACGACAACACATACTGTGAGTTTAAATACAAATATTGTCTTCTAGACAATATCAACACCCAAATAAAGTTCTCATTACAATTATTGATGTACTATTTTACAAAAATAGTGAGGTCTGCTAAAAAAAACTGTCTAGGACCATCATTCTATACCCCGACTGGTTCCTGCTATGTTCTCACTTCCTGAGAAGAAAAATGGAACAAAAAGGAAAAGGGTGAGCTCAACTAGCCCAGTAAAGAATATTATGAATAATATACAACAAATTATCCTTAGTCTTCAACAGGGAAAAAATCTGATAGAATATAATCGACAACAAGTTGTAGATCAATAACTGCAGCGGAAACAACAATTCATTAGAAGAGTTAAGTAGAGAATGAAATCTACTATCATCTATGAATTTAAAAGTCCATCATCAATATTTTATCCCTATAACATTAAGGACTGAGGATGATAAAAAATATTTTAGAGAATGAATCTAGTAAGACAGAAGGACAAATATTTGGGATTCGTATTTCGGTTTATCCAAATTCAATAATACTCCATAATAACCAAGTGTGAAGTAGAATTCAAAAATAAATATCAAAACATGGATACAATCAAAGATAGTAACCATAAAAGACATCTGGGACAAAAAAGAGAAAATTTCATTTTTCGGTGAATAGTGCCGTATTCATGAATAGTGCCGTATACGTGAATAGTAACCCCGACACAAAAGTTCCAAATTAGATTAAAAAGTTCAAACCAATATTTCGGCATAATGATATTGAAGAAAATAATATCATTTAAGAAGAAAATAACACCCCTTACCTCAAAGAATCAGTACTTCGGAATGAAAGGTCGGAAGTGATGCTGGATGAAACTTGTATTGAACAGCAACTCTAAAAGTATCTAAATACTCACAAAATACGCTCGATAATATAGAGAGAGAAAGAGAGAAAGCTTATGTTTCTGGTGTGATTTTCAATTCTAACTTAGCCCTCTATTTAAAGGAAAATGTTAGCACGGCGAAACAGACTTGACCTTCTACCTGATGGCTTTACCTGCTACTATTGCCACCCACCATATTTGAAATAAAATTCAGCACATTTCTTCACCAACCACAAGTGGGGCCCACTCAATTCTAGAATTTTCTACCAAAATCATTTATAAACCTAATTTCCGAATCAATCACCTCTTAAAATTCATAACAAATCATACGTTCATTTTTAACGGTTCAAAATTTGTGGACATATACTCAACTTATATATGTATAACATATCCAAAACTCACAATGATCCAACCGTCGGATTAAAAATTATAACTCACGTAATATATGCTAAAAATACTAATTTGATTTTTAATACCTCCATTCCGACAAAAATACTGATAAAACCCTCAACATTAAATCCTTCAATTATAACCACATAAAACAAATAAATCCATCATTTATATCCACATCAAATAAATATTTCCTTATCATATAAATCAATAATTAATTATTCACAAATAATATCACATAATCAAAATTATGACAACCAGACCGTTCCCAGGAAAGAGGGGGCTTTCTAATAAGGATTTCTCCTTACTGGCGCGCAATTAGGTGACCAAACCTCTCCTTAGACAGAACTTTCTAGACATTGCCAATAATGTTATCTAATAATATTATTCAAATAATATGAATTATTGATCTGATAATAGGAAATACTGTGCAGTGACAATTATTGAAACAACAATAATATAAAATATCAACGCAGTAATTATTGAATCAATAAAATAAAATATTAAAAAGTAATTACTGTAATAATTATTGAGTAATGCCTTCTTACGTAAGAATCAATAATTCAAAAATACTGTGCAATACCGTGTGCTACTGTGCAACCACGTGTATTACTATATTTTAACCACCGGGTATTCCAACAGTGTTAATGGTAACAATTACGCCGTTATTTATAAAAACTCAAACTTGTCATTTTCTTCATCCCGACAGCTTATTACATTATGAGGCCCATTTAATGGTCTGCTGGCCCTACTTAATATTCCCTAAACAACAATATTCCACCACCAAACGAATATTCCCGACAAAAAATGAATATTTTATAACCACTTACTTATTTTGTAAAATTTGCACATTTCACCCATAACCAAAGTATTATATCAAATTAACTCCTAATTATTTCAAGATAATAAATAAAGAAAATTTAATTTTATTAATAATAAGCTGGGGTCTTACAAAAATGTACAAGGACTTAAGGCAACAATTTTGGTGGTCGAACATGAAAAGAGAAATACCTGAATGGATAAGCAAATGTCTCATGTGTCAGAGGGTTAAGGGTAAACATCAAAAGCCGAGTGGTTTACTTCAACCCTTACCAATTCCTGAGTAGAAGTGGGAACTTATAACCATGGACTTTGTTGTAGATTTTCCAGCTGCACAGAAGGGCCACAATGCCATTTGGGTAATAGTTGACCGTCTAACCAAGTTAGCTCACTTCCTACCTATTAAAGTTACTTATAACTTAGACCAACTTGCCAAGCTATACATTAATGAAATCATCTCTAGACATGGAGTACCTGCTTCTATAGTGTTAGATCAAGATCCACGCTTTACTTCTAATTTTTGGAAGAGCCTTCAGAAACACTTAGGAACACAATTAAGATTGAGTACAACTTATCACCATCAAACTGATGGGCAATGTGATAGAACCATTCAAACATTAGAAGATATGTTAAGAACATGTATTATTGATTTCAAAAGAAGTTGGGATGATCAATTACCTTTGGTAGAATTTGCCTACAACAAAAATTATCATGCTAGCATAGGTATGCCACCCTATGAAACCTTATATGGGAGAAAATATAGAACACCTTTGTGTTGGGATGAAGTCGGGGAAAGACAAATGTTAAGACCTGAGATAATTCAACAAACTACTGAAACCATCAGAATTATACGTGAACGATTACAAGCATCACAAGATCGACAAAGGAAATACATTGATCCACATCGTCAACAACGAAATTTTAGAATAGGAAGCCACGTATTCTTGAAAGTATCTCCTTGGAAGTGCAAGATACGTTTGGGCAAGAAAGGAAAACTGAGTCCAAGATTCATTGGACCTTTTGAAATTTTGAGGAGGATTGGTGAAGTTGCTTGTGAAATAGCACTACCTCTTGAGTTAAACCATATTCATAATGTGTTTCATGTGTCTATATTACGACCATACAAACCTGATTATAAACACATTATAAAGTATGAGCCAATCCAAATCGAAGAAGATCTTTCTTATATAGAAGAACCTATGCAGATCGTCGATCATAAAGAGCAAGTCCTAAGAAATAAAGTGATAGCATCTTTCAAAGTGATTTAGAGAAATCTGAACGTTGAAGAGGCTACAGAGGAGCTCGAGGATAAAATGCGAGAGAACTATCCCCAACTGTTTACTTAACCTAAACTGTAATTTTGAGGACAAAATTCTTATTAGTGGGGGTGAATGTGAAAACCTAAAAACCCTAATAAGACTCGGATATGTAAATTCATTTATATTAATAACAACTCTCTGTTTTGAAAGTGTTATGTGTTAATGTATTATATGTTTAACAAATTAGGTCAAATAAATTTTCGTCCGAACAATGACGTGTTTGACACCTCGTGCTTAAAAATTTTCTTTTGAAAATGGGCTTTTCGGTATATTTGTTTTGAAAATCTACTTTTTCGTGCTTACACTGACAAAATGCTTTGTCATGCTTATTAGGATTTGTGGAAAACCTAAGTTAGAAACCCTAGATTACAAACCCTAACCCTAATTAGCAAACCCTAGCCCTAATTTATAAACCCAAACCTTAATTAGCTAGACTAAACCCTAATTAGGTTATCCTAACACCTAATCATGATTACTAAAATTCAATTACGTACTAATAAACATCATTAAGTAACCTTAATCATAAAAACCAAAACCCTAATAAAGATTAGTGAGGATTAGGGCAAAATTAAGCTACTAATTTAGTCAACTAGCACACAAGAAGGTTAAGAGTCATCCACACAAGTTCCAAAACATCACATGACAAGCTTCCAAACTCCCAAGCACCAAGAGAGTCACAGATCAGATCTTTTAGGAGGCAAGTAGGTGGGAAAATAACTAAAACCCTAAGTTGCTTAATTCTATAAACAGCAACACATTCTCTAGCCAAACCTAAGAATTCTATAAGCCTAGACACTCTTATAAACATACCAAATCAAGCCTGGGTGATAGCAACATCAGATTCAGTAGCCAAAAATCAAAATCAAGCAAGAAAGGTGCAAACCCTAATTTATAGCTAGATCTTTGATGCTATGTTTAATTTGTTGTTTAGATGTTTAGATATATGTAATAACATGTTAGATAGTATGCTAAGTTGATAGAACATGTTTTCATAACATCTAGATGCATCAAATTAGTGTTTTAAGCAATCTGGAAATTTTGGAAAAAGCAGTCCGACAATTGAATGTCGATTTGTAGATCCGCAGTATGTTAATAGTTAGGTCTGTTAATTGTTTGTTATTTGTAATATGACATGAGGTCTTTAATCTAGAAAAGGAATCAGGTTCATTAGAACTATATATTGCAAGATATAGGTGGTCAAAAGTGGTTGACCGATCACAAAGTTCTGTTTTCTGGGTTACCCAAAAAACTCAAGAACAGGTTGAACCGGCTACTTTGACCAACCTTTTAATCGCTTTCTGTTTGTTGTTATAATGACTTTTTGTAATGAATTAATACCTTGACATACATAATACATATCTATGACACCCAATTGCTTAAAAAATTCATATGATTACTAGAATTAATGGTCAAAAGTCGTTGACCGAGCATGACCAAGTTTTTTGGGTTACCAAGAAAACTAATGAACACGAAGAACAACCTTTGGCTGTACTTTGACCAATATAGATCGAGACCTTAGAATCATACTTTATCCAAATTAGTGTTATATACATGTACCTTGACATATAGACTACCTATTACAACAAACAAAACACAAATCTATCACACGAATTGAAAGATATAGAAGCTACAAAACTGTTGACCGACCATGACCGTTGTTCTGGGTTACCCAGAAACTCAAGAACAGCTCTGACAGTGACTTTGAGCCTCTTTGACTTCTTGTTATATGTAGGTTAAAGCATGAATTTGGTCTGATGTTGTATTACTGTATGATTACTACAACATCCATACTTGACCAAACCCAGAATCATCAACAGTAACAATTGGATTAAGGTCAATATGGTCCCTAGTCCATGACCGACTGAAACCCAAAAACTCAGGAACACTTATAGCGACACTTTCTGTCACTATAGGGCTTTAGCGACAGATAGAAAATGTTTTCTAATAAATTAATTAATCAAAAATAGAAATAATTACAAAATTAGTTTTAAAAATTCTTTTAAGTTATAATATTTAACTTTTAATATTTTTACATAAATTCAATAAATATTTTAATTTGTTTATATATTATTAATAATTATTTTAATATTAAAGTAATTAGAATAATTACTTATAAATAATAAATAATTATTGAAAAATAATATTAATGATATAAAAATCATAACAAATGATTATAAATTATTTAAAATAGTAAAAAAAAGTTTTTATAATGTTCTATGTAAATATTAAATTATTTAGAAATAGAAATAAATGATTTTAAAATCATTTAAGGGATAAATAAATACTTAAAATTATTATAAGCTTTAGAAATTATTATAAAGGATATTTAAATTATCTAAAAATATAATAAAGCTTATAAATAAAATTTAGTCGATTTATCAATTTATTAAATACTCGGTAAAGTCTTTAGACACCGACACCATATCAAACTTAACCCGAACGTATGTAGTTTATGTATTTGAGTATTGTTATCAATACTAATGTGTTAGATTTATATGAATGAACATCTTAGGTGTTTATTAACGAATCGAGTAGCATTGCTTGACTGATCTTCGCTCAGGCAAGTTTACTAAATCCAAATTATTAATTACTTACGCAAATTTCTCAAACCCTATTTATTCGTTGAACAAGATTCTATCTTGAATTGCTTTTGATATGTTATACCAAACCTAAACTTGAATTGCCAATTATTGCAAACTTATCGCTATAGTTTCAGCATAACTAATAAATGAATTGTTTATTCATATGATATTGTTTATTGAGCATAAACTATTGTGTCAAAAAAATTTCTTTGGTAAGACATCTTATACTGAAGTTGTGTATCCCGAAAAGGGATTAATGTTTGGTCAATAATATATTGATGTTGGGTGCATGTGAGCACTATTAGGATGAGATGTATACTCCTAGGATATTGAGTAAGCTGATCCCCTATCTCATATCTAAACAAAGTTTCTAAGTATATGTGACTGACAAAAATAAAAAGTCCAGAAATGGTTGAAAAAGAAATTCCAGAAATGGTAGCAACTATCAGTTAAATTTTGAATTGTTATTCTTCTTCAAATCATATATTGTTATAAATATAAAACCTGCTGAGCATGTCATAGCTCACCCTTGAAAATTATTCCTTTTGTAGTATTAGATGGTAACCCTAGCACTTCTAGAGTTAATAAAGGGAAACATCCCTACTTAGATTAGTTTATATTATAAACTAGTTGAATGTAATACTTTATAATAAGAAATTCTTTATGAAGAATCATGTAATCGAACCTAAATGATATATATATAACATCTTTTACTTTCACATCCGTGTTTTCTTTACATATATAGATGTAATTAGAATTTCCAATTTAGTTTGAGATCCTTGGGAACTATTTATCTGAGTGAGGGTATTGACAACATGGACTGTTCATGTTGTTGTTGATACTCTGAATTTTGGATAGATAGGTACTATAGATACAATAGTGTAATTCGCATGACATAGACTATACATCTGAGTGAGGGTATTGGTAATATGAATTGTTCATGTTATTACTGATACTTTGAATTTCGGATAGATAGATACTATTCACAGATACAGTTCATATATCCAAGTGAGGGTATTCAAACACAACAATAGTTCTCTTGAGAATTGTTATCTGTTATGGGATACTGTGAATCTCGAATCTATGAGAATTGTGTATTGTATAGTCACTCAATTAGATATAAGCATATAATCAGATACCACGGGCGTATATATTTGAATGCGTAATATACATTGATTAGTCGTAAGCACCATATCGGATACCATGGGAGTATAGATATGGGGGCGTTACATCACCAGCGAAAGGCTTAAGGCTCTTTACTTATGGCTTAATATGATAGTAATTGACTTTAGTGGTTTGGTTGCTTGAATTCGCATATGAAAACCAATAACTTTACGAAAAAAAAATAATTTTAGCATGATGAATAGTTAACCAGTTGATTCCTAAAATCACATCAAATGCAAGTATTTTCAAAGAGATAAGATCGACAGGTAATGCGAGGGTGTCGATTTTTAATCAAACAAGATTTATAAATGGCGGATGTAATAAAGGTTTCTCCTAACGAGGTTTCAACAGATAAGTTAAAGTCTAATTTCTCAAGAGTCAAGTTCAAATGTTGAACACAACTAGGTGAAATAAAAGAGTGGGTAGAACCAATATCTAATAAGGTATAGACTTCGCAAGAGTTTATGATTAACTTACCTGTGATAACTTCGTTCGGGTTCCTCGACAAATGCTCTCACTTAAACTACCGACTTTGACTTATCTTGGACGGCCTTTGGTGTCTCCATCCCAGCTGGACTTGACTTCACTGCACGATAAAACCGAGCTAGGTGACCTTCTCTCTCGTAATTAAAAGACGCTTTGGGTTACTGCGTATAGTTTGGAAGGATGTGTCCCTCTTGTCCGCATTTGAAACATACGACCGGTGGTCATTCACCTTCCTTGACAACAGCTGTTGGTGCTGCTGTCGATGTCTTTCCATCATTGTTGAATCTTCTCTTCTTAAAATTGTTCCCACTTAGTTCACCTTTCCTATTATCTTGGCCATGATTACCACTGAAGTTGTTACCGTTTCTGGCATGATAATTTCCTCCATGATGGTTATCGTTGTTCCTATGGTCGTTGCCATCGGTACGATTATTATCATGTTGTTGGTCGTTACCTTTTGGTTGAGCTAACTCATTATCGCGCTCCACTAACAGAGCCTTATTCACAACATCTGAATATAAACAATGTTTGTGAGAAATGAGGTATTGACGTATTTCGGGTTTTAAACCTCGCAAAAATATTCACTTCTCATTATTAATTAAATGGGATGCAAACCAGGACAACTCGGCGAACTCAGCCTCGTGCTGCAACATAGTCATATTGTTTTGCTACAGCATGATGAATTCCACCTCCTTCATGTGACGAATACTTTCGGGAAAGTACTTGTCATTGAATAATTTTTGGAACTTCTCGTAAGACATCTTTAGTGCAGCAGGTTGAGTACGTTTTACAGATTCCCACCAATGATTTTTCTCTTCTCGCAACATGAAGGTGGCGAAGGGAACCTTTTGCTCCTCTGAGCACTCCAATACATCAAATATCTTGGTGATCTGCTTAATCTGTAAGACCCCGAATTTTATAAAATAAAAGTAATCAATTTTTTTATATTTATTATTCAGTAAATGAATTAAATTGATAAAAAGTTAAAGTTAAGGGTTATATATGTAAAATTTACAAAATACACAAGTGGTTATAAAATATTCATGGTTGTCGGGGAATATTCATTTGGTTGTGGAATATTCTTGTTGTCGGGGAATATTCGTACGACGGCGCAGCCATTTGTGGGCCCCATAACAGAATAACTGTCGGATAAAGAAAACGATAAGTTTGAGTTTTTATAAATAATGGCGTAATTGTTACCGTTAACACTGTTGGATTACCTGGTGGTTAAAATAAAGTAATACATGTGGTTGCACAGTAGCACACGGTATTACACAGTATTTTTGAATTATTGATTCTTACGTATGAAGGCACTACTCAATAATTGTTATAGTAATTACTGTTCAATATTTTATTTTATTGGTTCAATAATTGCTTCGTTGATATTTTATATTATTGTTATTTCAATAATTATCATTGCACAGTATTTCCCATTATCAGATTAATAATTCATATTATTTGAATAATATTATTCGATAGAATTATTGGCAATGTCTAGAAAGTTCTGTCAATGAGAAGTTTGGTCACCTAATTGCGCGCCAGTAAGGAGAAATCCTTATCGGAAAGCCCTCCCTTTTCTGGGAATGGCCTGGTTGTCATAATTGTGATTCTGTAATATTATTTGTGAATAATTAATTATTAATTGATATGATAAGGAAATATATATTTTTATATGGTTATAAATGATGGAATTAATGCTGAGGTGTTTTATTAGTATTTTGTCGAAATGAGTAACGAAATTTGGAAATTTTTAGAAAATTAGTTTATTACTTGATTTTGTAAAATCTATAACTCTTTGTGTATAATGAGTTAGGAGATGAGCCATATATCAAAAGAAGCCCTGGAAGTAAGCTAACCGTAGAAATCGGAATCACCCAAAAATTCATCGTTGATTTTTCGTGGTGATTGTTTGAATGAAACTGGTACGAAGGACTCATAATCCGAAAAATCAGTGTTCTTGAGATATATTGCGTGAGTTATAATTTTTAATCTAACCGTTGGATCGTTCTTATTTTTGGATATGTTATACATATATAAGTTGAGTATATGTCCACAAATATTGAACCGTTAAAAATTGACGTATGATTTGTTATGAATTTTAAGAGGTGACTGATTCAGAAATTAGTTTTATAAATGATTTTGGGTGGAGATTTCTAGAAGGTGGGACCCACTTTTGGTTGTTAGGGAAGACGGCTGATCTTTGGTGGGCCCTACTTGTAGTGGCTGAGTTTTATTCAAAATAGCATGCGTAGAATTTTTTATTAATATTTTATTAATTTAGTCTCCTTTGGTGTTCTAGTATTTTCCTATAAATAGGTGCTTAGGTTAGAATTGAAAAACACACCAGAAACATAAGTTTTCTCTCTCTATATTATCGAGCGTATTTTTGTGAGTATTTAGATACTTTGAGAGTTGCTATTCAATGAAAGTTTCCTTCGGCTTTACATCCGATATTTCAGTCAGAAATACTGCTCTTTTGAGGTACGGGATTGTAAGGGTTATTATGTTTTTCAGTTTCATAATTTTTCCGACCCTCAAAAAATTCTGGAAAAATTTGAAATGATAATTTGATGAGTTTTCTAGATTGTGTCAAAAATGGCGATTTTTGGATGTATAGATTAGGAGTTATGAATTTTATGGGAAAAGACTATTTTAAAAGTAAACCCTTATAACTCCATGTGCTTAACTCCAAAATTGGTAAAAATTTTATTGGGAGTACATGTATATAACAACAGCATAATCTCTAAGTTTCGGAATTTTTGGACAAAAGTACAGTTTATGATAAATGTCTAAATATTCGACAGTTTTGGTTATATGAAAAATAGTAAATGAATTTTAAAAATTTTGAGAAAAATATATGTTCAATATGGGACCATATTATGCTAAATCCCAGAAAAGATAATTTTCTGGGATTGATTTGATATTTTTCATGAAAATAGACTAGTTATGAGTAAATGAATTAAATATGTTATGTGAAGTAAGAAAATTGGAAAATAAGATTTTATGGCTTGAGAATCCTATATAAGATATATGCAGATTTTTTATGAGGGTTTCGGTTATTGGTGATGAAATTTTATGAGTTTCGCATTTTAGGATGATTAAATGCATTAATTAGTAAAGTTCAAACAATTAAAATAAATTGTTTATAAGTTTAAGAAATGATTAAAATATTGTGGTAATATTACTAATATTAGATTATGAGATTATTAAGTGATTTATAACATTTGGATTAAGGTGTTATAAAATCATTGATTTAAAATATTATTCAATGATTAATAATATTAGTAAATGAATTTAATGTTATTATCTTCGTTAAATATTCGTTAAAATATTATTTTCTGTTCAAATCATTTTTGATATAATATTATTCTTGAATTTTACTCCACAAAGCAGTATCATATTCACAATTTGGATATTATTGAATTCTAGATAAATTAAATTGTTAAAGTCTTTAAAAATTTATCCTTTATCTCATGTGATTGATTCTTTATATCCTTGTCATGATCCTCATGCTTATATTGTGATGAAAGTTATCTTTGGCCCGTAGTGCAAAGATGACCTGTTGTTGAATATCTTTGGCTTGTAGTGCAAAAATGACCTGTTGTTGAATATCTTTGGCCCGTAGTGCAAAAGATGACTGTTGTTGAATATTTTGGCGTAGAGCAAAAGATATTTGTTATTGAATATCTTTGGCCTGTAATACAAAGATGAACTGTTAATGAATATCTTTGGCCTGTAGTGCAAAGATGAATTTATTAGTATGATTATGAACATAAAATGTGATTTGGTATAACCATGATCTTTGATGTTTCAGGTTAAGACATGTGATAAAAATTATCTTCGTCTTAGATGAGAAGAGGAATTTAGAACTACAATTATGATTATGAGTTATACATGTGATTGTGGACAGAAACTGTTGATTGATGTTACAGGGATAAAACATTGTTTGTGAACTTTTAACATAAAGAAGATAATAGACCTTATGGTCTATTTGACTCTTCTAATGGATTGCTCGTTCCGCTGCAACTATGGTTGAAAAGTTTTATCATCTACCATATGTTCTAAATCTCTGATTTATTACTGATGAAGGCTATTAATAATTTAATTATCTTTAGTCATGATATTCTTTACTGGGCTATTTGGGCTAATTATCTTCTTGTTTTTCTTTGGGGTCTATTGGGTCAACCAATGATAATTCTCGAGTCATATGATATCTATTATAACTTAGATGTATGGCCTCCCATGTACGAAGGTTTGCTTAAGCATTTTCCAAAGATTTTAATTTTTAAAACAGTTATTGACTATACCTTTATGTAATGTATCAATGTGAGGTGCTATCCAAGTAAAGGGGTGAGAGTCACAGTTGGTATTAAAACTCACAGTATATATGTTATCGTATTTTGCACGACAATTGTATTAATGAAGTTGTAGTTGTTTCTGTACCATATTTTTGGCGACTCAGAATGGGTTAGGTGGATTGGACCTATTTCGGGGGCGTCACATAATCCACGTCTCTACCTTAAGTGGTTCTGGCTTTCCCAAAAACTCCGGTGGTCCCAGCTTCTTGAACTGCTTAGCGATGACCAGCCGTAAGTTGCTAGTGTTTCTACCTGCATTTTGAACAAGAATCTCTCTCGTTTGGTGTTGCATAAATTCTAGAAAGTTCTTAAACATACCATCATTCGTCATTTGGTCGGTGTTGTGACACCCCCAAATCCAGGTACTTCATTCCCACGGGATCTGGTGTTCACTTAATCAAACATTCATATCTAACTACCAAATCACAATAAAAATGGATAAATAAAACATTTCCCATTAAAGGGTTACATAATAAAATCTCCCAGGTTATCTAACCTTTAATTACAATCATTCAAATGCGGAAATTAAATAAACTTCATTAAAACCAAGTCTAAGATCATCATAATAAAAATCTAACATCTCAATCAAAGTAAAATTACAAGTCTTCATCACTTGCACATTTTTCCCTTTCCTTTGCTAGACGAAGGTTCATCTACCTTCTCTTCTTTAGCTACAATGAGTTTTAAAATATGCAAGAGTGAGAAAAACAATTGCTCACTGGATACAATATGAAATTAACAGGAGTATAGTAATAATAACTGCCAATAAAAGGCTCATCAACAATGAATAGTACTCTATCATCAATAATCAGAAACTGAAATCCAAAATGTGGAATAAATATAACTAAGGGTCATAAGACCATGAACTATGTCCACAATTGTGACTAATCTTTCAACTCCAACTTTAACAGTCATAAGACTATAAGGACTCCTCGTATTAGGGGGATCAGCCCTTCGTACTATGTATTGTGCACAAACATTTAACGCTACGCGTAAGTTAACCCCTAATCATAACATTAGGGTTGTTCATCTCAGTATTTAGAGTACAAGTCCGCACCAAAGGAAGTTTGGTTTGGATAAGCTTTCAGGGTAATTTGGATTTCAACGAACATTAACAAAGGATTAGTTGAATGAAACCAAGAACATTTCACTATAGAATAATCGTGATTGAATCAATCATAGTAAACAAAAGTCATGCTTTAGGAATAATCTAAGAGCATACAATTTGAATAACTATAACACCTTGCTTGAACAATACTAAGCCAAGGTTAATTAGAATTGAATACTAAGCATACATAACAATTTGATCGATAAAAATGTTCAACATTAGAATATATAAATTTGCATGCTAAACAACAAGTTAAATACAAGAATAACTTGCTCAATAATAACTTACATCATTATATCATAATCGAATTGAAAACCATAATTAGTTCAACAAGATAAAGGATTAGAAAAACTTGCTTTAAGAAAATTTAAGCGATTGCACAATTCTAAAAGTAGAGTTAAAGAACTTGCTCAATGTAAAAAAAAAGTTTAGAAAACTTGCCTTGTTCGTGGGCTAAACCAAACAAATCAAACCACAATATCCTATAAACATATTTCATCATGACATAATTAGTCATTACCATCTTACGAACATAACTAAGTACGTTCATCATGTAAAAATTGAATTTTTAATCAAATAATCAAGTTATAACACAAGTTAATCCTTAATAACATAATTATTCATAGTATAGAAATACTAAAATCAACATTTTACTTTCCTACTATTATCACATAACTTTTCTTAAAATTTCGTGTACAAAAAGTACACTGTCAGACCATTCTACTAACTCTCATGGCAATGCCACATTTTTTATCATGGTCGTGCGCTTTATGAGGGCATGAAAATCTTGCTTGCGGAGATCAAGGCTATAAGGCCGTGCTGTGGCATGAGCATGGCATTCATGCGCCACAAAGTTAGTGTAAGTCATCCAAGTCCATGCATGTGCATTGCAGACCTCTACAGATGACCTTAAATGAACAAAAGACATAAAAAGTCAATTTTGGCCTACAAGCTCATTTCTAACAAACTAATTAGCACATAAATCATATAGATACTTCATGTAAACATATTTCAAAAACTCTAAACATGATTCTACCCATACAACAACATAAACAACAAAATTAACACACCCAAATTCACTGTTTTTGGCTAAAACTCATTTTTTTATATTTCAATGAAAATCAACACTGTAACTTTTGTTTTTCAACCAAAACCACTAATTCAAAGTGTTTATATCAACAATTATACATGCTCTATCAAATTAAATGGTCAATTTATCAACTAAACAACTAATTAACCCTCAATTTCTATTTTAACTAAACAATATATAATCACCAAAAACTCTCTATAAAAAGGTTTTCTTCACAAACTTCATACATAACAACAATACATTGATTATAATCATATATAACCTATGAAAATAACTTTACAACATTAGTTTATCATATGAACACATATAAAATCAATAATTATCCTATCACAAGAATTTTACAGAGAGAAAGAGAAGAGAAACTAAAACTTTTAAAACTTAAAAGAATAGGGTAATACCTTGAAGAAGATGATGACTATCCTTTCTATTCTCAAGCTCCTTCTTCCCACTCTCTAGCCTTTCTTCTCTCTTCTTCTCTTCTTCTTCTTCTTCTTCTCCAGAGTTTTCTTTCTTCTCTCTAACCTCTCTCCTCTAACATACGTCTTAACCAAATAACGTATATAGATATTATATATATTAATTATATAATATAATTATAAACATAGCTGATATCAGTTATGTGAATTTTAAAATCAAAAGTCATAAGGCTTGTTTGGTTAACCACTAACAAAATAACCCATTAATCCTAACACCTTGTTTGGTAAAACTCAAATAAATTAAAGACTTAATAGGCCTTAGGTATTATTTGGCAAAACTGAATTAAAACTCCTTTAAGTTATTTTAGTAACTCCTTTATAACAAGGTTATTTGTCACACGTTAATTTAATTAAATTAATCATAATAATAATTTATTAAATTACTACATCACATAAATCAATACCACCAAAATTATAATTTCTATATAATTAAAACTTTATTTAATCAACCAACACATCCTTTTTAATTACAAATTCCAATAAAAGAATAGTAATTGAATTAATCAAAATTCTCTAACTTATTAATTAAATTAAATTAGCAAAATAATTAATTTTCCTTAATTATTTATTTAACAAATAATTAAGCACATCAATTCAAATTTGAACAATTATTTATTCAACAATAAACACATCCATTAAATATTTAAATAATCTAATAAATATTTAATATAACAATTAAAATTCTAGAATGTTACATCATTCCCTCCTTATAAGGATTACGTCCCCGAATCACAATTCAAACAATTCATTCATCACATTCTCCCCTACTTACAAAGATTACATCCTCGTAATCAAGACATGATTAAACAAATAACTCAGGGTAATTCTTCATCATTTCAGCTTCGAGTTCCCACGTAGCCTCTTCGACATTGTGGTTCCTCCATATTACCTTCACAGAAGGTATCACTTTATTCCTGAGCACCTGCTCTTTCCTGACGACTATCTGGATAGGAATCTCTTTATAGGACAAATCTTTCTCAAACTACAGTGGTTCGTACTCAATCATGTTCTTGTAATCAGGTTTATATGGTCGTAACACCGACACGTGAAAAATATTATGAATGTTTTGCAATTCTGGAGGTAGAGCTACCTCGTAAGCCACCTCTCCAATCAGGTTTATATGGTCGTAACACCGACACGTGAAAAACATTATGAATGTTTTGTCTATCTTGAGCAGCTATCAATCTTGTTCTGATGAGTTTGACAACCTCAGCAGTTTGTTGTACCAGTTCTGGTCCTAATAGTTGACGTTCTCCGACTTCATCCCAGCACAGTGGAGTTCTGTACTTCCTACCATATAATGCTTCATAAGGCGGCATGCCGATGCTAGCGTGGTAACTGTTATTGTAAGAAAATTCCACCAACGGTAATTGTTCATTCCAGCTTCCTTTGAAATCTATGATGCATGCTCTCAACATATCTTCCAATGTCTGAATCGTTCGTTCGCTTTGGCCATCTGTTTACGGATGATATGCAGTACTCATTCGCAACTGGGTTCCCATACATTCTTGTAGTCTCTTCCAGAAGTTTGATGTGAACCTCGGATCTCTATCTGACACAATCGACATTGGAACTCCATGTCTCGACACGATCTCTTTAACATATACCTTTGCCAGCTGATCAAGATTGAATCTAATCTTTATTGGTAAAAAGTGTGCAGATTTTGTCAATCTGTCCACTATCACCCAAATCGCATCGTATCCTTTCTGAGTTGTTGGAAGACCTACCACAAAATCCATTGTGATATGTTCCCATTTCCATTCTGGTATCTCCAACGGTTGAAGTAACCCGCTTGGTCTTTTAATGCTCGGCCTTGACTCTCTGACATGTCAAGCACTTTGCAACGCATTCTGCAACGTCTCTTTTCATATTTGGCCACCAAAAATGTCACCGCAAATCTTGATACATCTTTGCACTTCCTGGATGAATCGAATATCTCGAGTTATGAGCTTCGGTCAAAATTTCTTCTTTAATCTCTGGTACTGCTGGACACCAGATTCGTCCCTCGAATCTCAGCATTCCATCAGTATCAACCTTGTATTTCACTTCTTTTCCGTCGACCACACTTTCTCTTATTTTTCAGGATTCCTCGTCCTGCAGTTGAGCGTTCTTCACTTTGTCCACCAAAGTTTGACTGGCTTCTATCTGGTATAATTTCTCATCGGATTCTTTTGGAAATTTGATTTCCAACTCTAACCTTGACATTGCTGTAATAAGCTCCTCCTTATCAGTTAACAGCATCAACTTTTCTCTACCTTTCTTACTCAAGGCATCTGCAACCACATCTGCTTTGCCTAGATGATAAAAGATCTCACAGTCGTAATCTTTTATCAGTTCCATCCATCTTCTTTGACGCATGTTCAGGTCCTTCTGTGTGAAAATATATTTCAGACTTTTATGGTCTATGTAAATCTCATATTTCTCTCCGTAGAGATAGTGTCTCCATATCTTCAGAGCAAACACAACCACCGTCAACTCTAAATCATGAGTCGGATACCCTTTTTTGTAATCTTTCAATTGTCTTGATGCATACGCAATGACTTTACCGTTTTGCATAAGAACACACCCTAATCCCTTGTGTGAAGCATCACTATACACCACAAAATTTCCTGTATTATCTGGTAATGACAACACAGGTGCCATACTTAGCTGCTTTTTCAATTCTTGGAAACTTTCTCCACACTTCTTCGTCCAAACAAATTTTACAAATTTCCTCGTTAAATTTGTTAACGGAGTGGCAATCTTGGAAAATCTCGGATAAATAAATGTCCGTAATACCGCTAATCCCAAGAAACTTCTCACTTCTGATGGAGTTCTCGGTTGTTCCCAATTTATCACAACTTCAACCTTTGATGGATCCACTGAAATTCCATCCTTGTCAATTACGTGCCCAAGAAATTGTACACGTTCCAGCCAAAATTCACATTTAGAGAATTTCGCATACAACTTTTCTTTTCTTATCGTCTCCAGCGTTAGACGTAAATGTTCCGCATGTTTCTATTGAGTTTTAGAGTACACCAGAATATCGTCGATAAACACCACCACAAACTTGTCTAAAAATAGTTTAAACACCCTGTTCATCAAATCCATGAACGCTGCAGGGGCGTTTGTCAAACCAAAAGATATCACTAAAAATTCGTAATGTCCATACCGAGTTCGGAATGCCATCTTCGGTACATCCTCCTTTCTTACCTTCAGTTGATGGTACCCACTTCTCAAATCTATTTTCGAGAAATATCTAGCACCCTTCAATTGATCAAACAAGTCATCTATTCTCGGCAATGGATACTTGTTCTTAATAGTGACTTTGTTTAACTCTCTATAATCAATGCAAATACGTATTGACCCATCCTTCTTCTTTACGAATAACACCGGTGCTCCCCACGGTGACACACTCGACTGAATGTATTTCTTGTCCAACAGCTTCTGTAGTTGTACCATCAGTTCTTTCATCTCCACCGGAGCCATTCTGTATGGGGCTTTCGATATCACAGCGGTTCCTGGCGCTAAGTCGATCACGAACTCGATTTTTCTGTCAGGCAAAAGTCCTGGCAAATCCTCTGGAAACAGATCCACAAATTCCCCAACCACTGGTATTTCTTTCGGTTTCGCACCCTTCTTCTGAGTATCGACTATGTAAGCTAAATAACCCACACAGCCTTGACTCAACAACTTTTTGGCCTGCATAATCATCAGACATCTCATTTGTCTAGACGATTTGCTACCATTGAATACTACCTTTGATTTTGAGTCATAAGGTTTACACATTTTTTGGCGACCAATTATCGCTCCATAATTGAACAACCAATACATTTCCAAAATAACGTCAAACTCTCCTAGCCTGATCGGAATCAAATCTACCATCAAAATATTTCCCTTAATGTTCACCCTACAGTTCTTGTATACGAACCTAACAGGAACTACTTCCTTATTCGCAATTTCTATGTTTAAAGGGAAATTCAATTCTTCACTAGGCAATCCTAATCTCATAGCAAATTCATCAGATATAAATGAGCAAGTAGCACCCGAATCAAATAATATATAAGCGTCAATATCATTGATTGGAATAATACCTGACACCACATCCTTTGATTGCAAAACATCTTGCATAGTCATGTTGAAGGTTCTGGTTGTGGGCTTATTTGTTGTTGTTGGTCCCACAATAGCCAACGCACCTCCACTAGCATTTCCCTTGCTCCCATTTGTCTCACCAGATCTCTTCTTGGGGCATTCACGAGAAAATGATCCTTGGATCCGCACGTGAAGCACACATTCTTCTTAGCTTGAGTACAATTTGGGGCGATGTGACCCTCCTGGCCACAATTGAAGCATACTCGTTTCCCCAGCAAACACACTCCCTTATGAAACTTTCCGCACGTAGCACATGCTTCGAACTTCTTATTTTGCTGGTTTCTTTGTTGATTTCCAGCTCCTCCATTCCCATTCCACTTCTTCTTCAGGTTGTTGCCATTACTACAGTTACCACTACTCTTAGTTTCACCTTCACTTTTCTTCTTTCTCTACTATTGATTATGCTTTGTTACCGCCTCGCCTCCACTTTCAGCGGGAATCGCCTTCTCCATCACTGCTGCAAATGTCTTCAATTGGAATAGGGAAACCCTACTGTACAACCAGGGTTTCATTCCCTGCTCAAACCTCTTCTCCTTACGCTCGTCTGTGCTGACCTGATATGGCGTAAACCTAGCCAACTCATTGAACTTCGCGGTATACTCCGACACCGACATTGTTCCTTGCTTCAACTCCAAAAACTGGATCTCTAGCTGACTCTTCGAACTCTCAAGGAAATAAGTCTCGAAGAACAGCTCTGTAAACCTATCCCAGGTCATTACTCCTGGTCCTTCCCGAGTCTTGTTGGCCTGCCACCAATAGCTAGCCTCCTCCTTCAACATAAACGTTGCAAAAGTAGTCTTCTGATTCTCCTCTACCCTAGCCACATCAAAAACCTTCTCGATTCCCATAATCCAAGTCTGTGCTTCAACTGGATTCATGGATCCACAGAATTTTGGTGGTCCAACCGCCTTGAAGTCCTTAAACGTAGTACCTTGGTTCTGAGGTTGTTTCTGCGGTTGATTTTGCAGTGCACCTGTTAGTAACGTCACCAACTGCTGAACGGAGTTAGTTTCAGCATTATCGATGTTGGTTCCTTCAGTGGTTCTCTGACGGGGTGGTTGACGTCTTGGAGGCATTTTTTGTTAAAAAGAATACATTCATTAGATTATTACTCTACTCTTTTCAAGTAATATCTACTTAGCTTGCCCCCATGAAAGTAATCATTCCATAACACATAACACTTTGGATAAAGAAAATAATATCTTTTATTCAAAACTTCTTTGAAAACATCATATCAATAACATCACTGTTATTTACATTATTTTCCTGAACTACTAAAGTTTCAGGACATCATCATCATATCCCATAGGTTGCATAACACTTGGGATTGACAAATTATTTATCATAACATAACTCAAGTACACTCCCTACGATGTCCTATTAAGATATTGCAAGGCCTTACGACGCTCTTCTTCCATAACTCGGAACATGGTCCGATGGTCCAGTATGAACGAGGGTAGCATCTCGAACTGAATTGGATAACCCATGACCCGATCTTGAGCTCGATTGATCGCGGTGTTGAACACGTTATCCATTTCTTCCATCTTCCTTCTCTTTGCTTCAGGCGTCTCCCTTGCTATTTGATTGTTGATAAGCTTCATCAGACGCGCCTTCTTGGCTCTTTCCCTTTTTACTGATTCTTCTCTCAACTTGCTCTTCAACTCTGTAACCTCTGCTCGCATTTGATCGTTCTCTTCTTCAGTGTGAACCAGCTTCTCTTCAATATTGTTCAGTCATTCTTCTCGATCCTGAATCTTGTCGTCCTTCTTTGCCATCAAGGTCTATTGTTCAGCTACTATCTCTTGCAATTCCTCGACAGTATCTTGAAGTTCCACGTTGCGGTCATGCACCTCATCGTTAAGTGGAATCCTTTCCTCCCCGTCCTCTTCACCCGTCTGCGGCAGCTCCACGGGTTCTTCCTCATCTGTTTCTACATCATCATCATCATCATCATCCTCGACCACTACGAGTAATGAAGCTGACTCTCGTGGAAGCAGTTGTCCCCAAACCACTTGAATATCACGAGATTCCTCCTCTCTAGGCATCTGAGGTCCTTCCTCCCTAGCCTGACTGGATTCTCCGACATTAGTCATCCTGACAACAAGATTTTTAAGTTTTAGTTATTAATCATCACTACTCGACTCTCACGAGCACATAAGTTGTAAACACATAAGCACATAAGTGTTTTATTACTTTCTCCTTGAAACTCGATAATAGTTTATCATCACTATCTTCTCGAAGGTTACTTCCTAAGGCTTTTCCCCCACCTAAGGTTCATAACCTAAGGCTTTGATACCAACCTGTGACACCCCCAAATCCAGGTACTTCATTCCCACAGGATCTGATGTTCACTTAATCAAACATTCATATCTAACTACCCAATCACAATAAAACTGGATAAATAAAACCTTTCCCATTAAAGGGTTACATAATAAAATCTCCCAGGTTATCTAACCTTTAATTACAATCATTCAAATGCGGAAATTAAATAAACTTCATTAAAACCAAGTCTAAGATCATCATAATAAAAATCTAACATCTCAATCAAAGTAAAATTACAAGTCTTCATCACTTGCACATTTTTCCCTTTCCTTTGCTAGATGAAGGTTCATCTACCTTCTCTTCTTTAAATTATGAATGAGTTTTAAAATATGCAAGAGTGAGCAAAACAATTGCTCATTGGATACAATATGAAATCAACAGGAGTATAGTAATAATAACTGCCAATAAAAGGCTCATCAACAATGAATAGTACTCTATCATCAATAATCAGAAACTGAAATCCAAAATGTGGAATAAATATAACTGAGGGTCATAAGACCATGAACTATGTCCACAGTTGCGAGTAATCTTTCAACTCCAACTTTAACAGTCATAAGACTATAAGGACTCCTCGTACTTAGGGGGATCAAATTTCTTCGCATTCATGTATTGTGCATTAAACATTTAACGCTACGCTGTAAGTTAACCCCTAATCATAACATTAGGGTTGTTCATCTCAGTATTTAGAGTACAAGTCTGCACCAAAGGAAGTTTAGTTTGGATAAGCTTTCAGGGTAATTTGGATTTCAATGAACATCAACAACGGATTAGTTGAATGAAACCAAGAACATTTCACTATAGAATAATCGTGATTGAATCAATCATAGAATGTTCAACATTAGAATATATAAATTTGCATGCTAAACAACAAGTTAAATACAAGAATAACTTGCTCAAGAATAATTTACATCATTATATCATAATTGAATTGAAAACCATAATTAGTTCAACAAGATAAAGGATTAGAAAAACTTGCTCTAAGAAAATTTAAGCGATTGCACAATTCTAAAAGTAGAGTTAAAGAACTTGCTCAATGTAAAAAAAAAGTTTAGAAAACTTGCATTGTTCGTGGGCTAAACCGAACAAATCAAACCACAATATCCTATAAACATATGTCATCATGACATAATTAGTCATTACCATCTTACGAACATAACTAAGTACGTTCATCATGTAAAAATTGAATTTTTAATCAAATAATCAAGTTATAACACAAGTTAATCCTTAATAACATAATTATTCATAGTATAGAAATACTAAAATCAACATTTTACTTTCCTACTATTATCACATAACTTTTCTTAAAATTTCGTGGTACAAAAGTACAATCGTCGAGACCATTCCGTTAACTCATGGCTTGCAAAGACCACGATTTACATCATGGTCGACCGCTGATGAGGGCAGGGCATGGTGTCGTATGGCGAGATCAAGGCTATAAAGGTGTCTTTGTGGCAGCATGAGCATGGCGTGTGCCGCCACAAAGTTAGTGTGAAGTCCACCATGCTAGGCCTTGAATTGCGTGACTTTCAAACAACGAGACGTAGAAAAAGTCAATTTTGGCCTACAAGCTCGTTTCTAACAAACTAATTAGCACATAAATCATATAGATACTTCATGTAAACATATTTCAAAAACTCTAAACATGATTCTACCCATACAACAACATAAACAACAAAATTAACACACCCAAATTCACTGTTTTTGGCTAAAACTCATTTTTTTATATTTCAATGAAAATCAACATCAGAACTTTTGTTTTTCAACCAAAAAACCACTAATTCAAAGTGTTTTTATCAACAATTATACATGCTCTATCAAATTAAATGGTCAATTTATCAACTAAACAACTAATTAACCCTCAATTTCTATTTTAACTAAACAATATATAATCACCAAAAACTCTCTCAGAAAAGGTTTTCTTCACAAACTTCATACATAACAACAATACATTGATTATAATCATATATAACCTATGAAAATAACTTTACAACACTAGTTTATCATATGAACACATATAAAATCAATAATTATCCTATCACAAGAATTTTACAAAGAAATAGGAGAAGAGAAACTAAAACTTTTAAAACTTAAAAAGAATAGGTAATACCTTGAAGAAGATGATGACTATCCTTTCTATTCTCAAGCTCCTTCTTCCAACTCTCTAGCCTTTCTTTTTCTTCTTCTTCTTCTTCTTCTTCTCTCGAGTTTTCTTTCTTCTCTCTAACCTCTCTCCTCTAACATACATCTTAACCAAATAACATTATATAGATATTATATATATTAATTATATAATATAATTATAAACATAACTGATATCAGTTATGTGAATTTTAAAATCAAAAGCCATAAGGCTTGTTTGGTTAACCACTAACAAAATAACCCATTAATCCTAACACCTTGTTTGGTAAAACTCAAATAAATTAAAGACTTAATAGGCCTTAGGCATTGTTTGGCAAAACTGAATTAAAACTCCTTTAAGTTATTTTAGTAACTCCTTTATAACAAGGTTATTTGTCACACGTTAATTTAATTAAATTAATCATAATAACAATTTATTAAATTACTACATCACATAAATCAATACCACCAAAATTATAATTTCTATATAATTAAAACTTTATTTAATCAACCAACACATCCTTTTTAATTACAAATTCCAATAAAAGAATAGTAATTGAATTAATCAAAATTCTCTAACTTAATAATTAAATTAAATTAGCAAAATAATTAATTTTCCTTAATTATTTATTTAACAAATAATTAAGCACATCAATTCAAATTTGATCAATTATTTATTCAATAATAAACACATCCATTAAATATTTAAATAATTCAATAAATATTTAATATAACAATTAAAATTCTAGAATGTTACATCATTCCCTCCTTACAAGGATTTTGTCCCCAGAATCACAATTCAAAGAATTCATTCGTCACAAGTGTTATTGTTTAATTGAGGATTATTGCCTTCCTGATGCACATTATCCTGGGTATTGATCATCGGTGACTCAACGGTCTCATGTGCTTTATTGCTTATCTCAACATTTTCAGATGCCATTTTTAAATAATGCCACAAAACAAGGGTTAATTGACATGCCACATATTATCCCTATATTCTGACCGACCAATTAAATAACAAATAAACTTAGGTAGGTCATACTAGCGAAGGATTTACCCGCCATCTCAGCTGAGGATCCTCCTAGTTCTAGCCTCACATCTAAATTTAGGATCATATCCTTAAGTTTTATACCAACTACCAAACAGTATCAAATGAAATTGATCCTCATTATCAATTAATTACAATGTAACGACGAGAAATTTTAATTTAATTTAAATATTTTAAATATTTATCAAATTAAATAAATATTTTAAATTATTTATTATTTATCGAGGAAAATAAATAATTAAAGCAAATCGTGGTGAATTAATTTAGTAATTAATCCCAAATTAATTCTCATTTCCAAAGAATTAAAAGAAAAAGGTGAGCTACTAGTGATAAATGTAACGATCGAGAAATTTTAATTTAAGGAAATAATTAAATTAAATAAATATTTTAAATAATATTTATGGAGAAATAAATAATTGATGAAATGTGGTTAATTAATTTATGGAAATAAATTTAAATTAATTAAAGTGAGTGTGATAATTTTATTGAAGGATTTAAATTAAGAAATAATTAAATTAAATCAATTAATATTTTATAATTAATTAAATAAATTGTTTAATTTAATGAAAATAAATAAATTAAATAAAGTTTCTAGTTTATTAATTAAATTAGATATAAAATTAATTATTATTTATAATGGTAACTATAAGAGAAATTATTTTTAAGTAAAATTAAAGTTATTTAAATCAATTAAACTATATATTATAAATAATATAAAATAACAATTGGAAACTAAGTTTTGTAGCCAAACAAGGTCTTGTGACCTTTGGCTTATTCAACCGACGCAAGTTTTTTGTTTTTTTTACTGACAGACGTGGGAGAGGCGGATATATATGCATATACGCCTTATTTTTCCTTAAAGCTTGTTAACATAGAAAAACAGAGAGAGAAGAGAGACTTAAGAGAGTTTTGAGAGTGAGAAATTGAGATAGAGTAATCTCTCGTGAGTTGCCAAAGAAAAAGAAAAGATTCACCATCTTGTGCTAGCCTATAATCAAGAGGATTAAGGTATAATTCATTACTAAATTTCTAAGTTTTAGTTTTTACCTAAGTTCTCTATAAATTGGTTTTTTGTGGATTTGTTGTTCAAGTGTTGTGTAAATGGTGTGTATTATATTTGTAGAATCTGTATAATTATCATATATGATATATATATATTGAGTATCGATGTAGAGTGAGAATTAGAATTGAAATTGATTTGATATTATATATATATATATATATCAGTGTTTATGTTCATATAAAAATGGCTTTAGAAAGTACCAAATTTCATGCCTTATATGTGTTGGAATCTGCGAATTAAAGTTGGAATGTAATAATATGTTAAGAAACGAAAACAACGAAGTTTAAATCGTGTCAATTGATTAAGAAACGAGTTCGTGGCGATCAAATTCGTTAAAAGTGTAAAAATGAAGAAAATTTGGAAAAACTATGGTTTTGATTCCTCAAAATGGTGTATATGTAATGTTTTGTATGTAGAATGGTGTTTAGCATGTATAACTATAAATATGGCAAAGTTTTAGGTGTTAAGGTGTGGTGAAATTCTGTAAAATTGGGATTTTTGGCAGAAGCAGAGTTTGTTTTCGAGGTTCTACAAAATCGAAGTCTAAGCATCATCAGCAGCATCAGCTACCTCGCTTGTCGTGGTTGTCATGCGATGCCAGTACTTGCACATTTGGGTGCTTGGCGCGAGATAGCCTAGTATGTTACTAGCAGCACATGAAGATCAAGTGGCTGTCACGATGCATAAAGAAAGTCTACTTAATTGAAGGTCATGCGTAACAGACTTGGGTTAGTTTAACATGCATTAAAGGATATTAAAACATTAAGTGAATTACAATAACAGATTGTAATGTGTTGTAATGTAAAGTGTAAAGATTTGAAATAATTATTTAAATAAGTTATAAAATGAAACCAAATGTGATGTTTTCAAAGGTTAGAGATGAACGGTTAGGCTATGTTGGCTCATAATGAGATTTCAGACGTTAAGTATGTTAACTAACATGGTTAGATGCTAAGTTAAGGTTATGACCTAAATGATGGGTTAAACCCATAAAGCTAATATTCATACAACTAATTGTTTTTGCGATTGTAATGATATGTGTAGGATAATTGGAGATTATTTTACGTTTGTATAGCTTACAATCGAGGCAAGTTTCTAAACCTTATCTCTTTACAACTGAGAAAGCTTTCTAACTTCATTCTTTTCATATTGAATGCAAGTTTCCATTCCTATATTATTATTGTTCAAGTTCTTAAAATTGAGCAAGCCTAATTTATCTTGAATATGTTTGTACAAGCTCTTATAACCTAATTCGTTACATCAAGTGAGTTTTACTTTCCTAATTATTATTCAAAGCACATTATTTTAATACATAGATTCAAATGAGATTGTTCTAACTCTTTTGGTTATACCATTTTGCATGTATATCATGTTTATTCAATTATATATATTGTTGATATCCGATCTTTAACTTTAATAGCCTTGTACAGTTACACATTCTTGTGTTAAACCTTTATTGATGGAAATTGAATAGTGTTCTAAAATTTTAGAAACACTGATAAGCTAGTTCCAAACTAAACTTTCTTTAGTGTGGAAATTCTAAATTCAAACCGAGAGACTAACAACCCTAATTTAGGGATTTTTTGACGTGTAACATTTAGATGTTTGTGCACAATACATGGTACAAAGGGTTGATCCCCCTAAGCACGCTAAGAAGGGTCTCAGATAGCCTAATGATCATATAAGGTTAAGGTAATAATACCTATATACCGGAGACATAGTTCGTGGTCTTAAGACCCTCAGATATTGATTTCAAACTTGTTTTCTATTCTTAATTCACAGAACAAGTTCATTATTTCTAGTATTCGTTGTTCATTCTCATGTTGTTATTATTACTACTTCCTATATCAGTGAGAAATTGTTTGCTCACTCTTGCAATTAACACTGCAGCTAAAGTTGAGAAAGTCGATGAGCCGCCTCTACTAGCAAAGGAAAGGGCAAGATGTCCAAATGTCAAGACATATGAGAATTTTATTTTAATGAATTATGTTAAAGACTTGTTTTAATATGTGATGTATTCCGCAAATTGATGTAATAATTTTAAGGTTAGATTATCTTGGATTTATTTTGAGATGATGATGTAACCCTTTAATGGGGAAGATTATTGTTTAAGTTATTTAAATTATGTCTTTATCCTTTATTGATGGGTAGTTAGATGTAATAGTTTTAATAAGTGAGCACCAAATCCTGTGGAAATGAAGTACCTGGATTTGGGGGTGTCACAGGTTGGTATCAAAGCTTTAGGTTATGAACCTTAGGTGGGGAAACCTTAGGAAGTAACCTTTAAAGAAATAGAAAACATAGAGGTGTTTAACTCTTATCAAGTTTTAAGGAATGGATTAAGGTATCCATTGAAGATAAATAATAAAAGACAATATGTGCTATGTGTTAATAATTTATGTGCTCGTGAATATCAAAAATGTTAAGCAAAACTTAAAATATTTTGTTGTCAGGATGTCTAACGAAGGAGGATCCACCCAGCCATTAGAGAGGTGATACCTCGATACCTATAGATGATGAGTCCCGGATATTCATGTAAGTACGTGAGCAAATGATCCAGAGGATGTGCTCATGACCGATCCCGAGGAGGATAGTTCGAGGAGGTAGAGGAGGATGATGAGGAAGAGGATCCCGAGGAGTTTCCACCAAACTCCATATCACCGAGATGTATGATGCTCTGTATTGACCGTAACATAGAATTACAGGACGAGGTCGAGGAGTCAAGGAGATGGTTGAGATGCATCATGCTCGATGGAGAAGAAGGATGATGCGAGATTCGTGAACTTGATTCAAAACTTGGAAACACAGAGTGGGATCTAGTTCATACAAAGGGTCAAGATGAAGACCCTGGCAAAGAGAACGAGAAGATGAAGACCGACATGGAGAAATTGAAAGATGATTTCAAGGAGGAATCAACTTAAGCTGCAAGCAAGAGCAGAGGATGCTTGGATGAAGGCGACTCAACGTGCGCACGTGGCCGAGGCTAAGGTCCAAGTGAAGAAAGCCAAGATGAAAGAGATGGATTATGCTTTTAATTCGCGATGATCGATAGGGCCTGTGATCGAGTCTATTATTACCCACCCCGCTTTGAGAATTCGCCGTGGTTCGTGATGGATCGCAGAAAAGGCGATCGTATCATGGAGGAAGAGCGTCGGAAGCCTTCATGACGCCTTAATATGCCTAGATAGAATAAGATAGATAATAATATGTGGTTAATTATGTGAATAAATAAATTGTGAATCCCTTTATTTTGAGATAAATAAAGGATAGTATGAGTATGTAATCCTCGAACTTGTTTAGTTCAGAAAGTGAATGTCGATAGCGATTATGCTATCTTTATCATGTTTTAAAATGTTATGAATGAATAAAATATTAAAGTTTATTTGAAATGTTATGTGTTAAAGCTTTAATCTTAGAATGTTTAAGTTAAACTTCAAATACCCAAGAAGTTGAGTAATGAACTAATAAGCGATATCTTAATAGTAAGATGCCTCCTAGAAGAAGAAGACAACCACATCCAAAAAGCACCCCAGAGGGGTCTACTAATAATAACAACGAGACCAACGCTAATCCTGGTTCAAGCAGTTGGTAGCTTTGTTGATGGGTGCACTCATGAATCAACCGCAAGCTCAAGTCACGACTTTCAAGGAATTCAAAGCGGTTGACCGCCAGAATTTCAAGGGTCTATGAATCCAAGTGGAAGCCCAAACCGGATCATGGAAATGGAGAAGGTGTTCGACGTTGCTAGAGTTAATGAAGATCGGAAGATCGCGCTCGCAACGCTCATGTCAAGTCCGAAGTTAGCTACGGTGGCAAGCAAATAAGGTTCGTGGAGGACAAGGAGTGATAGTGGGATAGATTTAAGGAAATGTTTTTCAAAATGTACTTTCCAAATGAAGTTCTCGAAAATCACCTGGAAGTGCAATTTTGGAGTCAAGCAAGGAACTATGATGGCGCCTTTAATATGTCGCGAAATTTAATGAGTTGGCAAGGTTTGCCACATATCAAGTCAATACCGATGAGCGTAAAGCGAGAAGGTTCGAACAAGGATTGAAGCCCTGGCTTTACAGCAAGGTTTCAATGTTCCAACTGAACACATTTGCATATTGACCGAGAAGGCAATTATCGCGAAGGTGGAAGTGATGCTTCACCAAGTACAACCAAGAAAAAAGAAGAGGAAGAATGAGAATGAGAATAAGGTCGGTGGAAGTAACGTTGGAAGTAATAATCGTAAGAGGAAATGGAGCGAGAATTCAATCATGGAGGACAACAAGGAAATCAAGCAGAAGAAAAGTTTGAGGCTTGTGTAACTTATGGGAAGAACCATACCGGGGTATGTTTCAAGGAAAGAGAGTGTGTTTCAACTGTGGGTCGAGGGACACATTGCACCAAACTATTTTAGTCCAAAGAAAGGAGCATGTTTTACATGCGGTTCAAAGGATCACATGGCTCGTGATTGCCCTAAGAAGCCAAAGTGGAAGTGCAAGTGGTGGAAAAGAAAAACAACAACGGTGGTGGTGCATCGACTATCATCGACCAACACAATCAAGCCGACCCATCCGCGAGGACTTTCAATACGACCGCAGAGATGTGTACGCTTAAGGATGTGGTGTCGTATCATTCGATTAATGGTATTAATGCTTATGTACTATTTGATTCGGGTGCTACTTGTTCATTTATATCCCATGAATTTGCTCGTAACTTAGATTTGCCAAGAAGAATTAGAATTTCCTTAAGTATGTAGAGATTATGAATAGAGAAGTGATTCCTCGTTAGATTCATATATAGGAATTGTAGAGTGGATATAAAAGGTCACGAGATGATGGTAGATTTGATACCAATTAGACTTGGTGAGAATTTGATGTTATATCGAATGGATTGGTTATTCAATTATGGAGCAAAGAATTGATTCGCCAAAGGAAGTGTGTTAACCTTACGACCATCAAAGGTCAGGTTTTTTGGCAAGAAGTCACCTCGACAAGCAAGTTGTTCTAATGGTGATGCAAGCCAAGAAGTTGTTGAGACAAGGATGTGTAGGATATTTAGCCTACATAGTCGATACGTAAGAAGAAGAAAAAGAAGAGATACCGATCATAAGAGATTTTGCAGACGATTTCCGCACGACGATTTGTCGGGTCTTCCGCCGGATCGACAAATCGAGTTCGTGATTGATTTACTACCAGGAACGGCCCCGATATCTAAAGCACCATACAGAATGGCCCCAGTAGAAATGAAAGAGTTGATGGTGCAATTGCAAGAATCGCTTCGACAAGAAGTATATTCAAATGAGAGTGTTTCGCCAATGGGAGCATCGGGTTGTTGTTTGTTAAGAAGAAAGACGGATCGATGCGGCTCGCATTGATTACGAGAATTGAATAAGGTCACGATTAAAAATAAGTATCCATTACCTAGAATCGATGACCTGTTCGATCAACAAGAAGGGAGCAAGGTATTTTCTAAGATAGACTTGAGAAGTGGTTATCATCAGTTGAAGGTGAGGCCGAGGATGTACCAAAACAAGCGCTCGTAACCTCAGTATGGTCATTACGAAGTTTTCGGTTATGTCTTTTGGTTTAACCAACGCACCGCAGCATTCATGGACTTGATGAAATGTGGTGTTTAAACCATTCTTAGACAAATTTGTGGTGGTGTTTATTGATGATATATGGTATATTCCAAAACCAAGGAGGAACATGTGGAACACTTGAGATCGACGTTGAGACGTTGAGAAAAGAGAAGTTGTACGCTAAGTTCTCAAAATGTGAATTTTGGTTGAACGTATAGTTTCTGGACACGTTATCGATAAGGGATGTAATTTTGGTAGATCCATCAAAGGTGAAGATGTAATAAATCGGGATCACCAAGACACCGCCGTAAGTAAGAAGTTTCTTCGGATTGGTGGGTTACTACAGGCATTTTATTCAAGACTTTTCCAAGATCGCGACTCCGTTGACAAATTTAACTAGAAAGGTGGTTAAGTTTGTTTGGATAGAGAAGAGGAAAGTTTACGATAATTGAAGAAGAGGTTGAGTTCAGGACCTATGTTGTCGTTGCTTGATGATACAGGAAATTTTGTGGTGTATAGTAACGCATCGCATAAAGGACTAGGTTGTGTGCTTATGCAGAACGGCAGAGTTATTGCGTATGCATCACGTCAGTTGAAAGATTACGAGAAAGGGTATCCGACTCATGACTTAGAGTTGGCAGCAGTGGTGTTTGCCTCAAAAAATTTGGAGACATTATCTTACGGAGAGAGGTGTGAGATATATACCCACCATAAAAGTCTCAAGTATATCTTTACACAAAAAGATTTGAACATGAGACAAAGAAGATGGTTGGAACCGATCAAAGATTATGATTGCGAGATTTTCTATCATCCCGGAAAGCGTAATGTTGTTGTCGATGCCTTAAGTAGAAGGGACGGGAGAAGTTAATGATGTTAATCGATCAAGAGAAAAGCTAGTGTCTAAATGGCTAAGATGGAGTTGGAAATTAAATATCCGATGTAATCCGATGAAAAGTTATTCAGAGATGGGAAATAGTTCAACGTTGGTAGATAAAGTGAAAAATGCACAACTTCGTGGATGAAGATCGCGAAAAGATAAAATAGAAAATATATCCAAAGGTGAGGAAAACAAATTCAAAATCGATTCTAAGGGTTACTTTCGATTCAAGGAGAATTTGGGTTCCGCCAAGACCGTAAGTTAAAGAAGAAATTTTGAGTGAAGCTCATAATTCAAGATATTCGATTCACCCCGGGAGTACAAAGATGTACCAAGATCTTAAACATCATTTTTGGTGGTCGTAATATGAAGAAGGATGTGGTCGAAAGTGTGTGGCAAAATGCTTAAACGGTCGGAAAGTCAAAGCTAAACATCAAAGGCCAAGCGGATTGTTACAACCGTTGGAGATACCGTAATGGAAATGGGAGCATATCACAATGGATTTTGTGGTAGGTCTTCCAACGACTCAACAAGGTTACGATGCCATTTGGGTGATTGTCGATCGATCGACGAAGTTTGCACACTTTTTTGCCAATCAAGATTAGATTTACCCTAGATCGGTTAGTAAAACTCAGACGTGAAGGAAATTGTTTCAAGGCACGGTGTACCGTGTCCATTATATCGATAGAGATCCATGTTTCACATCTAATTTTCGAAACGATTACAAGAGTGTTTGGGGAACACAAATGAGAATGAGCACAAATGTACCATCCTCGTAATCGACGGACAAAGTGAGAGAACCATCCAAACACTAGAGGATATGCTCAGAGTACGTATCATGGATTTCAAGAGAAATTGGGATGACCATCTATCATTGGTGCAATTTGCTTATAATAATAGTTATCACACGAGTATTGGCATGTCGCCTTACAAATTGTTATATGGCAGGAAGTGCAGAACTCCGTTATGCTGGGATGAGGTAGGTGAATGTCAGCTATTGGGTCCAAAATTGGTACAACAGACTGTCGAGATCATCAAAGTAATTCGAGCAAGATTGAACGCAGCACAAGATAGACAGAAGAAATATGCTGATCAACATTGACAAAATCGAGAATTCGATGTCGGTAGTTATGTTTTCTTGAAAGTGTCTCCCTGGAAGGGGAAAATTCGGTTTGGCAGGAAGGGAAAATTGAGCCCTAGATTTATAGGACCTTTTGAAGTGCTTCTCCGAGTTGGTGAAGTGGCGTACGAGATAGCTTTATCTCCTGAGTTGGAGCATATTCATAATATTTTCCATGATCTCAGATTGAGGCCATATAAGCTCGATTATAAGCATGTTATAGAATATGAGCCCTTACAGCTTTGAGAAAGATTTATCATATGAAGAAAGTCCTGCTCAAATTGTTGATGTAAAAGAGCAAGCATCGAGGAATAAGGTGATACCTTCCGTTAAGGTAATCTGGAGAAACCACAATGTCAAGGAAGCTACGTGGGAACTTGAAAGTGTTATGATGAAGAATTATCCTCGCTTGTTTGCTTGATTTGTAGTATAGCGATTCGGGGATGTAATCTTGTTAAGGAGGAAGAATGTAACGAATAAATTTTTCGAGTCATGATTCGGGGATGTAATCCTTTTAAGGAGGGAAGGATGTAACGATCGAGAAATTTGTAATTTAATTTAAATATTTATGAATTAAATAAATATTTTAAATAATTTATTTATGGAGAAAAATAAATAATTGATGAATTTTGGTGAATTAATTTAGTAACTAAATTGATTATTGATAATTAAATCGAGTAATGATAATTTTATTTCAAGGATTTAATTTAAGGAAATAATTAAATTAAATCAATTGCTTAATATTTAAGAAAATAATTAAATTAAATGAATTGTTTAATTTAATGGAAATAAATAAATTAAATAAAGTGATGTGTCTAGTTTATTAATTAAATTAGATATAAAATTAATTATTATTTATAATGGTAACTATAAGAGAAATTATTTTAAGTTATTATTATAAGTTATTTAAATCAATTAAACTAAGTTATTTAAATTATCTAAAGTGTGACAATTGGAAACTATATAATATAATAATATAAAAATAATTTAGTTTATAAAGTGGTTTAGTAGCCAAACAAGGCCTTATGGCCTTTGGCTTATTCAACCGACGCGAGTCTTTTTATGTTTTTTTACTGACGACGTGGGAGAAGCCGGGTTATATGGCATACGCATATTATTTTTTCCTTAAGGCTTAGCTAACATAAAAACAGAGAAAGAGAGAATTGCAAAGTTTTGAGAGAGAAATTGAGAGAGAAGTAATCTTTGTGAGATTGCCAAGAAAAAGAGAAGATTCACCATCTTGTGCTAGCTTTATAATCAATCAAGATAATTAAGGTATAATTCATTTCTAAATTTCTAAGTTTTAGTTTTTATCTAAGTTCTCGTAGAATTGATGTTTTTTGGATTATGGATTTGTTGTTGTAAATCTATTAGTATGGTATATATATATATATATATATACATTATCATTATCATATACGATGATATATATAGGAATATATATATATATCGTTGTTTATATTCATATAAAATGGCTTTAGAAAGTACCAAATTTCATGCCTTATATGTGTTAGAATCTGCAAATTGAAGTTGGATTGTGATAATATGTTAAGAAACGAAAACAACGAAGTTTAAATCATGTCAATTGATTAAGAAACGAGTTCGTGACAATCAAATTCGTTAAAAGTGTAAAAATAAAGAAAATTTGGAAAAACTATGGTTTTGATTCCTCAAAATGGTGTATATGTAATGTTTTGTATGTAGAATGGTGTTTAGCATGTATAACTATAAATATGGCAAAGTTTTAGATGTTAAGGTGTGGTGAAATTTTCGTGAAATTGGGATTTGGCCTATAACAGAGTATTTTTTCGAGGTTCTATAAAAATCGAAGTTCGGAATGTGCATCATCGCGTGAGGCGCTACAGTCATGTCAAGGTATTCGCATTTAGGTGCAACATGCCAAGCATGCGTGGCGATAGCCAGTAAGTAATATAGTATGGTGTATAGCCACAAGTAGTAAGCCTATCTACATGATAAATAAATCTCGCTTAATTGCAGGTCATGTCATGTAACTTATACTTGGGTTATTTTAACATGCATGTAAAGGATACTAAAACATTTAGTGAATTACAATAACAAATTGTAATGTGTTGTAATGCAAAGTGTAAAGATTTGAAATAATTATTTAAATAAGTTATTAAATGAAACCAAATGTGAAGTTTACAAAGGTTAGAGATGAACGGTTAGGCTATGTTGGCTCGTAATAAGATTTCAGATTCGTTAAGTATGTTAACTAACATGGTTAGATGATAAGTTAAGGTTATGACCTAAATGATGGGTTAAACCCATAAAGCTAATATTCGTACAACTAATTGTTGTTGTGATTGTAATAATATGTGTAGGGTAATTGGAGATTATTTTACATTTGTATAGCTTACAATCGAGGCAAGTTTCTAAACCTTATCTCTTTACAACTAAGCAAGCTTTCTAAGTTCATTCTTTTCATATTGAATGCAAGTTTCCATTCCTATATTATTATTGTTCAAGTTCTTAAAATTGAGCAAGCCTAATTTATCTTGAATATGTTTGTACAAGCTCTTATAACCTAATTCGTTACATCAAGCGAGTTTTACTTTCCTAATTATTATTCAAAGCACATATTGTTCTAATACATCGATTCAAATGAGATTGTTCTAACTCTTTTGGTTATACCATTTTGCATGTATATCATGTTTATTCAATTATATATATTGTTGATATCCGATCTTTGCCTTTGATAGCCTTGTACAGTTACACATTCTTGTGTTAAATCTTTATTGATGGAAATTGAATAGTGTTCTAAAATTCTAGAAACACTGATAAGCTAGTTCCAAACTAAACTTTCTTTAGTGCGGAAATTCTAAATTCAAACTTAGACGAACTACCCTAATTTAAGGGATTTTTGTACGTGTAACGTTTAGATGTTTGTGCACAATACATGGTACAAAGGGCTGATCCCCCTAAGTACGCTAAGAAGGGTATGTACAGTCTAATGACTGTTACGGTTAAGGTAATAATACCTATATACCGGAGACATAGTTCGTGGTCTTAAGACCCTCAAACATTGATTTAGAACTTGTTTTCTATTCTTAATTCACAGAACAAGTTCATTATTGCTAGCATTCGCTGTTCATTCTCATGTTGTTATTATTACTACTTCCTATATCAGTGAGCAATTTTTTGCTCACTCTTGCAATTAACACTACAGTTAAATTTGAGAAAGTCGACGAGTCGTCTACTAGCAAAGGAAAGGGCAAGATGTCCAAATGTTAAAGACATAATTTTATTTTAATGAATTATGTTAAAGACTTGTTTTAATATGTGATGTATTCCGCAAACTGATGTAATAATTTTAAGGTTAGATTACCTAGGATTTATTTTGAGATGATGATGTAACCCTTTAATGGGGAAGATTATTGTTTAAGTTATTTAAATTATGTCTTTATCCTTTATTGATGGGTAGTTAGATGTAATAGTTTTGATAAGTGAGCACTAAATCCTGTTGAAATGAAGTACCTGGATTTGGGGGTGTCACAGTAAAGAATATTATGACTAAGATATGCAGAATAAATTATCGTTAGCCTTTAACAATTATCAACCGCAGCAATGAACAAGCAGTCCATTAGAAGAATCAAGTAAAGCATGATATCTACTATCTTCTATGATTTAAAAGTTTATCTTCAATTTTATCACTAAGACTCAGCTTAATAAATAATCCACATCACTGAATTAACTATGCACTACGAGCCAAGGATATTCATTAGTATCACAACCACGAATTATCCATACACTACGGGTCAAGGATATTCATGTTTTCACCAATGGTCATGATTATACTGAATAATCCCTGGTCATAATCATACCAATCAACAGTCCATTTATGCACTACGAGCCAAAGATGACTTTTACCACATCATTTGTAACATTACAGGTCATGATTATACCGAATAATCCCTGGTCATAATCATACCAATCAACAGTTCATCTATGCACTACAGCCAAAGATGACTTTCATTATAATATAAGCATGATGATGATGACAATGATATAAGAATTCAATTAAATGAGAGCAAGGATAAATTTTAAAGATTTATAATTTAATTTATCCAGAATCAATAATGTCCAAATTGTCAACATGAAACTATTTTGTGGAGTAAAATTCAAGAATAATATTGTATCAAAAATAATTTGGACCGAAAGAAATTAATTTTTAACATGAATAGTACCCCGGGTGAATAGTACCACATGAATAGTACTTTGTGAATAATACCCCGTGAATAGTACTTTATGAATAGTACCCCGTGAATAGTACTTTATGAATAGTACCTCGTGAATAGTACTTTGTGAATAGTACTGTATGTATAAATAGTACCATACATATGAATAGTATCGTATAAATTAATAATACCAATGAATAGTACCCATGAATAGTACTCTGGCATGAAAAGCTTAAAATTCAACAAGAATGTTCAGAAAAATATCCTTGTGAAACGATACTAGATGAAGCGCAAATTTCAAGGATATTCTACTAATTTTACGGAGTATTGAAGCAATACATTAACAAAATGAGTGTAGAATTAGGAATACGAAACGAAATAATATTACCTACATACTACATAGTATGGAAGAAAATATTATTTCATACGAATATTGAACAAAAATAATATCCCTTATAACTGTGGAACAAAAATAATATTTCTTACGAATACAAAAAATAATATCGTAAGCGAAGATAAAATAAATAATACCCCTTACCTTAGTAGAAGACTGGATACTGCAATATTAAAGTAGCAGAATACTCTTCTTATTTCCCTCTATAGCTTCTCTCTCTATAATTACTTTTGTGAGTCTTAGTGAATTGGTGAGAATGAAAGAAGAATGAGCTTCTATTTATAGGAAAATATAGTTTCGATAATTGCACGTTTAGGGGCTCAAATTATTACAGTATAGTAATTTCATCTTTACCTCTATTTTTAATTTAGTCCTTGAAGTATTATCAATCTTGCACCACCTCCCCTAATAGTACATGCATGTGAATCAATAGTTCCATACATATGAACCAACAGTAATTTGCATGTGAACCAATAGCAACTAATTTCTCATTTATTCAATTAATTGCCCGTTTGGTCAATAAAACCAGTCAATCACAAAAATACCTCCTTTGAGGGTAATTGGGTCACGAAAGAATTAAAGAAAACTAAATGAACAAACATCTTTAATCAACACGAACTTATTCATCATTAATACTATAACTCACAATATTTAACAACCAGATCATTCCCAGGAAAGAGGGGATTTTCTGATAAGGATTTCTCCCTATTGGCGCGCAATTAAGTGACCAAACCCCTTTCCTCGACAGAACTTTCTAGACATCATCAGTAATGCAAATAATAATATAAATAACTTTGTCATCTCAATTATTGATTTAATAATATAAAATATTGTGCAGATGATACTATGATAATAATTGAATCAATAATATGAGAGATATTATGCAGTAATTACTATGGCAATAATTGAATAAAATTGAGTAACTTCTCACGTAAGCATCAATAATCAAAGATACTTTACAATACTGTATGCTACTATGCAACCATGCGTGTTATTGTACTTTTACCACCGAGTATTTCAACAGTCTAACGGTAAAACTTCCATTATGGGGTCCACCAATGATTGTTCCGTCGTACGAATATTTCCCGACCAATCGAATATTTTATAACAACTTGCTTACTTTGCAAAATTTATAAATACTGTCCACAACTATAACATTATATCAAATCCACACCTTAATATTAAAAAAATCGAGAAAATAAATCTTTATTCAGAAAATTTGTGGTCTTACAAAGTTAGCCACCACATTTTTGATCCACACCTTAACATTTCTGGTTATATTGCATTCGATGTTGGCACTGGAGGTTACTTCCTTGTAGCGAATATCTTCAATCACTACCATAACTGGATCACCTCCTGATTCGGCGCATCCCTCCGGAATGTTTAAACTGGACTTGTCGCAAAAAGGGATGAGCTCTTAATTCCTTGATGGGTTAGCTTCCCCAACAACCTCACCTCTTTTTTCTTTATCTATTGTATCATCTTTCTGAGATGACTCAATTTTCAAATTTCTCTTGAACTGTGGTGGCTAACTTTGTAAGACCCCAAATTTTATGAATAAAGATTTAATTTCTCAAAATATTTTTTTTATATTAAGGTGTGGATTTGATATAATATTATAGTTGTGGGTAGTATTTACAAATTTTGCGAAGTATGCAAGTTGTTATAAAGTATTCAATTGGTCGGAGAATATTCGTTTTATCAGGGAATATTCATACGATGGCACAATCATTGGTGGGACCCTGGCGGAATTCTTGTCGGAGTTAGAAAACAGCGTAAATATCTTTTATAAAAATAACGGCGAAAGTTTTACTGTTAACTATTGAAATACCTGGAGATAAAAGTACAGTAATACACGTGGTTTCATAGTAGCACACAGTATTGATTATTGTTGCTTACGTGAGAAATCACTCAGTTTATTCAATTATTGCTACAGTAATTACTGCATAGTATCTAACGTTATTAATTCAATTATTGTCACAATATTTTATATTATTAAATCAATAATTGAGACGACAAAGTTATTCATATTATTATTTGCATTATTGATGATGTTTAGAAAGTTCTGTCGAGGAAATGGGTTTGGTCACCTAATTGCGTGGCAATAGGAAGAAATCCTTATTGGAAAGCCCCCTCTTTTCTGGGAATGATCTGGTTGTTAAATATTACGAGTTATAATAATGATGATAAATGTTGTTAAAAATATGTTTTGTGAAGCCAAGTGAGTTGAGATAAATAAAAGGAATTTTTATGAAGTATTTGTTGTAAATTTGACTTATTATATGGACCCCCACCTACTCATTTTTCAAAATAGTGTGTGTTATGGGTATGATATATATATATATATATATATATATATGATGGTGATGGAAGTTGACAAATGGGGGATTCACGGGATGAAGAAAAAAAAAGATGGCATAGATGGGAGGGATTATATATATATATATATATATATATATATATATATATATATTATTAGTTTTGTTTTTTTTATGAAAGATAAAATATATTATATTTTATTATGCATAGTGTTTACATAGTGTCTGCATAGTGTTTGCATAGTGACAGCATAGTAAATCATGTGAATTTTTAGAAAATCATCCGAATTACATGTGCAACCAATGATTTTTCCTTTACTGTGCATTCAAATAGTATCCTTCCATTCTCCTATAAATAGGATGTTCAGTTTAGAAAAGAAAATCACACCAGAATCAGAGAATTCTTCTTCTATAATATTGAGCATATTTCTTTAGAGTTTAAGAAATCTTTGAGTGTAGAAAATAGTGAAATTTTTCTTCAAGAATAAATCCGCTATACCAAATTTAATTGCTCTCTTTTGAAAGGTGAGGGTATTATTTATTTCATATTAAGCTTATGATATTATTTTTCGTATTAAGTAAGGAATTTTATTTTCGATTCAATATTAAGTAAGGAATATTATTTTCGATTCAATATTCGTAGGGATATTGTCTCGTTTAATATTCGTAAGGAATATTATTTTCGATTCAATATTAAGTAAGGGATATTATTTTTGTTCAATATTCGTAAGAAATAATATTTTCTTCCATACTCGGTAGTATGTAAGTAATATTATTTCATTTCAGATTCTGAATTCTACACTCATTTTGTTAAAGTATTGCTTCTATACTCCTTGAAATTAGTAGAATATCCTTGAAATTTGTGTTTCATCTAGTATCGTTCCACAGAAATATTTTTCTGAACATTTTTGTTCATTTTTAAGCTTTTCATGCCGGAGTACTATTCATGGGTACTATTCATTTATACGGCACTATTTATATATATGACAATATTCATACGTACGGTACTATTCATACATATGGGAACTATTCATGAAGTATTATTCATGGGTTACTATTCATGGGGTACTATTCACTCGGGGTACTATTCATAAAAAAAATAATTTCTTTTTGGTTCAAATCATTTTTGATACAATATTATTCTTGAATTTTACTCCACAAAATAGTATCATGTTGGCAATTTGGACGTTATTGAATTCTGGATAAATTGAATTATAAATCTTTAAAATTTATCCTTGCTTTCATTTAATTGAATTCTTATATCATTGTCATCATCCTCATGCTTATATTGTGATGAAAGTCATCTTTGGCCCGTAGTAAATAGATGGACTGTTGATTGGTATGATTATGACTAGAGATTATTCGGTGTAATCATAACCTGTAATATTACAAATTATGTGGTAAAAGTCCTCATTGTCCCGTAGTGCATTGGTGGACAATTATTGGTATGATCATGACCATGCGTTCTCTTCGGCCAAGGGTGCAAAGATGAATTATTATTTGGCATATTCACAACCATTGGTAAAAAAACAAATATCCTTGGCCCGTAGTGCATGGACAATTTGTGGTTGTGATACTAATGAATATCCTTGGCCCGTAGTGCATGGATAATTCAGTGATGTGGATTATTTATTAAGCTGAGTCTCAGCGATAAAACTGATGATAAACTGTTAAATCATAAAAGATAGTAGATATCATGCTCGGCTTGACTTTTCTAATGGATTGCTAGTTCCGTTGCAGTTGTTGATCTAAAACTTATTGTCTACTGTATTTTATCAGTTGTTATGATGTTGAAGGCTAACGATAAATTATTCTACATTATTTTAGTCATAATATTTCTTACTGGACTAGTTGAGCTCACCCTTTTCTTTTATTGTTCTCTTCAGGAAATGAGAATTTAGTTGGGACTAGTCGGGGAATGGAGTGACGGTCCAGTTGGTTGTTTTAGTAGTACTCACTATTCTGTAAAATAGTGTTATAATAATTATAATGAGAATTGAATTTGAGTTTGGATATTGTCTAGGAGACAATATTTGTATTAAAACTCACAACTTATATTTTGTCGTATTCTGCACAACACTTAACAGTTGTATAAATTAAGTTTGTATTTGAGTTATGTATCATGTATCTAGCGACTTAGAATGGGTGATGTATACTTATTTTGTGGGCGTCACAGTTGGTATCAAATCTTAGGGATATGATCCCTGGCTAAGATGTGAGACTAAAATTATGAGGGGTGAGACGGGTAGATCCTTCACTAGTATGACCAACCTAAGCTTATTTGTTGTTTAATTGGTCAGTCAAAATATAGGAATAATATGTGGCATGTCAATTAACCCTTATATTGTGACAGTAAAATGGCATCTAAAAATGTTGAGATAAGAAATAGAGCACATGAGACCGTTGAGTCACCGCTGATTAATAACCAGAATAATGTGCATCAGGAAGACAATAATCCTCTTGTAATCAACAACACCGACCAAATGACGAACGATGGTATGTTTAGGAACTTTTTAGAATTTATGCAAAACCAAACGAGAGAGACTCTTGTTCAAAATGCAGGTGGAAACACTAGCAACTCACGGCTGGTCACCGCTAAGCAGTTCAAGGAGCTGGGACCACTGGAGTTTTTGGAAAAGCCAAAACAACTTAAGGAAAAGACGTGGATTAAGCAGATCACCAAGATATTTGATGTCTTGGAATGCTCAGAGTAGCAAAAGGTTCCCTTCGCAACCTTTATGTTGCGTGAAGAAGCAGATTACTGGTGGGAATCTGTAACACGTACTCAACCTACCACACTAAAGATGTCTTGGGAGAAGTTCCAAGAATTATTCAATGAAAAGACTTTCCCGAAAGTATTCGTCACATGAAGGAGGTGGAATTCATCAAGCTGGAGCAAAACAATATGACCGTGTCGTAGTACGAGGCTAAGTTTGTTGAGTTGTCCCGGTTTGCATCCCATTTGGTTGATAATAAGGAACGAATGACGCAAATATTTCTGCGAGGTTTGAAACCCAAAATACGTCAATATCTTATTTCTCACAAACTTTGTTTATATTCAGATGTTGTGAATATGGCTCAGTTATTGGAGCACGATAATGAGTCAGCTCAACCAAAAGGCAACAACCAACAACACAATAATAATTGTACCAGTGGCAATGGCCATCAGAACAACGATAACCATCGTGGAGGAAATTATCGTGCCAAAAATGGTAACCACTTCGATGGTAATCATGGCCAAGATAATAGGAAAGGTGAACTACGTGAGAACAACTTTAAGAAGAGGAGATTCAACAATGATGGAAAGACAGCAGCGCCAACACCCATTTCCAAGGAAGGAGAACGACCACCGGTCTTATGTTTCAAATGCGCATAAGAGGACACATCCGTTCAAGTCAGCACGCAAAGAACCCAAAGCGTGTTTCAATTACGGAAGAGAAGGTTACCTAGCTCAATTTTGTTGTGTAGTGAAGTCAAGTCCAGCTGGTATGGTGACGCCAAAAGATGTCCCAGACAAGTCAAAGCCGGTAGTTTAAGTGAGAGCATTTGTCGAGGAACCCAAACGAAGTTATCGTGGGTAATTTAATCATAAACTCTTACAAAGTTTATACCTTATTTCGATATCGGTTCGACCCACTCTTTTATTTCACCTAGTTCTATTCAACGTTTGAACTGGACTCTAGAGAAATTAGACATTAACTTATCTTTTGAAACTCCGTTAGAAGAAACCATTATTACATCCACTGTTTATAAATCCTATTTGATTTAAATCGACACTTTCACATTACCTGTCAATCTTATCTCTTTGAAAATACTTGCCTTGTATGTGATTTTAGAAATCGACTGGTTAACTATTCATCATGCTAAAATTGAATGTTTTTGTAAGGTTTTTAGTTTTCATATTCCTAACCAACCTGTTATGTGAATTCAAGCAACCAAACCACTAAAGTTAATCACTATCATATTAAGCCATAAGTAAAGAGCCCCAAGCCCTTCGTTGGTGACTTCCAAGTCTTGGAATGCACCGAAGCCAGACTTTCCGTAGGGGACGCCGTGAATAACGGTTGCAAATTAATAGGTATCAATGTAAGTTGTTATCCAAGTCTTGGATGAGAGTCACAGTTTTGAATGATATTTCTATTATGAATAAATTTCTCGGCGTATTCCCTAAAGAACTTCCTAGCCCACCCCCAGAGCGTGAAATCAAATTTTGTATTGACCCCAGTACAAAACCCACTTCTAAAACCCTCAAATATTTTTTTCACCTAAAACGAACATATAATGTGCCAAAGACGTTGGCTCGAGTTATTGAAGATTACGACCATACAATTCAATACCATCCTAAAAAAAGTAAATGTGGTAGCTGACGCGTTAAGTAGAAGATCATATGCGATTACGAGTGCGACGTTGTTAACACAAAGACCTATTTTGTACGACTTACAAATAATGGGGATAGAGTTGAAGACTCTAGGAACCCACGTGATGATAACAAATATACGAGTAGAATCGACTTTAATCAATGAAGTTAAAGCTTCTCAAGCTACAGACTCAGAGCAAATGAATGTGAAGAAGAAGGTACAAGAAGGCGTTATTCTAGATGCAAGAATCGACGAAGAGTGGAAATCTCAACCCTCAATTTTATTGGTCTATTTGAAATCCTCGATTGAGTAGGAACTCTGGCCTATAGACTCACCTTACCGCCAAGTATGTCGTGCATTCATAACGTTTTTCACGTATCGATGTTACGTAAATATGTGGATGACCTGAACCACATTATTGAATTATAACTAGACAAGATAGCAGAAGATTTAACGTATGAAGAGGTGCCTGTTAAAATCTTGGATAAGAAGAAACACATTCTATGCTCAAAGGTATCCTCACATCTTCGACATACCACGTACGTACGTTAATTTCGAGGACGAAATTTCATAAGAAGGGGAGGTTGTAAGACCCCAAATTTTATGAATAAAGATTTAATTTCTCAAAATATTTTTTTATATTAAGGTGTGGATTTGATATAATTTTATAGTTGTGGGTAGTATTTACAAATTTTGCAAATTATGCAAGTTGTTATAAAATATTCGATTGGTCGGGGAATATTCATTTTATCAAGGAATATTCGTACGACGGCACAATCATTGATGGACCCCACAACAGAATTATTGTCGGGGTTAGAAAACGATAGAAATATCTTTTTATAAAAATAACGGTGAAAATTTTACCGCTAACTATTGAAATACCCTGTGATAAAAGTACAGTAATACGCGTGGTTGCATAGTAGCACATGATATTGATTATTGATGTTTACATGAGAAGTCACTCAGTTTATTCAATTATTGCTACAGTAATTACTGCATAGTATCTCACGTTATTGATTCAATTATTGTCACAATATTTTATATTATTAAATTAATAATTGAGACGACAAAGTTATTCATATTATTATTTGCATTATTGACGATGTCTAGAAAGTTCTGTCGAGAAAAGAGGTTTGATCACCTAATTGCGCGCCAATAGGGAGAAATCCTTATCGAAAAGCCCCCTCTTTCATGAGAATGATCTGGTTGTTAAATATTGCGATTTATAATAATGATAATCAATGTTGTTAAAAATATGTTTTGTAAAGCCAAGTGAGTTGAGATAAATAAAGGGAATTTTTATGAAGTATTTGTTATAAATTTGGCTTATTATATGGACCCCCACCAACTCATTTTTTAAAATAGTGTGTGTTATGAGTATGAAAAATATATATATATATATATATATATATGATGGTGATGGAAGTTGACAAATGGGGGTGGGGGGATTCACGGGATGAAGAAAAAAAAAGATGGCATGGATGGGAGGGATAATATATATAAATATATATTTTATAACTTTTGTTTTTTATGAAAAATAGAATATATTATATTTTATTATGCATAGTATCTGCGATGCATTTGTATAGTGACAGCATAGTAAATCATGTGAATTTTCAGAAAATTGTCCGAATTTTACTGTGCAGTCCATGATTTTTCCTTTACTATGCATCCAAATAGTATCCTTCCATTCTCCTATAAATAAGATATTCACTTTAGAAAAGAAAATCACACTAGAATCAGAGAATTGTTCTTCTATAATATTAAGCGTATTCCTTTATAGTTTAAGGAAGCTTTTAGTGTAGAAAACAGTGAAAGTTTTCTTCAAGAATATATCCGCTATACAAGTCAGAATTGCTCTCTTTTTGAGGTAAGGGGTATTATTTATTTCATATTCGCTTACAATATTATTTTTTGTATTCGTAAGGAATTTTATTTTCATTCAATATTCGTAAGGAATATTATTTTCGTTCAATATTCGTAGGGATATTGTCTTCGTTTATTCGTAAGGAATATTATTTTTGTTCAATATTCGTATGGGATATTATTTTTGTTCAATATTCGTAAGAAATAATATTTTCTTACATACTCTACAGTATGTAAGTAATATTATTTCATTTCAGATTCTGAATTCTACACTCATTTTGTTAAAGTATTGCTTCTATACTCCTTGAAATTAGTAGGATATCCTTAAAATTTATGTTTCGGCTAGTATAGTTCCACAGAAATATTTTTCTGAACATTCTTGTTCATTTTTAAGTTTTTCATGTCGGAGTACTATTTATGGGTACTATTCATACGTACGGCACTTTTCATACGTACGACACTATTCATATGTACGGTACTATTCATACGTATGGTACTATTCATACGTATGGGTACTATTCATAAAGTACTATTCATGGGGTACTATTCACAAAGTACTATTCACTTAGGTACTATTCACCTGGGGTTTTATTCATGACAAAAATTAATTTCTTTTCGGTTCAAATCATTTTTGATACAATATTATTCTCGAAATTTACTCCACAAAACAGTATCACGTTAACAATTTGGACATTATTGAATTCTGGATAAATTGAATTATAATTCTTTAAAATTTATCTTTGCTTTCATTTAATTGAATTCTTATATCATTGTAATCATCCTCATACTTATATTGTGATGAAAGTCATCTTTGGCTCGTAGTGCATAGATGGACAGTTGATTGGTATGATTATGACTAGAAATTATTCGGTGTAATCATGACCTGTAATGTTACAAATGATGTCATAAAAGTCCTCATTGGTCCTTAGTGCATTAGTGGACAGTTATTGGTATGATCATGACCATGCGTTCTCTTCGGCCAAGGGTGCAAAGATGAATTATTATTTGGCATGTTCATGACCATTGGTGAAAACACGAATATCCTTGCCCTGTAGTGTATGGATAATTCGTGGTTGTGATACAAATGAATATCCTTGGCCTGTAGTGCATGGATAATTCGAAGGTCATGGATTATTTATTGTCGAGTCTCGTGATAAAATTGATGATAAACTTTTAAATCATAGAAGATAGTAGATATCATGCTCTGCTTGACTCTTCTAATGAATTGTTAGTTCCGCTGCAGTTGTTGATCTAAAACTTGTTGTCTATTGAATTCTATCAGTTGTTATACTGTTGAAGGCTAACGATAAATTATTCTACATTATCTTAGTCATAATATTTCTTACTAGGCTTGTTGAGCTCACCCTTTTCTTTCACTATTCTCTTTAGGAAATGAGAATATAGCTGGGACTAGTCAGGGAATGGAGTGACAGTCCAGATGGTTGTTTTAGTAGTCCTCACTATTCTATGAAATAGTGTGATAATAATTGTAATGAGAATTGAATTTGAGTTTGGATATTGTCTAGGAGACAATATTTCTATTAAAACTCACAGCTTATGTTTTGTCGTATTCTGCACAACACTTAACAGTTGTATAAATTAAGTTTGTATTTGAGTTATGTATCATGTATCTGACGACTCAGAATGGGTGATGTATACCTATTTAGGGGGCGTCACATTTGCGAATAAATTTTTTTTAATTAATATTGGTATTGATTATCAATATTGTGTTGAGTATCTATGATACGAGCTTCGTAAGATGGTCAAACTATTTATTGACTGAGTAATATGTGTGAGTTTTGTTAAACAGCTAATGAAAACCCTAACCCTAGTTACGGATAGGTATTCGAAAGTAAATACCGTTATTATAATTATATCTTTGAGTATTTGTTTGTACAGTATGGAATTAATGATCAAAGGTTGATCAGATATGGTCTAACCTTAGTAAACCCTAATAGTAGATTATAAACCCTAAACTATAGTTAATAAACCCTAACGATCAGTTAGGAACCCTAGTTGTATTTCCGGGAACCCTATTTCTAATTCGGGAACCCTAAACCCTAATTAGCAATCCCTAATTGTGATTATTAAACCCTAAGGGTTAAGATTAAAGGGAATCATGTCAAATGACTAAACTACCCTTTAAATCATGTGGGAAATTACCAAAATACCCTTTTAGAGGCAAAATGACTAAAATACCCTTTACTTAACTTTTAAGTTAAGATATTTTCAAATCTAGTGACTCACCATTATAGATAACAAGAAGTGCTTGAAATCAAAGACCAAATCAGATCACTTAGTGCCACTTTGCAAGATTGAGATTCATTGAATCAAATGTAAGAGATTAAAGAGAGAAAAATCAAAACCAAGCCTCATTTGTGTTCATACACATAATCAAGTCCTTTTCTCTCTAAATCCAAGAAGTCCCTTGTAACAACTCGGAAATTCGGATCGTCTAGAATTTAAGTTTAAAGAATTAGTTATTAATAAAATAAATTTTTATTAATAATATTATGTGTTATGTGTTTATTAATCGTTCTAGAACCTAGGATGATTATAAGTCGGGAGGATTCTGGCTACGAGCTAGACTGAACGAGTAATAATTTTCAAGATGAAAATGAAAATTTTTCGGGAACAAAAATATTTTCGGGGAAAAAGATGAAATAGGCACTATTCACCCGACGAAACCTAAGGGTTAAGGTTTGAATAACCTAAGCCTTTCCGAGAGTTCAGTATGTCGAAATGAAATTCCGTCTAAAGATTTGACGATAATATGCTGTGAAAAGTTAAGTAAGCCGATAAAAGTTTTTCTCGAAAAACGTGCAAAAATTGGACGAAATAAAAATGACTAAAATACCCTTAGCTTGGAAATTCTATAAATATGAAGCTTAATTCATTTATTTGGGATTTTGAAAATATATCCTACACCTTAGAGAGAGAGAGAGAGAGAGAGAGGGTTCGGATGAAGAGGGAGAAGGAAGAGCATGAACATGAATAATCGGATCGAAAGTGTTCGTGAAATAGAAAAGCTTGCGAATCGCCGGTTTTGTCTAGCGGAAGAAAAATAAAGAGGAAAGGTATTAAAACCTAACTCCTAAGTTAACTTTTTTTAAGTTTTATGTTCAAAACATAGATTAATAAGAATAAGAAGTAATTGATGTTAGGAATGATTTCATATGGTTGAAATCATGAGAAATAAAGAAAATAAAAATTAAAAGTTTAGTTTATAAATTTCTTAAGGAAGTATAAGATTCGTAATGAATTAAAATGATCCGAGTGGATTATATGAATAAGTAGGTGAAATAAGTAAGGAATGATGTTATATAACATCAAATTCCAATAAAAAGTGAAATCATAATTCAAAATATCGATTAAAATGAAGAACGAACGAAGAACACGAAGAACATGCGAAGAAAACGAAGAACGTTGTTGATGGACAAATTTAAAACCATCGTAGGATATTTGTTTTTGATGGACAAGTTTAAAACCATTGCGTATAAGTTAGATGCATATTTCTTGGTTAGAAACGGTAGAAACGTTCATGAAGAACGGATTAAAACTTAGCTATAACGAAGTTATGGCAAAAATTTCGTAAAAGATAAACGAGAATTAGAAAGTTAGTAAATAAACCCAAATGTGTAGGGTATCATAAGAATGTAATAAAACATAGAAAATATGAGTCGTGGACTCAAGAACAAATGAATTCTGAGTTCGGATAATCGAATTACGGAAAAATGAACAAAGAGCGTTAAAAACATAAAATGAATGAAGGGTAAAGATCAAGCCAATCAAATTACACATTAACGGATTTAGAATGAAGTTCTATCTTAGGGGTATTGCAGTACGTAAGATAAGGAAGAGAATGGCTTTGGAACGACCTCGTTCTGAGTTATAACAAATAAGTTATGAAAGCGGGAAGTAAGCGTCTCAAATAAAATTTAGCACTTAGAGAAATTTTCTAGGGTTAGGAGCTTCAGCGGCCATGGCTGGCCGTATACTGCTTTTAAGGTGATGTGCAGAATGCTGCACGAGGAGCCAGTATCAGTAAACTCGCGCCACGACGCGAGAGATAAAGAAGAGAGTGGCACCGCAGCGCCAGTGTAGGGAAAAGCCACAGAAGAGCTTTTAACTGCTTAACTCTTGGGGAAAACATAAGGAAAGATAAATAACATAATGTTCAACTAATGTAACCCTTAATCAAGTGTTTTAAACCTTTAATGAAGGTTTAACAAAAAGATTAAATGAGATTAAAAGATAAAGAATGTAAACGCGGATTACAGAACCGATATCCGGGGACCGTAGTTACGATAAACTAACGTGGAGGGGACGAGGGTAATGAATAACATTTTGATGTTATGTCATGATAATGAGAGATAAGTGTGAAGCGTATAGACGCTGTGTACATAATGTTGTTGAGATAAACGAACGATCTTAGCATACAATGAATGGTATGGCTTGGGCATTAAGAATGACTAATGAACATGGGGTTCAAGTAATGGATAACGAAAGTAATAAGTAAGATATGAATGGTAACAAGAAAGCCGTAATGAATGGTAAAAAGATTAATGGAAGCCGAATGTGAGTAGGATGAGAACGTTAGAATGAAATGTATGCGTTGAACACTTTAACCGACGTGAAGGTTGGGGGTACGCAAATATTAAACGGATAGAACCTACACCCCGTATATGGTTTCACCGTAAGATGATGAAGATCAATGATTAAACCATGAATGGTAAAAGACTGAATTAAAGACAATGACGTTAACGTAACGAAGCTCAGTAATGATTAACTTGAATGATCGCTCTGAGTATACAAAAGACTATATGACTTAGACGATAAAGAGTGAATACTGAGGTGTGGCATTTAGTTTCCAGGAAGCCATAAGGAATGAGAAATTAACTTAACGAACATTATAGTTTAATAGTTCGGATAAGTTAAGATAAGTTAGGTTGTGGTGCAATTGTAACCTTTGATGGTTGACATATGGGAGCTGGGCTAAAACATTCCTTCAGAGAGCGAAGGTATATACAAAACTGGCAACCGATCTAACTCACTGTGATGGCACTATAGACGAGACGGTAACTTGTTTGTGGGAAACCACTCAGAGTACCATATGGACTACTAGTAGAGAAGCGATATGTGCTGAGTCCTAGAGAAGTTATAAGAAGAAGATAAGATGTAAAACATCAAAGATGATGAATGTAAAAGTAAGACATCTCCGTATGTCATGAAGCCGTAAAACGGTAATGAAAGTGGTTGCGTAAACTTATGTTACAAGAACGCGAACCCTAAGAAGTAAAGTTAAGTAAACTAATGCATAAGTCAAATATACATGCCTAATTAGTGCATGTGTTGTTTTTCTTATGTGCTACATAGGAACTGGAATGAGCAGTTCAGCGTAAGCTGTAGCTTTGCGTAAGGCAAGTTTCCTAACATCATTCATATTTAAAATGAATGCTAGTTTCTTAAACTTCTCAGATGTTGAACTTGAGAAGTTCCGTCTATGTGCTAATGTGCGATATTTGTGCAAGGTGGTAGAACATATGAGGCCTTATGCCCCAATGTGAACACTTCAGTGTTTCTATGAGATGAACTATTTTGTGATTTAACTTTTCAATAAGAGAATGCTCTGTTTATACATGATCTATTATTGTTAAGTCTATGCTAATGATTCTAGCCAGACAGAATGTGTATGAAAAAGGTAGAAGAATGAAAGTATTTTTAAATGAAAGTGAATATTGTTTTAAAATAATAGGAATTGAGATTATTCCTATTATTCAAGCTGCTTCATAACCTTAGTTCGGTTATTGAAGTCTTAAAAGAATGTTTGAATTCTTGAAGGTGTTTGTTCAACTGCTATGACTTGCTGAGCAATTGAATGTTCACACTTGCTTTAAATGATAAACATTTTCAGCATACGATGTTAGAAGAACTTAAGGATCCCGTAAAGATCAAGCTGACGTTATCCAGATGAAGTGCCATTCAGAATGGGAATAAGCGAGAAGATCAAGTGAATACTTGTAATATAAATTAAGTTAAATGAACTTTAGATTAGTTTAATGAACTGTTATATATCCTTAGTGGTGGATGAAAGTCACTCGTGTAAGATGTAAAGGATAATATAATTATCGTTATTTGTAATGAAAGGGGTTATAAGGTTTTAGAACCTGGGAATTTAGAATGTATATTGTTATATTTCAGTATAACAATAATCGTAGAGAGAGGGATAAGAAGATCACCACGTGATCATAGTGAATCATAGTAACAGATGAGCTGTTAAACGATGAATGATTTATAGTACTACGAAGTAGTACATGAAGAAGAACTCAGATTGAGTTGTGAAGGATAGTATAAGAATTAAAGAAAATTTGTATTAAGTAAAGAGAGATTTAGAAGTTGTAAAAATTTCAATTGAGGACTCATGTGATAGTTGAGTTGTATGAACCTTTGTTATGGGCAGATGTTTGTGCTTAGTGTAACAACTGCTTAGCGTATTACAGTGATAATCATTGGAATTGGTCGCGCTGTCAAGATGTATATGACGAGATGGTGAATCTTTTCTCATGTATATACTTGGTAGGTAGAGAATGATAAGGTAGGTGCGAGCTCTTGAAACTCATACTTATGGTACGTTCGTGACTCATAATGATATGGTAGGTTTTTGAACTTCTCAGCGAATGGACGCTTATGGTCTTTTTGAGGTAGTTCTTAAACTCATATTATTGTGAAAAGTTCCTGAACTCATAATGTGTGGTAAGTTGATGGATTGTACTAAGGTAGAGGGATGTTTAGACTGAAAATAAGTTATTTTCAATAGGCTTAGTATTGAAGGTGTTAGAGAAGATTAAGTATTGTCGTAGTAAGACAATGAAGGAAGATAGAGAATAGGATATTCCAAGTCATCTAGCTACGCTAGATTTCGAAGTTTATTGAAATCGTGCTTATGTGTTTGTATTTTGAAAATGAAAGAATTGGTTCAACTTTTGGAATCAATAGATTTTTAAAAGAACTATTCTTGGTATGTCTATGCTAATTGTTTCGACTAGTCAGAAATTGATTTGAAATATCAAAATGAATTTTATATCATCAGTGCATTTGATACAAGGATGGTAAAAGGATGGAGTTATTAATGCAACTGAACCTAGTGTTGGATGTGATCTTAGGATCAACAACCTGCTATGGTATGATGTATAATGACGAAGTCACAAACTGATGAAGTCCTCAACGTACTATAAAAAGTACGGTATCATGACGTCATAAAATGTTTTGATAGAATTGAAAAAGAATTTAAAGAAGTAGTCAATGTCAATTGAGTTGACTAGACAAATGTTTCATGTTGATATCCAATTTATTGGTATGGTCTAAGCAACTTTATTCGTCTAGACAAATGATCGGATCATTTGTCTAGCCGAATCTAACTCAGAGAGCGAAGGTATATACAAAACTGGCAACCGATCTAACTCATTGTGATGGCACTGTAGACGAGATGGTATATCATGACGTCATAAAATGTTATGTCATGAAGCCGTAGAACGGTAATGAAAGTGGTCGCGTAAACTTAGGTTATAAGAACGCGAACCCTAAGAACTAAAGTTAAGTAAACTAATGCATAAGTCAAATATACATGACTAATTAGTGTATGTGTTATTTTTCTTATGTGCTACATTGGAACTGGAATGAGCAGTTCAGCGTAAGCTGTAGCTGTGCGTAAGGCAAGTTTCCTAACTTTATTCATATTTCAAATGAATGCTAGTTTCTTAAACTTCTCAGATGTTGAACTTGAGAAGTTCCGTCTATGTGTTAATGTGCGATATTTGTGCAAGGTGGTAGAACATATGAGGCCTTATGCCCCAATGTGAACACTTCGATGTTTTTATGAGATGAACTGTTCTGTGATTTAACTTTTCAATAAGAGAATGCTCTGTTTATACATGATCCGTTATTGTTAAGTATGTGCTAATGATTCTAGCCAGACAGAATGTGTATGAAAAAGGTAGAAGAATGAAAGTATTTTTAAATAAACGTGAATATTGTTTTAAAATGATAGGAGTCGAGATTATTCCTATTATTCAAGCTTCTTCATAACCTTTGTTCAGTTATTGAAGTCTTAAAAGAATGTTTGAATTCTTGAAGATGTATGTTCAACTGCTATGACTTGCTGAGCAATTGAATGCTCACACTTCCTTTAAATGTAAAACATTTTCCGCATACGATGTTAGAAGAACTTAAGGATCCCGTAAAGATAAAGCTTACGGTATCCAGATGAAGTGCCATTCAGAATGGGAATAAGCGAGAAGATCAAGTGAAGACTTGTAATATAAATTAAGTTAAATGAACTTTAGATTAGTTTAATGAACTGTTATGTATCCTTAGTGGCGGATGAAAGTCACTCGTGTAAGATGTAAAGGATAATATAATTATTGTTATTTGTAATGAAAGGAGTTAAAAGGTTTTAGAACCTAGGAATTTAGAATGTATATTGTTATATTTCAGTATATAATGATGTATGTTTTGAAGAAGATGGGATCGTGACGTACGGAATTCGGGTGTGAAAATAGACCGAATTTCGGGGCGTTACATCCCTAGTAAAGTCCGTAACACCCCAAAAACAGATTAGGAAGCAAGGATCAAACTTGTTCAAAGAGAAGTATAAACCCTAACCTAATTTAATCTTGTATGCTAAGATAGATGTTGTGTTTATGTGTTTATTTAAGTGTTATAAGATATTATTTAGTGGTCTATGATGATATATCATAGATCAATAACATCAAAGTGCTTAAAAATGAAGTTTTCAAAACTTTCAAGAACCCTAGATTTATGGCCTGACAAGCAAATGTCAGAGGCCATAGATCTAGATCTGTTAATGATTTGACTTGTTTGATGTAATAGAGTTATAGTATGCTATGAGGGGAGTAATCTGGAAGTGGAATCATGTTCATACCATGTCCAGATTCCAAGATTTTAATGGTCAAAGTGGGTTGACCAGTCATGGATTTGAGTTTCTGGGTAACACGGAAATTCTCCAGATTAGTCAGACAAGATGTTCATGAGCCTAGATCTCTCATGCATTATGTGTTTAGCTTGTGTTAATGTATCAATGTTATACTCTGGTATATGGACTATAGAATCATGGCTTTAGATCACATAAACAACAAACATGATCAAAGTAGTAGGCAGACAAACTAGGTTGACCGAGCATAATTTGGGTTTTCTGGAATTTCTAAAAAATTGATGAACAAGTTTTCTGCCACGGTTTGACCGACTCAGATCTTGAGATTGTGATGTGGTTAAGCTACCCAAGTGTAGCAATGTTGTTCTTTAACATGGGGACTAGAAGATTGTATCACACAAACACCTAAACAATAACCAGAGACCAATGAATCGAGCAGACAAAGTAATTTATCAAGAATCGCTCAGGTTTCTGGTAACCCGTAAAGCCCGCAATGTGCCCTGATGTGACCACTTTGAGCTCTTAGATCTTGTAATTGTGATGAAGTTTGACCTTGATTGTTTTTGGTACATGTAGAATTACATCAATACTACATGATCAGTACATTAACATGCCCAGAAACCTCTTGAACCAAGAATTGAAGTTGGTCAAAGTAGGCACCAAGGAGCTGACTTTGAATGTTCTTGAGGCTCAAGAACACCAACAGTGACAGTTAGTGAAAGCCTTTAGCAACGGTTTTATTAAAATTAATTATATTAATTTCCAAAATTCATTAAAAATAGAAAATAAATTCAAAAAATTCAAAAATGAGTTTTAAAAATTATTTTAAGTTATAAAAATTAACTTTTGATAATTTGACATAATTTTCATTAATATTTTTATTTATTTAAATACTAATGATATTAAATTTATTTAATAATTATATTAAATAAATTAGTTAAAATGATTTTAATATTATAAAAATCATTTTAAATGATAATAAAGTGTTTAAAAATATTTTTAAGTTATAAAAGATGACTTTTAATATTTTGAGATAATTTCATTAATAATTAGTATTAATGATATTAGATTTATTTAATAATTATATTAAATAAATGGTTTAAAATGATTTTATGATTTAAAAATCATTTAAAAATTATATAAATGATTTAAAAGTATTTTAAGTTATAATAAATGACTTTTAATATTTTGATGAAAAATACTTTAATATTTGAAAATTAATGGTAATTATTTAAAAATGATTTTAAATATTTTAAAAATCTTTTAAGGGTAATATTAGTGTTTTAAAAATATTTTGAGTTATTATAAATAACTTTAATATTTTGATAAGTATTTCATTAATATTTTAATATTATTTAAATATTAATGATAATGGGATTATTCAAGATTTAAATCATTTAAAATGATTCCAGTGTTTGAAAAATTATTATAAAAGATAATAATTATTTAAAAATTATTATAAGCTTCAGAAAAATATTATGAATGATATTTTAATTATCTAAAAAAATATTGAAGCTTTGGAATAGAGTTTGATTGAAAATAAACTCGTTAATTATCGGATAAAGCAATCAAGACTTAGTATTAATACCGAAGTCCAATTAGATTGAACTAGTTAGACCTGATAAGTGTTTGTATAGGTTATAAACACTGTTGTGATTACATGGTTACGTGATTAAGTGATATACTGATGTTAAATGATAGTGTTATGTGTTGTGATGTGTTACGCTAATTGTGAGACCGATATTATTGCTTATAGGTCTTTTAAATGCATCTATATTATATTGTGTAGCAGTAGTCAACAACCAAGGCAAGTTTCCTTAACTCAATCTCGAGTTATATTACTTTTCAAATATAGTAATGGGATTGCTGGTTATTTCATGTCTAAGATTTATTATTGATTATTCCTAGTTAGTGCAAGTTCATTAATTTAAACTTAGTTTTAAATTTCAAAAGTGTGACTGGTGAATAATTATTGTTGGTTATTTACATCTATGAGTATTATTGTTGATTGGAAATAGTGCAGTTGATTTCTGTCTATTATTAAACAGTTTTTGAGCTTTGTCTCAGCTAATTCTTTTGGCGAGACAAATATTTGTTGAAAATTAATACGTTCTAACTCAATTGTTATTGAAAGATCAATGCCAACTATTTCGGCTAGATTGAGATAGATATTAGATGTTGAAATCATAGTATTTTTTAAATTCAAATAATATTGTCGCGATACGAATTCTTGATATAAGGTTGAGATGAACAACCTTTATATAAAAGGGAACTTTGTGGTTGGATATACGACTGTTGCGCGAGCTTGAGTATTATGCATAATATTGGGTACAATGAAGCTGATCACTTTATGTACTTGCGGAGGAGTATGATTTAATCTTTATGGTTATCTGATATACCTGGGTAGTTTCAGCATTATATAATTGTTAATTACTCAATTTGTACAAGATCCATTGTGATCGCTCAGCATAAAATCTAGAAATAATCAACTTTGTTATTGCGTAGTATTATCTCTTGATAATCAATTGAACCTTATTGAAACTTCAAAAGCATTTTACTATTTCACCATTAAATTGTTGTTTAGCATGAAATGCGATAAAGTCTTGTTATTGGTAAATGATTTATTCAGCTAATTCAAAGTCCTTCGAACATTATTGAAGTCTTGTCAAATCCAGACTCTAATATTTTTTATTCATATACTTTATTGTATGTTTTAACTTGTGGAGCAAACTCGTTGCTCACACTTGCTTAAATATAACATTTCAGCTAAGAACGAAGTAGCAGGAGGGTCGGAGAAGGACAAAGGCAAATGCAAATTGCAGGAGTAGTTAATATGAACTTTATTTATTGTGTTATTATGTATAACCCTTTTTGTATATTTGAGGGTATGCTTGTTATGTTAAGGTTAGAAAATATGGGATATTGTATTAATGATATTAATTAACGATATGCATGTTTATATTCATAAATGAATGTGTAGTCAGATAATGCATTGTGAGCACCAAACTCGGAGGTTAGGTAACCCGGATTTGGGGGCGTCACAGAATAACATATCAAGGATGAAAGAGTAAAATTCTTTCAAAGATTCAATCATATTCAAGTGAATTTGAAGAATTAACAATAATGCAACAATATTCAATAAAGTGGGATATTCCCAGATTTCATGCTGAGTGATCACAAAAGGATCATGAACAAATAGAGGAATCATTAGTTATTAAAACTAAATTACCTCAGTAATATAAGTTAGTTATAAAAACTAAACTATACTCCTCTATAAGTAGCTGGAGCAGCCAACTCCTTTGTACCCTATATTATGCATAATATTCAATAATAGCGCATGGGTCGTTTTACGACAATAAAGTTTGTTCATCTCAGTCTTACATCATGAGTCCGTACCACAACAATATGGTTTGGATTGCTTCCAAAGAAATACTATAATTTCAACATATAATAACAATATTGATCTAGTCAAAATCACTAGCATAGATCTTCCAACAATAAATCAGTTCATAATAAATAGAACGTTTCATGCTTTAAAAAATATTAGTCTAACCAAAAAAAATAGCTGAGACATGGCTCATAAATAGTTCCAATAATAGAACAAGAATAAATTGCACTATATGTGAATAACAATAATCATTATAGATGTGAATAACTATCAATAATTATTCACTAGTCATGCTTTGAAATTAATAACTCTAGTTGAGTTAGGCAACTTGTAATAAATGCAAATATTCAATAACAATCTTAGATGTGAAATAATCAACAATAATTATCCACTACTATACTTGAAAAATAATAACTCAAGTTTGAGTTAGGGAACTTGCCTGATTCATTGACTACTGCTACGCAATTTAAGTTAACTTCTTTTGTAAGACCTATCATTAATAAGATCGATCTCTCAATTAGCATCAAATATCTTACTTATAGTAATTTATCTAATATGTAATCACATAATCAATCATTAGATATCACCATACGAATACACAAGTCTAAACCTAGCACACATCGAGTCTTTAATAGTATTCAATATGTGACACCCCCAAAATAGGTCCACATAACCCATTCTGAGTCGCCAAATACATGGTACAGAAACCAAATACAAACTTCAGTAATAAAACTATCGTGCAAAATACGACAACACATACGTTGTGAGTTTTAATACAAATATTGTCTCGTAGACAATATCCAAAATCAAATAAAATCCTCATTACAATTATAGTCACACTATTTTACAAAATAGTGAGGATTACTAAAATAACCAACTTGGACCATTACTCCACTCCTCGGCTAGTCCCAGCTACATTCTTGCCTCCTGAGAAGAACAATGGAACCAAAAGGAAAAGGGTGAGCTCAACTAGCCCAGTAAAGAATATTATGACTAAGATAATGAAGAACAAATTATCCTTAGTCCTCAACAGTGAAAAATCTAATAGAATAGAATAGACAACATGTTTTAGATCAACAACTACAGCGAAAATAGCAATCCATTAGAAGAGTCAAGTAGAGCATGATGTCCACTATCTTCTATGATTTTAAAAGTCCATCATCAATATTTTATCCTTGTAACACCAATTAATAAATGTTTTAAATCAATAAATTATCCATGCACTACGGGCCAAGGATATTCGTTTGTATCACCGGTAGTCGTGATCATGCCAAACAACTGTCCATCTATGCACTACGGGCCAAAGAGGACTTTCAACACAAATATTTATCTATAACATTAAAGGTCATGATTATACCAATACACAAATTCTGGTCATAATCATGCCAATCAACAGTCCATCTTTGCACAGTTATAAGTCCATCATCAATATTTTATCCCTGTAACACCAATCAATAAATGTTTTGAATCAACAAATTATCCATGCACTACGGGCCAAGGATATTATCATCAGTGGTTATGATCATGCCAAACAACTGTCCATCTATGCACTACAGGCCAAAGAAGACTTTCAATACAAACCTTTATCTATAACATTAAAGGTCATTATTATACCAATACACAATTCCTAGTCATAATCATACCAATCAACAATCCATCTTTGCACTACGGGCCAAAGATGACTTTCAACACAGTATAAGCATAAGGATGATGACAATGATATAAAAAATCAATCAATTGAGATCAAGGATAAATATTAGAGATTTATAATTCAATTTATCCAGAGTTTAAAATGTCCAAATTATCAACATGATAACTAATTGTGGAGTAAAATTCAAGAATGATATTCATGTATAAAAAATAATTTGGACAAAAAAGAAAATTAAATTCTATTATGAACAGTACTCATGAATAGTACCACATGAATAGTACCCAGACATGAAGAGATTAAAATTTAATAAGAAAGTTCAGACCAATATTCCAGTTAAACGATTAGATGAAGCGCAAATCTTAAGGAATTTCTTATCATTTCAAGAATTATAGAAGTAATACTTACCATAGTAAGCTTAAATTTAGGAATATGAAATGAAATAATATCACTTATATAATATGGAGTATGAAAGAAAATGATATTTTTTACGAGTACTAAAATAAACTAATATCCTTTACGAATATAAAATAAATAATATCCTTTATGAATATGAAATAAATAATATCATTTACCCTAGTAGAAACTAGATCTGACTTGGAATATCGGATATTATCTTGAGAAAATCTTGCACTAAAAGCTACACTCAAAGTATTCTTATACTCCAAAGAAATACTCACAATATTGCAGTAGGAATGCTTGGGATTTTTGGTGTGTTTAAGAAGGAGGGGTAACCTACCTTTTATAGTGCAACTTTGGAGGAAGGAAACAAACTCAATCTACCTAACTTTGCTTTTTTTTTTCTTCTCTCAATGCCTAACTTTCAACTTCATATGGGAGAGGCCCACAAACTTGGAAAACAAAGGATTTGCAACAGAATTATGCACGCAATTATTTTGGAGAATTCAAAACCAAAATGATAACCTTCACTCCACTTTTATTCACATGCTAAAAATTATATATTATTATAATAATATTACCATTTAAATTATAAAAATTATACTATTATATTATCACATTATACTTTTATAATTTAATATTATTGTAGACACTCGAAATTTCTGCATTCCTGTTACTAACCTTGCAGGAGGGCAAAATGGTCTTCTAGAGATAACCCTGGAAGTAAAATCAGCTCAATCCCAGAAACAACCCCGGGATACTCAGTTTTTCATCTCGGAGACAAACCCGAGATACTCAGTTCCAGTCCCGGAGACAACCTCGAGAAATTCAGTTCCAACCTCAGAGACAACCCCGAGGGATGCAGTTCCAGTTCTGGAGATAACCCTGGAAAAGTCTGTTCCAACCCCCAGAAGTCAGCTTCAACCTCAGAGATAACCCCGAGGCACTCAGTCCCAACCCCGGAGATAACCCCGAGAGGTCAGGTACACCTCAGAGACAACCTTGAGGACCTTCAGTACTCACAACAATCCAATCTTAGAGATAACCCTAAACAACGACTGCTAAATCAGCCCAAAGGCTGAGATAACCCTGGTGAAGGGAAAAATCATCATTTTACCATCTTGATCCCACATTCATGCTATCTCAACAACATTTTAACCTACATTCTACACAGAAGTGTCCTACAAGAATCATAGCTCAAAATCCTGAGTGACTACTACACAAGACAACACATCGGATAGAATTTGAAGACCTAAAGATCTGGTCATGGACCCATCTTCATGGCTTTGTACAACCTCTTATCCCATTTCATTGTGTAGCTCTCGACAACAACATTCTGGAAAGGTATCACACGCCTCAATCGGATGCCCGGATTGAAATAATGAAGGTTCGAAAGTGACAACTCATCGCACGAAAGTGCACGATTTTAAACTCAAGAAGGCCCACAGAGCCGGGCACCGGGCACTTGTAGCCGTAAGTGGATTCTGCGAATGCCGCAGTACACTCATGGCTCCCCTCTATAAATAGAGGGCTTGGGGTGGCCATTTTTACGAGAGAAAAGGCGAGAAAGCCCTGTCCATTTTGCTTTGTACACACTTTAAACTAAGTGCTTTCTCTTTACAAACACTTGTGAGCTTGTGTTTTGCTATATTTTATCCATGGAAACCGAATATTCATTCATTTAAAGCTATCTGAAGTCTTCGTAACCCATCAGAAGACACCTCGCATTTCTTAAAGCGTTTCTCCACTTTCATTCACACACGATTATTCACGTTGAGAATCGTGTTGTGTATGTATGCCCTAATAAAATCGGTCAAGTGGATTTTATTACTTTTTATATATATATATATATATATATATATATATATATATATATATATACTATATATATATATATATATGGGAAATGATCCATAGCAAGTATTTTCTATGGATGTAAATTGGGCAAATAACATCATATTCGTCCATTCTATAAATCAATGGTGCAGATTAAAAAATAACACTGCCCGTATGCCAGACGAAGTAGCGTACACTGAATTTAAAAGTTAAAGACCAATTTGCCCTCTCATATCTGCTACTTCAACTATCGGATCTCTATCTATTTCAGATGAGTGCCATGCGATAGTTTTGTTGTTGCATGTCATTGCCTAAACCCTATTCCCTTCATGCGACTGCGATTCCCTCCCTGTGACTTCGCATAAACCCTCCCTCCCTCTCTCCCTCCGACTGTTGAAGACTAAACCCTCCCGCCAAATGTTGAAGAGCCTAAACCCACCCTGCGACTGCTTTGATATGTAATGCAATTTTAGTTCCTAAACTGATTTCGAGCGAATCCTCTAAACCAAACCGGCAAACCCTTCTCCGATTCCATCATCTGCTACGATTTCTATAAAACCCTCTCTCTTGCTGTGAAAATTTGATCCTACTGCGATTTCTGACCTATTGCGAGCCTATATCCTTTTTCGTGCGATTCATCTGTCAAATTGTCAAAACCCTAAAGCGATTGACCATGTATTTTTTCTTTTGATTTTGTACATTCTTGCATATAACCTCCAAATATATCTCTCCTTTTTTCGTGTGATTCATTCGTTGTTCTGTTATGTAGAACTAATGATGGACCTCCAAAAATCAGGATTTAATTAACATGTAGTTAACTATTTTAGCTTTTTTAGGGTTTCCAATGATAAAAGATTTCACAAAAAGCTTTTAAAGGTTTTTAGAGTTGAATTTTACATAACAGAGTTGAATTAAAAATGTGAATATTCTCATGATTTACACTATTTACTTATTTAGTTCAATTATGTCATGAAGACCTAGATTGTTTTGAAGGGAATTTTTATATATTATTTAATACTCGACAGTTTGATGAATTTATAGGAAACATATGGATATTAATCTCGGACCTGCTAATCCTATTGTGTTATGGGACCAAGAAAATCACGTATCGTCAAACTTATGGCAAAATATTGTAAGTTTATTAATGTATAACAACTTTCATTTTGTTAAACATTTGTTAGAAACATTCATGCTGTGACGATTTATGTTTTTATGTTGTTGGACGTGTAGGATAGGGGTGTGTTAGAAATTTGTCAAATGTCCGCAAAATTAATCGAATGGAACTTGATGAACAACAAGAATATTTCTTTGGAACAAGTAGGTTTTGGTATATTTTGTCATCAAGCTAAAATCTCAAAGATTGATGCATCTCTCAGATCCGCTTCTAGTTGAACGTTGGAGAAGTGAAACAAATACGCTTCACTTAAATTGTGGAGAGATTAGCATTTCTTTAGAGGACGTGGGATTTTTATTTGGGTTGCCCGTATTAGGAAAAACTTTGACTTGCGGAGAATTAGAAAATCCTGAAAGCTATTTTATAAGGGTTTTTGGGCAACAAGTTGTAGTAGATGAGTGGGAACAATGCTATAAAAGGGAGGCATAAGTTTGCCCTGGTTAAGACAGAGATATGGTCAAGTACCTGGTGATGCTACTCTAGATGATGTCGTAAAACACACTAAGGCATATCTGTTGTACTTGTTGAAAGTAGTATGCACACAAGCCAATCATGTTTGATGATAAAGCATATACTTTGTAACAATCTTATTCATTTATTAATAAAAAGTATTAATTTTTTAAAGGCTTTTAATTATCTACATGATGTTGTTTTATAATATGTGATAAACCCATAGTTTTAAGCAATGCTTTTAGAATAATGATGATGATCATTCTAATGAGATCTAAATTCTTAGAAAGCTTAAAACTAAAATAGTTCCCAATCATTGAATTACTAAATTGGGGATTAGTGAATCCGGATAGATTGGTACATACGTTGCTTGCTCATTAGATGAGGATGATTGATCCCATGATCATTTGTGTGGATACACTAAAGCAAGTATGTAGGTGCTTATTAGAGAATAAGTTCACTGAACGTGGCTCGCTAAGGAATACCTAATGGAGTTTTACTTGCTTGTCAATAGAATTTCAGAGTGATAGTAAGACAAGTGATCCTTGGACTTGAGATCATCATAGTATCTTGTGTATGATGAGTTATACTTTGACTTATTCCTTAAGACCCTTAGGGTATATCAAAGGGTATGCTTGGGTATAATAAGTTGTACATGGAGATAATGTATGATCAATAAAGAATCTACCACTTCTAATAAAAGAAGAGAAATGTCCTATGTGATTCGATAAATGACAACCCAAAGAGTCCCTAGTAAGGCGTAATGAAATTAGAAAGGAGTTTCTAATTTGCATTATTTGAGTTGTGCATTTAAGGATCGAAATACATATAATTAAATAAAATAAGACTCGACAAAGTAATTCCATGTCTTATATTTAATTGGGACATTGTATGGTGGAAGGATTGAATTGTATTTGGTAACTATTTACTCAAAGGTTCTTTAATGATTAATGTTGAAATCTATATTATCCGGAAAGTCGTTGATCGCTAGGGAGGCTTATCCTATTGTAGAATAAATATTATTTATTTAAATAAATTAATTATTTAATTTATTTATTTAAATAAGATTAGAATTGTTCTAATTGATTTATTCACAACCGGTTTAATATGGAGAACCTAAAGGGTCACACCATAAAAGGAATAATAATTATTTAAGAAGTTAATGGCATAATCGTAATAATATGTTATGTATATTTAATTTAATCTATGGTGATAGAATAAATTAAATAGCTTAATATTTATTATTTAATATTTTAGAAATATTAAATATAAATTAATAAGAGGAGTCTTATTAATATTATTACAATTATTATTATTTTAATTTCTAAAAGAGTTTAGGAATTAATTTAATATAAGTATTTCTCATTTATTCCTAATTGGATTAGGAAGGAAAATTAGTTAAAGGAGTTTAATTAATTATCCCTAATAAGATTAGGGAGCTTAATTAATTAAAAGAATATAATTAAATAAATAAATCTCAATTCCTTAATTGTTAAGGTGGGTTGCCCACATCTATATAAATAAGAGGAGTCTTATTATGGGGTGAGGCGGTTGTTGACTTTTACAACATACGTAATTCCAATAGTTGGAGAGTACGCTTTTTCTATAGAGATAGAAAACTAGGGTTTAGCCAACCACCCATCTTCTTGAATCCTTCTTCTTCCTTGGTGGATCACCCTCAGAGGCCAAACACTGAGTGGCTAACGTTGATCAAAGGAAGAAACCAAATCCGGTGAATTCAAGTTGAACGCGAAAGGATTTGGAGGTGAACTTGTACCTGAGGAAGCTCGATCTTCAAGGGTATGATTTTATTCTTTATCTTTTCGTTTAATTAATAATTGTGCATAAAGGGTGATCCGGGTTTATGGTTTGTAAAATTTTAAAACTCTGATTTTTCACGTTTCCGCTTATTTTTGCAATTTGATTGCATTTATAAATATTACAAACCTAACAGTGGCATCAGAGCCAAACCTTTATGCAAATTATTAATTATTTTAATTTAATATGTATATTGATATGTGTTTAGAACAATTTAATTGGGCATAATTTTATTGTATAAAATTTATTTAAAAAAAAAAGAGAATTCGCGAAACTGATTTTTTTTTACCGTGATTCGCGTGGCTGATGATGTTGGCGTGAATCAATTTTTGTTTTGCAAAATTTTTTTTTTTTTTTACCGGATTTGTTGGCTGAATAACAAAAGTTCTTTACGAAAAATCAAAGGGAAGCTTTATCCCATGTGCCACGTGCTTGGTCCCTTCAATTTTTCGTGAATTCTCTTGATATATATATATATATATATATATATATATATATATGATATTAACGGTTTACTGAATCATGAAAACTTGGTATGTTAATTCAGTTTAGTTATATATATATATATATATATATATATATATATATATTTATAACGAATTAATTATATTATATATATATAATATAATTATTTTTAATTATTTTAAAATTAAAATAAAAATTTATTTTAATCTTAAATAAAAGGTTTATTTTAATATTAAAATAAAATAGTTTATTTTAATTTTTAAAATAAATTACATGCTAACTAATTAGAGTTGGAATTAGATTCCATAATAACTAATTACAGTTGAAATTGGATTCCATATTTCCTTAAATAAAGGAGTTTATTTAGATATGAAATAAGATTTCATATTATTCAAAATAAAGGAGTTTATTTGTGAATAGGAAAGAGAATCCTAATTTTCTTAAATAAAGGAGTTTATTTAGATATGAAATATGATTTCATATTATTCAAAGTAAAGGAGTTTATTTGTGAATAGGAAAGAGAATCCGTGTTTCCTTTAATAAAGGAGTTTATTTTATTTATTTTTTCATGGAATTAGATTCCATAATTAATTAAAATAAAGGAGTTTATTTTGATTAAAGATTTTGATTAAAATAAAATAGTTTATTTTATTCAAAATTAAATAAATTAAAATAAAATAGTTTTATTTTGATTTAAATTTGGATTAAAATAAAGGAGTTTATTTTGATTCAAAATAGATTTTATACTAACTAAATTTTCCCATTAAATGATATCAATATATATATTGAATGTTTATTATTCATCGGATGAATGTTATGTATTGATGCATATGGTGATATGTATGATAATAAATGAGATTGATTTGGACAATTGACCAATGTGATTGGATTTTATTTTAGTTGGATGCATGAATGTATGGGTTTTATTAAATGGGGTCTGCACAGACTGCGTCTTCTCTAATTTTTTCGAATGTAAATTCTATCTCCTCCTATGTACTTCTCCTCGATCACGATCAAGGTTTCTATTTATTTTAAATAGTTTTGTAATAGGAATAGTTAGAATTAATTTTGAAAATTGGAGATCAAGGAGCAAGGAGAGATTGAAGACCCGCTTTTGTAATGGAGCCCAGGGTTTAAATGTAATAGTTATATTTAAATATTATTTCTTGCACCCCTAGGGTTTGACCTTTTGGTTCACTTGGTGGCTCTAGTGAACCAAACTAGAATAAAAGTCCATAATCAATCCGAGTAGAATATAGTATTCTATATGTGCATGCTTATACTATATATATTATATATTATGCAAACATGCTTCGCATGTTCATTAATACGACGCGTATTTTTATATATATGTATGTGCGCTGCGCGCTAAACAAGATGAGACAATTTAATAACAAACCCCTCAATTTTTTATATTAAGTCCTAAGCGTTCATAGATATTTGGAATATCGAACGTCGCCTTCTAGCATGATAAAATTAATAGAGTATTAAATATTTAATATGAGTTTGTTGCGTCACCACAATGCAAGTATTAAGTATTTAAGATGTTAATTTATCACAATTGATGCTTATAAAGAAAATTGAACAATATTGTTTTGTTGTGTCACCACAAGGATGATATTTTTCTTTTTTGAATATATGGAGTGCTAGGTCGGACTTAACTTGGATAATTTTGATTCGGATGTGCCACCACTTGATCAAAATAATCTAAGAGGCAAAAGAAAAGGAGTTGCATAGTTGATGTAATTGACAAAAGTTGTCTACCTATTTATTTATATATAGTTTGTTGTGTCACCACAAGGCTATATACATTTGAAATGGGATCCTTATTCTCACTAGCAAATCTTTAATTAGATTTTGCCGAACTATGTAAGTGAGGGTAATATAGTTTGAAGAAAATAGTGGGAGATACCAATTTAGAACAAGACCTAATTTATTTTGGTAATTAATAAAAGAATGTATGTTAAAATGTTGTTAATTACAAATTCATTTACAGAATTTTACAATGTCTAAAATTACTATCACTGCGAAGCATATTAGATGCTAAATTAACCGTAATCAATTAAAACGGATTGGTTAAGGAATTTGAGAATAGTTCTCATAGCTAAAAAGCTATCTTATGTCCTTAATACGCATATCCTCAAGAATGGTTGCGCATAATGCCTCGAGGAAGACATTGCTACTTTTAGAAAGTGGGAAGATGATGCACGATTGGCTCAATGCATCATGCTCGCATCCATGAGTAACGAGCTTCAGCCACAAGATGAAACTATGGATGCTCCTACTATATTCCCGCACATCAAGTAGTTGATGGTGAGGAAAGTAGGACCGATAGATATCGAGATATCTAAGGAGCTCTTCCGATCTAGAATGGCCAATGGCACTATAAATGATGACATAAAAGTTCTTAACATAATCAATTTGATTGATCAATTAGGACAACGAGGTTTTGTCATGGATGGAGAGTTGAGCCAAGATTTGATCTTGCCCTCACTCCCGGACTCCTTTCACAATTGTTGTAAATTTTTCATATGAACAAGCTAGATATCGCCTTCACGATTTGCTTAACATGTTGAAAAATGTTGAGAGTCACTTTCAACCAAGAAAGACCAAGTCTTACTGGTAGGGGCCAAAGGATCTTCTGAAAAGAAGAAAGATTCAAAGAAGGTAAATAGAAAGGCAAAATAAAGGATAATAAGAACAAAACTGATATGGATAGCAAAGGAGTTTGCTTCCACTGCAATAAGCTTTCGACTTTGGAAGGAAACTGCGAGAAGCATCTTGCAGAGGCTAACCAAAGAAGCTTAGTGAAGTTTCGGTTACAAATATTATTTTGTTCATGGTTGAAATAAATTTTTCTTTAAGTCAATGTTCTACTTGGGTATTGGATACCGGCTTTTGTTATCATAAATATAGATTTATGAAGGACCAAATAAGTAGAAAACTAAACAAATATAAGTAATCCTACGTATGGAAATGAAGCAAAGGTCTTTGCATTAGCCATAGAAACTTATAATTTAACAATGCCTACGGGCAAATCTATTAAGTCAATAAGTTGTTATTGTATTCCAAAGACTTGTTAGAAACATTATTTCCATTTTATTGTTGGACAATAAAATTTTTGGTATTATAATTAAGAACAATTGTTGTTCTATTTATAATAATAATGTTTTGTATAGAATCGGAATATTACTTAATAAATTTTGTATACTTGACTTACATGAAAATAATTTTGCATATTGAACAAATTAGTATAAGAAAAGGAGATGATCATTCAAAGAGTTGAATGTGTGTATTTGTCGAATACAAGTGTGAATTATTTGAAAGGTTCAAAGAATTCGAAGTGAAATAAATTGGCAATGTATTAAGATTCTTTGATTAGATCAAGGAATAAATACTTGTGCAATAAGTTTCTAGATCATCTCAAATGGTTTTCTCATAATGGACACATCCCGACACGTAATAATTGATTGATGTATCCGAATGAAAAATCGTACCTTGTTGGACATGGTGCGGTCCATAATGATTTTACCGACATTCCAAAGATCCTTCCGGGATAATGTCCTAGAAATGGTACGATATCTACGAAAATGGTAACCTCAAAATCCGGCCCCAAGACTCCATAAAAGTTATGGACAGGGAGGATTCCTAATCTTAAGTATGTTAATATAAGGGGTTGTCCAACTTATGTGAAAAGGTTTCGAAAGGATAAGCTTGGGACAAGATTTAACATGTACAGATTTGTGGGACATCCTAAAGTAAGTTTAGGGTATATGTTCTATAATTCTACTTAGCAAAAGGTGTTTGTTACGAAACACGCTGCCTTCTAAGATAAAGGTGTTTATCATTGAAGGGGCTAGTGGGAGGATAATAGATCTTGAAGAGTTCAAGAACCACAAAACACTATAAGTCAAATAAGAGGAACTCAGATAGACCTATTGTACCACAATCGAATCAGAATGCGGAATAGTACCAAAGATACTCAGAGGTATGGATTCATCATGGATGATGATGATGATGAGGTACACATCATAGAAGATGATGATCAAGAGTTACATTCGATGAGGTAAGACTTCTAGTGTGTACAAAAGGGTCAGTGGGAGCATCGTGAAATTTCTAGTATTATATGTTGATATACTACGGATGAGGAATAACATACCAATGCTACAATCAGTAAAGATAAAGTTGTCTAAACATTCCTCCACGAATGATTTGGGAAGAGTATCTTAATTGGGGATAAAATCTATATAGATAGATTTAAGAGGATGCTCGACTTAATCCAAGGAACGTATATTCATTAGATGCTAAAGTCGTTTAGTATGGCAAGCTCCAACAGATGTTTCATGTTGATGAGCCATGGAGTATATCTCTCTTAATAGTCCCCACAAACTATTAAAAGAAGAGAGATCGCATGAGTGACAATCATGTATGCAATGAAATATACGAGACCTGATGTTGATCGGTCATATTATGGAGAAGTTCACTATGAGTCGTTGAAAAACATCTTAAAGTGCTTAGGCAACTAAGGATGTGATCATATTCATGGTGGGTCTAAATTAAAACTAGAGGGCTTAGCAGACTCAAGTTTTTCGAGATGCACTAAGATGACGTAAATTCCACTTTAAGGTAAAGCGTTATCTTGAATAAAGTGGTGCGTTGAATCGAAAGGTTCCAAACAAAGAAAGAGTTCTTGGTTTAGTTATAAAGACAAAGTATATAGCTATAAATGAAGCTGCAAGTTGATTATTTGGATTAAAAGTTCATTACAAAACTAGGAATAATTCCTAAGTCTCATCTTGGATCTAAACATGTGTTGTGGCACTTTCATTTGATTATTAGAATCATTGAAAGATGGGAAATCACTATAGAGATAGTGGACTCTCATGAACAACATTACATATCCATTAACTAAAGCTTATCCAACAAACAGGATAATCGTCACTTAGAGAGAAGAAGAGTATTATATACCATGACGATTGGCTTTAGTGCAAGTGGGAGATTGAAAGTAGTATGCACACAAGCCAATCATGTTTGATGATAAAGCATATACTTTGTAACAATCTTATTCATTTATTAATAAAAAGTATTAATTTATTAAAGGCTTTTAATTATCTACATGATGTTGTTTTATAATATGTGATAAACCCATAGTTTTAAGCAATGCTTTTAGAATAATGATGATGATCATTCTAATGAGATCTAAATTCGTAGAAAGCTTAAAACTAAAATAGTTCCCAATCATTGGATTACTAAATTGGGGATTAGTGAATCTGGATAGATTGGTATATACGTTGCTTGCTCATTGGATGAGGATGATTGATCTCATGATCATTTGTGTGGAGACACTAAAGCAAGTATGTAGGTGCTTATTAGAGAATAAGTTCATCGAAGCATTGGCTCGCTAAGGAATACCTAATGGAGTTTTACTTGCTGTCGATAGGAATTCTCAGAGTAGTGATAGTAGTACAAGTGATCCTTGGACTTGAGATCATCATAGTATCTTGTGTATGATGAGTTATACTTTGAGTTATTCCTTAAGACCCTTAGGGTATATCAAAGGGTATGCTTGGGTATAATAAGTTGTATATGGAGATAATGTATGATCAATAAAGAATCTACCACTTCTAATAAAAGAAGAGAAATGTCCTATGTGATTCGATAAATGACAACCCAAAGAGTCCTTGGGTGGCGAGAATGAAATTAGAAAGGAGTTTCTAATTTGCATTATTCGAGTTGTGCATTTAAGGATCGAAATACATATAATTAAATAAAATAAGACTTGACAAGAATTCCATGTCTTATATTTAATTGGGACATCATGGTGGAAGGATTGAATTGACGGTAACTATTTACTCAAAGGTTCTTTAATGATTAATGTTGAAATCTATATTATCCGGAAAGTCGTTGATCGCTAGGAGGCTTATCCCTATTGTAGAATAAATATTATTTATTTAAATAAATTAATTGTTTAATTTATTTATTTAAATAAGATTAGAATTGTTCTAATTGATTTATTCACAATAGGTTTAATATGGGAAACCTAAAGGGTCACACCATAAAAGGAAGAATAATTATTTAAGAAGTTAATGGCATAATCGTAATAATATAGTTATGTATATTTAATTTAATCTATGGTGATAGAATAAATTAAATAGCTTAATATTTATTATTTAATATTTTAGAAATATTAAATATAAATTAATAAGAGGAGTCTTATTAATATTATTACAATTATTATTATTTTAATTTCTAAAAGAGTTTAGGAATTAATTTAATATAAGTACTCTCATTTATTCCTAATTGGATTAGGAAGAAAAATTAGTTAAAGGAGTTTAATTAATTATCCCTAATAAGATTAAAGTTTTAATTAATTAAAAGAATTTAATTAATTAAATAAATCTCAATTCCTTAATTGTTAAGGTGGGTTGCCCACATCTATAAATAAGAGGAGTCTTATTATGGGTGAGGCGGTTGTTGACTTTTACAACATACGTAATTCCAATAGTTGGAGAGTACGCTCTTTTTCTATAGAGATAGAAAAACTAGGGTTTAGCCAACCACCCATCTTCTTGAATCCTTCTTCTTCCTTGGTGGATCACCTCTAGAGGCCAAACACTTGGGTGGCTAACGTTGATCAAAGGAAGAAACCAAATCCAGTGAATTCAAGTTGAACGCGAAAGGATTTGGAGGTGAACTTGTACCTGAGGAAGCTCGACCTTCAAGGGTATAATTTTATTCTTTATCTTTTCGTTTAATTAATAATTGTGCATAAAGGGTGATCCGGGTTTATGGTTTGTAAAATTTTAAAACTCTGATTTTTCACGTTTTCGCTTATTTTTGCAATTTGATTGCGTTCATAAATATTACAAACCTAACACTTGTGTGGCGCTATTTTGTTTCCAACCAAGTGTAAAAATGTTGTGCATCCTAGATATTTGTTGTTATTGGAAAGATTGGAAGACGTAGTTACATATGCTTGGGGGGGCGGCAGTTTTAGGGCATTTGTATAGGGGTTTGCATGAGGCTACTTGCAAAACAACGAAAAAAATTGCAGGTTGTGCAACCCTTCTTATGATGTGGGCTCATGAATGGTTCAACATTGGTCGTCCTACCCCTAAGCCTATGTCCCAGAAGTTGATACCTAGGGCATACTCCTCCTTTGATCCTAATTCAAAACAATATCAACACCTTAAAAATTCACATCACCATCTTCTGTTTTATCGAGGAGAATTTGATAATATGTTGGAAATAGATGGGGTGTGGCGTCCATATCAGTTATTTGATATACGTTTGTCTTGGGATTTTTTTGAGGCAAGGTTAGGTGGAGCCGCTCGTATACCATTCATACATTACGACATTGTTGAGTTCCAAATGCCTGACAGATTTATGAGGCAATTTGGATATTTGCAGTTGTATCCATATAATGCTGAAAATATGGTTGAATTACGGATGGAACATAAATTATTTGAGAGAATAAATTTTGAAAATTATAGGGCCAACTATATTCGATTGTGGGATGCATACATAGAGAGTTTAGAAGGACAAGTGTTGGAGGCTTTGCAGCATATATCTACCGAGGATTATATGACGTGGTATAGAGAAATTACTTAACGACGGATACACCATACTCGACCCTTTAGGCGTCAAGGGGAAGATTATGAGCCACAGGTATTCATTGACCAATATGTGGCTGTAAACACTGTAAGTTATTCAATTTATAATATTTATTAATGTTTTGTTTTAATAAAACTGATAATCTTGTTTTATTAATATAATTTTTTTTATTTAATTGTAGATTGAGAGTGCAAAAGCTATATTTGAAAAGTTGTTGTCAATTGGACATCCACCTGAGTTAAGAACTATGTATGACACATGGTTCAATACATTATATCAGCCGTTCATGAATGACTATAGAGGGGTTCCAATCAATCCAAATCCAACGCAACCTCAAGTTGGGCAGATGGAGATTGACATGACAGGATCCCCAGTACATGAGTGTGATTACATCAATCCTACAGTTGGTGCCCCAGTACATGAGTGTGATTACATATTCGTTCCAGTCTTCAACGAAACCAACAGTCATTTTTGCTTGTTTATTTGGAGTGTCAACAAATGGAAAGTAATGCTACTTGACCCACTTTATGATGACAAACCATTAATGCCATTGTCACAATTATACCAAAACTTCTTTGCGGTTGTGGTGAGTAAATAAATATATTTTTTGTTTTTCATGTCATTACACAGACATGTAATTTCTTCTACTTTGGACTTATAAGTAATGGGTTTCTGGTTTATAGGTGGAGTTAATTCATTTCTTTGCTTGTCGCACGTAAATCCTACAAAGAAAGTGGCCAAAATCGGTTTAAAGTTGAAGTCTGTGTGAATAGACCAAAACAATGGAACGCAGACAATTGTGGCATATATGTTGTAAAGTACGTGGATTTCTTTTTGCAACGTATAAACATAATGGAGGAACCGAGATGGACTCTTAACGAAGCTTATAATTTTAGATTTAGAATAGCACATGAACTTAGGATGTGCAAAGCTAGGGACATTTCTGAAAAATCTATGTAGACTTGGATTCAAATGAGGACTAGTGAATGTATATTTGACTAAATTTTGTAATACGTTGATTTTGTAACTCGGTTAACAGTTTCAAAATGATTCAATATTTTGTATGTACGTTAATGTGGATGTTGTTCTAAGCAATGTGTATTTAAGTTTGTGTTTTGCATTGATTTGTATTGTTATGTGTGTAAGTATGAATTCATCCCTTGAATCCATCCATTTCTTTTGTTTTGTGGTCAGGCACGACTGTTTATAAACTGTTGTCCATTACTGAGGGATTCTGGTCTGTATATTATAAAATGCTAATACTAAGCATATTGGTCCACATCAATCATTTGTTTTGTGGTCAGGCATGACTATTTTTGTTTGATTGAACTAATATTTTGGTCTCCCTTCGTATGTCAAAGTCAAACATTTGAGGGTGTATAGAAATCTGGCATGAAACATTTTTGGCTTCAATATCAAAATTGAATTCTGACATTTTAATTGGATTCTCTCTATGTTTCCTTTATTTCTGAATGTAATTTACTACTCTTGGACATTTATAGGTAGATGGAATAAAATGATGCAAAGGATCTACAGAACAGCACCCTCTGCCATAGCTAACCTTCCTCATTATGGGGTTTGTTCCTCTCTCTCTTTAAAATTATTTACACAGACTAGAATCTTCTTGTTGTTTCTTGTAACAATTGATCTGCCGTTTTTGTTTGTGCTAAACAGTAATTCTGTTTTGAAAAGTTCGAGTCTTTGGATAATTTAGTCGTACCCATTTGAGAAAAATGACTAATTCTAATTGTAGTACATGTATTTGCTGCCCTTGTGAATAGAATTAACTGTTTTCATATGTATTTTATGCTTATATTTGATTTAGAAGTTCAATCAATTTTATTATTTTTTATATTTGTAAATATTTTCCATTTCTATTTGGTCTTTAAGAATTGTTGTTCTTTAGTCTGGGTGATGATGGGAATTGGTAGATGTGTTGTGGATGAACTTGATGAAGTTGATTTTAATCTGTGTAAGGTTGCATTTTTTTTCTCACTTCCCCTGTCTAATTGGACCTTTGGTTACTACTCTATTTCAGTATCATCTAATTTAAAGGAAAATCTAAAAGGAGTAGGCTGTTCAATTTTTTATTATTATTTTGTAATTGTGATTTAGTTTGCAAAATGTATATTCTATGAATAAATAGGTCATGTTGTACTAGTGACTTTAGATTGCGAGTTGCTTGTATTAATCACCCAAACATTTCCCCGTTGAATTAATCATCGATGCTTTCAAAGATTTTGACGTAAAAGAAGGTAACTAAAATGGGTTAATAATCATATGTTGGTATAGATGCTCAGATATCTGACCTGCAATAGTTTTGAATTGTTACGAATACCTACACTAGTTAATTGGGCCATTACCTGAAGTCTGTTGTTGTTGAAGTAATATGTTTTGAAGTGTTTTAGATTACCTTGTCAGTAATATGTTTTGAAGTGTTTTATATTTTGACGTAATATGTTTTGAAGTGTTGAAGTATTACCTGAAGTAGTATTTGGAGTGTTATGTATGAACCTTGTTGGCTTGGAAACACTGAATTTTCATGGTTTATCATGTAGAAATGGTTGTAAAGGTGGATGACATTGTCAGGTTTGGAAGCTAAATTTAATTTTCTTGAAATTTTCGTAAAGTTTTTTTAAATTTTTTTTTTAATCATCCAGTAAGTATGAGTAACTCTGATTGGCTTTCTCTATATATGTGTTTAGGTGGGTTGCAAATCACTATAAGTGGATTGTTTGAAAACTTGCATGCTATGAGAGATGTTATTACAGGAATTTTTACTATGCTTACTGGATTTTATGTGTTAAGACATCCAAGGTTCTGTCACAAACTTCCTTTGGTGCGGCTCAATTTTTTTAGGAGATTGCCAGCAAGAACAGACTGCATGTTATGAGCACAACCAATTTTAGTTGTCATTCTCTTTGATTTTCAGTCACCGAGAAGATGAAGCAGACAGAGCTAATTTGCTTTCTTTCAGTCCGACTTCGCTGTGAGCGCATTGTTATGAAATATGTTATGAACTTCATAGATACCACAAAATTACAAAACTGTGTTTTCAGTCTCTGCCTTCTAAATGGTAGAATTTTGTAAGGAATATCAATGCATGCTGCTTTATACTTGAAACATAAAATCTCTGTTTAATGCAGCACTACAGCAGTAAGCAATAATCACACTTGTGTCTTTCTCCTCCTAATTTTCATTTTTGGCTAACTATTGTGATTCTTTAGTTGGGATATACTTCAATAGATTCCTCATATTGACTGACTAAATCAAAAGATCTTCGGACTCACATCTTGGCCAGCAAACCAGACATTCATATTATCCCTCAAGTTGTTACGGTAAAGCCAAAAAAACATAGTAAGAACATATGTACTAACCCAACTGCATTTGTTCAAGAGAGGCATGATGAAAACCTTGATAAATTAATTAATCCACAACATGCATTTATCAGCTGACTTTCCGTACTAACCCAACTGCATTTGTTCACTCAATGCTTGGGGGTATTTTCTATTTATGCATTATAACAGTGCATTTAAAACGGTGATAATTTGGCCATATAACCACCATGCCTCAAATTTAGGATTTGTGCGAATCTGACAACTAAATGATTACCTGAGTCAGACTCATACCTGAACAAATTGCAAGAAAATAATAAACAGATTGCAAGTAAATAAAAAATCATGCTGATAAATCAAAATATATAAACAAAATTAAATAGTTTTGCCATTACATAATCATAAAATCACATATTAAGATAACTTCAAAGACCCGACTTTTCTTGACCCATAATTTTGTAGTGGTTCTGCTTATCATGATTGGTCATCATATTGCATATTGCACACTTTCTCAATTGTTTACGACTTGCAGCCACTTCGATCCCACTCTTTATTCTTGTAGCTTTTTTTCGCCCCTTTGTTTGCGAACAAATAGGATCCAATAACGGCTCATCTTCAACGGGATGATCATCGTCTTCTCGAATATCAGGAACCTCTTTGACACTAATTTCATCAGGGTCAAATTTCTCAACGATGGGTTGATTGTCAATGCACAATTGTACGACATTCTTAAAACCATTAATTGAGCATGATCCAGTAGAAGCTAATCGCAAGAGCAACGTCACCAAATAATTGTAACGCATCGTCTGAGATTCCTTGTATTTGGACATTTCAGTCAAAATCTTTGGTAATTTAGCGTTCACTTTATTACCATCTCTACACCACCGCCTTAAAACGTATTTATTTGGTATCTTTTTTGTACTTTTGGCAATCATATGCCTTATAATGTGTTTACAAAACATACCAAAATGTTCAAATTTTTTACAATTACAATTTATATCTCCAGTTTGAACATTACTAACAACAGTAACGTACCTATTTGATTTTTCGTTGTCACTTGCCTTGCACAATGTGTACGACTTTGTATCCGATGTTGTTAGATGTTGAAGCTTCTGCATTACGTATTTATGGGATTTTATTATCTCAATCTGAAAGCGTTTGAACATCTCATTTGTATAAATATTTGCTCCATGTGTTTCCAATGGTGATTCAAGAGTCATATTTCGGGTTCGATGACAAGTAACGTAGTCAGCTTTTCTCTCTCTCATAACCTGTTTCTCAAGTGTTTTTTCTGTATTTACAATAAATTCCTTGATATTCGTTGTCGCATTCACATATTCATCGAATAAACTGTTCATTCCCTCACTCCTGGATGTAGTCGTCATCGTTTGAAAACCACACCAATATAACTTGGTAAACATTGACCATGCTTTGATAAACACATAATATAAGTCTAGCCGAAAGAATTGGCTTTGACTTCATCAGACAAGACTTCATGCATAAGGATACATGAATTACAAAGCTTGTCCAGACTGAACTAGAACAAGGGTTAGAATACTTGCCTTTAGCATCTACTACAGTTATAACACGTTCTCGGTTTAAGTCTTTAAGTCTCTACTGTAATTGATAACATCACATAACATATTAGGTCATGAATGAACATGCTTGGTTCCTAATGTATCTTTCCCTTCTTCTCAAACTAATTATGACTTAGATTTATTACTATTTGTTCCGGCTTCTTGTTATATTGTTCTTACATTATCATTACGTTCATATTTGATTACTTATCTTCAACCTTTAGATAACATAAATAAGGTTAAACAATACCTTACATACCTTATTAAGTTTCTCAGTTCATTACTACTGAGTTACTGTTCATTCTATACTTGTAAACCTTCTTAACTGTCCAAACCCTAGGGTCAGGCTGCGGCCACCCTTCCTCTCTAAGCCGTATTTGTGGCGCCACTCTGATAAGTGCAGGCCAGGACTCGGCTCAAGCTATGGTGCATGAGTCCTCAGGCTTCATGTCGCGCTACGATGCGAAGGATTAGTAGGTTGAGACACTGTGCCGGCGCTGCAGCGCCACCTTTTGGCCTTGGGTTGGCACCGCGGCGCCAACTTTGTGCCTCAGAAAAATTTTATAGACTTTGAAATTTTGCGAAACTCACGGACGCATAACTTCTTTGTTATAAGTCCGAATTGGCTCGTTCAAGTGCCTACGGTTCACAAATTACATACTATATGCGTTTATGCAAAAATTTTATCTATTTGACTTCGTTTGCTAAAATTTCATCTATTAGTTCATTTTTAACGAAAACGACAAACATTCATGAACGTTTAACGCTCGTTTCTTCGTTCTAAGTCGGAATTCGGTCATTTTTAAGTCTGCAACTCTATAATGCCAAATATGACTTGTCTCTATCGAAAACCAACGTTTCCGAGTTCAAACATAAAATTCGACTTCTATTTCGAGAATTTCACGAATTCGATGATTATCGTCCAATCATGTGAATTCCGGCGAAATCTCATTACTAACGATAATCATTCTAAATGGATTTTAATCATCATACCAACATTTTAAGTTAACTATTACATCAACTTTTTATCAATGTAAGTTTGGACTTATTCTCATAAGTTAATGACTTAATCAACTTATAAACTACAAATTCCATTTCTCATGACTTAGTATGGACTTAAGTCATTTACTCAATGTTCTCACATCATATTGAACATACTAACATCATATGACAATTATATGACAAGTTCATCATAAGTTATCAACTTATTTAGGTTCAAATTGCTTATTTATAACTTATTCAGCTTAAGTCCATTCATTAATCAATTCTCATGATTGCTTAACATATAAGCTTATTAAGTTATACCTCCCTTATCATCCTACTATGATAGAGATAGAAGATGTATTTAGACAAGAGTCTTACCCTTGAAGAACTTGTTCTTCTCTTCTTTGAAAATCTAACAAAGGTTGACTTGAATTATTCTCTTTAACACTTTAGTTGCTTTATATTGGAAGTTGATAGTATTTTGAATAATGAACAAATGTCTAGCAAACTTCTCCTATTTATAGGAAACTTAAAGTTAGAGCATAATCGTCTTTATGTCATCCCACGTCCTTACTAACCCCCTTACTATTCATTTGCATAGCAATTAAGTCTACTTGCTAGCCACTCATCTTTCTTGCTCATCACATAACAAATCCTATACTTGGTCATTACATAAAGTACTTGATCATCAAGTCTAACCCACATTCATCTTGGTTTGCTCCATAGATCATGGCTAACCCATTGGATCATCACATTGGGCTTGCTTTAAATAACTTAGCGTATTCCTTGATTGGCTTGCATTACATTAGTTTGGGCTTGCATCTTAATTCTTATTGGACTCTACAAATTTAACAATAATCCTACAACTCCATTCCATTTATTTTAAAAGTCTTATCATTTATACTATACGTATACTTTTTGTATGCTAACTTGTATATAAATTCGTAATATATATTATTCCACTCTCCATACATACTCGTATAATACTTTGTATTATACTTGTATTCAATACCTCGCACAATGCATATGCATCATACGATCAATACATTTTCTTCTTTATGCTTTATATTCCTAACGTTCTCTAATTAAGTCCGCATGCGAAATATTGCGTTTTCCATACTTAGATTATTATTACATAATCCATCTCAACTTGATATTATAACGTTACATATTTCTCAGAAGTTCAAAAATAATTCCCGAGCGAAAATCGATGAATAGTGTTTTTCAGAAAATTTCTCAGAAAGTTTTTATTTTCGTCTTAGAAATTCAAAACACTTTAATTCATTCACGTAGTTAAAATACTACGACGTTCCGACGTTCTGACGTTTCTAGATTATAGAACGACATTCATCTTATCAACACGTAATACTAATAAATAATATTATTTTATTCATTATTAAAAATATTTACAAATGTTTGATTTTCTTGGGCGTTACACTTTCTCCCCCTTATAAGGATTTTGTCCCCAGAATCTCGCTATATATAAAAAAAATTACACAAACAAATGAGGGTAATTCTTTTTCATCTTTTCTTCCAATTCACACGTTGCTTCTTCTGCCTCGTGGTTCTTCCATATCACCTTAACGGAAGGTATGAATTTATTCCGCAGAACTTGTTCTTTCCTATCGACAATTGGAATCGGCGTTTCTTCGTACATTAAGTCCTTCTCGATATGAATAGGCTCATATTCTATCACGTGTTTATAATCTGGCTTATAAGGACGTAACACGGATTCATGGAACAATTTATGTATTCGTTCTAGGTCTGGAGGTAATGCTATCATGTAAGCTACCTCACCCACCCGTTTTAATACCTCAAAAAGGTCCTATGAACCTCAGACTTAAATTTCCCTTCTTTCCAAAATGTATCTTTGCTTACAAGGGAGATACCTTTAGAAATACGTACAAACCTACTTCAAATTCTCTATTCTCTCTATGCGAATCTGTAAACTTCTTCTGTCTGTCTTGAGCTTCTAAAAGATGCATTTGTATCATCTTAATAATGTCCGCTGTTTGCTGCACCAATTCTGGTCCTAGCATTCGGCGTTCTTCTACTTCATCCCAATACAGTGGTGTTCTGCATTTCCTCCCATACAAAGCTTCGTAAGGTGGCATACCTATGCTTGGATGATAACTATTGTTATACGCAAACTCCACTAATGGTAGATGATCATCCCAACTACCCTTAAAATTCATGACGCAAGATCTTAGCATATCTTCTAACGTCTGAATTGTTCTCTCGCTCTGTTCATCAGTTTGTGGATGATACGTCGTACTCAGCTTCAACTAGGTTCCCAACTGCTCTTGTAGACTCCACCAAAAGTTTGATGTGAATCGTGGATCACGATCTGACACAATCGATACTGGGGCTCCATGTATGGAAATTATTTCCTTAATATAGAGTCTAGTTAACTGATCTATGTTATACTTAACCCTAATTGGCAAAAAGTGAGCCAACTTTGTCAACCGATCCACTATTACCCAAATTGCATCATACCCTTTCGTTGTAGTCGGAAGTCCCACCACAAAATCTATCGTGATATTTTCCCATATCCACTACGGAATTTCCAATAACTGTAACAAGCCACTTGGTCGTTGATGTTCGGCCTTAACTTTTGGACAAGTCAAGCACCTACTCACGTACTCTGCTATCTCTCTCTTCATGTTCGGCAACCAAAAACTCCGTCGAAGGTCTTGATACATCTTAGTACTCCCAGGATGAATCGAAAGCCTCGAACTATGAGCCTCTTGTAATACCTGCTCCTTTAATTTTGTCTCATTCGGAACCCAAATTCTTCCTTCAAATCTTAATAATCCCTTATTATCAAGACTATACTTAATATCTTTTTCATTGGCCAGCCGTTCCTTTATTCGGTCACACTCATCAGTTTTGAGTTGCACCTCCTTAATTCTTTCTACGATGGTAGATTGCATCTCCGTCGCAAATAGTATTGGTCTATCTTCACTCGGAAACTTCACTTCCAATTCCATCCTAGCCATCTCTGTTATTAACTTAGTTTGAGCCATTAATAAAGATAACTTTTTCCAACCCTTCCTACTTAAGGCGTCGACAACTACATTGGCTTTTCCAGGGTGATATAGGATTTCATAGTTGTAATCCTTTATCAACTCCAGCCATCTCCTCTGCCTCATATTCAACTCCTTCTATGTGAAGATATATTTTAGACTCTTGTGGTCCGTGTATATCTCATATTTTTCTCCATAAAGATAATGTCTCTATATCCTTAGAGCAAAAACTACTGTGGCCAGTTCCAGATCATGAGTAGGGTAAACTTTCTCATAATCCTTCAACTACCTAGATGCATACGCAATGACCTTGCCATGCTGCATGAGCACACAATGAAGTCATCTATGCGAAGCATCGCTATAAACTATAAAATTTCCTGTGTCATCAGGCAATGACAAAACAGGCGCTTCACTCAACCTCTTCTTCAGTTCTTGAAAATTGTCCTCACATTTATCAGTCCACGCGTATTTCACCATCTTCCTTGTCAAGTTAGTCAACAGAGTAGCTATCTTCAAAAAATCCTGGATGAATCTCCTATAGTAACCCGCTAACCCTAGGAAACTCCGCACCTCAGTCGGCATTTTCGGTTGTTCCCAATTCATCACAGCTTCCACCTTCACTGGATCTACTGAAATCCCCTCATGGTCAATGACATGACCTAAAAATTGTACCTTTTCTAACTAAAATTCACACTTAGTGAATTTTGCATACAACTTCTCCTTCCTTAGTGTCTCCAACACTAATCTTAGGTGTTCAGCATGATCTTCTGGCGTCTTAGAATAGACTAGAATATCATCGATAAACACCACGACGAACTTGTCCAAATATTGTTTGAACACTCTATTCATCAAATCCATAAATGCAGCTGGTGCATTTGTCAACCCAAATGACATTACCAGAAACTCGTAATGACCATAACGAGTCCTGAATGTTGTCTTCGGTACATCCTCCTTCCTAACCTTCAACTGGTGATACCCCATTCTTAAATCTATTTTAGAAAAATACTTAGCCCCTTTCAATTGATCAAAGAGATCATCGATCCTGGTAAAGGGGTATTTATTCTTTATAGTTAACTTGTTCAACTCTCGGTAGTCGATACAAAGTCTTAACGATCCATCCTTCTTCTTGACAAACAGTACCGGTGCTCCCCACGGTGAAACACTCGGTTGAATGTACTTCTTGTCCAACAGTTCTTGTAACTGCACCATCAACTCCTTCATCTCTACTGGCATTATATGATACGGTGCCCTAGAAACTGGTTCCGCTCCTGGCACAATGTCTATTACAAACTCTGTCTCCCTATCCGACGGAAGACCCGACAATTCACTCGAAAATACATCAGCGAATTCTCTCACTATAGGTATTTGTTCCATGGTTGCTACCACTCTCTGGGTATCAACAACATGACACAGATAACCTACACATCCCTTCCTCAGTAATTTCCTAGTTTGTGTTATGGTTAGACAACACGAATGTCCCGGCGATCTATTCCCATAAAATACTATCTGAGGTTGTCTTAACGTTTTAATGTTCACACATTTCTTTTGACAATCTATAATTTCCCCATGGTTAACTAACCAATCCATTCCAAGAATTATGTCTAATTCTCCTAACTTTATCGATATCAAATCTACCAATAATTTACAACCCCTTATATCTATACAATAACTCCTATGAACATCTTCAACAAGAATTATCTCTTCGTTTGCTACCTTAATATTTAAAGGTATAGGCAACTTTTCGGGAAGTAATCCTAATCATCTAGCAAAATTAAATGCTATAAATGAACAAGTAGCACCCGAATCAAACAACATGTAAGCATTTATGTCGTTGATCAGAATAATACATGCGACGACGTCCCCTGATGCAACTGCATCTTGGACTGTCATGTAAAAGGTACGGCCCATCGGCCTACCCTGCTATGCTGGACCACTAATAGCTAACTTACCACTTCTAGTGCCCCAGTTCCCGTCCGTCCCCCTCTTCGAGCAGTTCTTTGCCATGTGGTCAATTGACCCAGACACAAAGCATCCGTGATTCTTCTTCAAACTTGGACAGTTAGGCGAGATGTGCCCTTCCTGTCCACAGTTGTAACAGACGACCTTCCCCTTGAGACAGACTCCTAAATGAGTCTTCCCACAAGTCTTGTAGGCCTCTATCCTCCTCTTTAGGTCTCCTTGCTTCACTCCGGTATTCCCATAGCTAGACGCCTTCCTCTTCTGTCCCTCGCCACTACCGTTGGCTCCTTCAACTTTTACTCCCCCATCCACTTTCCCCTTGTTCTTCTTGTCTTTATGGTATTGACTCAGAGCCTCACTACCACCTTCGACGATTATTGCCTTCTCTAAAATGGTTCCAAATAAAGTACATTGGAACACCGAAATACGATTATAGAGCCAGGGTTTCAAGCCCTGCTCGAATCGTCGCGCCTTCCTAACCTTGGTATCCACTTGGTATGGAGCGAACCTCGCCAGTTCATTAAATGTGGCGGCGTATTGGGGAACCGTCATGTCCCCTTGTTTTAACTCAAGAAACTGCATCTTCATCTTTCCCTGCATGCTCGTGTGAAAGTATTTCTCGAAGAATATCTCCTTGAACCTCTCCCACGTCAGATTCTCTATCCCGGCCCTAGCCTGATTGGCTTCCCACCAAAAGTTGGCCTCTCCCTTCATCATATAGGTTGCAAAGGCAACCTTCTGGGCCTCGTCGACATTTTCTATCACAAATGCCTTCTCGAATCTTGGCATAATCTATAGTCCCATCTTGCTCAACTCAAGAAATTCCCATCTCTTGGCATAATCTTATGCAGGTTAACGTGAACCTACAGTTTAAATTTTGTTGCCATCGAAGTTATAGAACTCCGATTATAGCAATTTTTGTCCGAAAAACCCAAATATTGAAATGGTCATAACTTGGTCATTTTAAGTCAGAATGAACTCATTTTTGGACAGAAGCTACTTTATACCATATATTTTCATTTCCCAAAAGGCCGAAATTTTGGTCAAAATTTAAGTGGCCGAAACTGCCCTTACAAAATCTTGGGCAGTTTATTTTTGAGATTTTTGGCTTTTGCCTATTTTGCAAAAATCAGTTCATACAGAAATCTACAACTCATTTTTCAGTAATTGCACTTGGGTTTGAAAGATAACTCATCATATTATCATCCCAAATTTTTTCAGAATTTTTAAATGTCAGAAAAATGACGAAAATGCCCCTAGCATTGACTGTCCAAAAACAGTTTGTTTTTCTTTCTAAAAACAAAACTATTTTTGTGAAAACAGTTGCTACAACTTGTGTACTCAACATTTTGGAGTTCTACCACTTGGGTTTAGTAGTTAACTTACATATCTAGCACCTCTCTTTTACGGATCACAAAAAGAAGGTGTGGATCAAAAATAGTAGTCGATCAAAAGAAGTGAAAAAAATAGTTTTCTAACAAAACAAAACTAGTTTTTCTTATATTCTTTTGATTCACTTTTTAACACTCAAATATGTTAGAACCATACATGAATCCATATAAAACATGTAGATAGAGGGTTTTAGACATCAAGATCATAAACTTTCAATAACCAAAATCAAACAAAATAAAATGGTTTAAGCAAGATTAAGTTTTCACCTTGATTTGCTTGCTACTCTCCTTACTTTACCAAAGTATGAAATGAATTTAGGATGCATAAGCTCCACAATCCTTTCCTTCTCTTTCCTCCTCCCACCGAATCCTCTCTCTCTTTCTCTCTTTCCTTTTTCTTTTTAGTTAGTTGTACTAGTAATGAGATGAAAGAGAAATATGGTTTAATTAAGTGTTGGAAGAAAAAAAATCTATAGATACATTAGTATATATATACATTATTGTCTAGCATATCTCTTCCCTTCTCTCTCCAAATAACTTGTAATCTTGGCAAAATAGGGTGGCTAAATCACGGAGTGACAAATAGGGGAGTTGGTGACCAAATGTAGAAAAAGAAGACATAAGTCACATGCCCCTTTTTTTCTATACATGGCCAGATCCCACCCCCCATATAATCCTCATTTTTACTTTATTTTTAAATGCAAAATTTGCTAAATTAAATGACCATAATGCCCCTCTTTAATTAGGCTAGGATTGGGCCAATGCTTTAATTCTTTTGGGCTTGAAATTAATTAGTTGGTTTACTAATTAAAATGAACTTTGGCCTCCACAATTATATAATTGTGCTACTAGCATACTTGCCCATTAAATTTAATATTGGACTAGTTTAACAATATAGTTGCTCTTAAATCAAATTATCTACAAGTCCAATGCTTAAATAAATTATTGGGCTTGTTTAAATTACTTGCCATCCTTAGTAACATTAACTCTATTATCACATGAACTATTACTCATTATTATTGATATTTACACATTTTCATCAATTAATAATGTTAATTAACTTATATAACCCAATTAGACTTGTCTTATTCAAGTTTATTGAGTATTTAATTAGGGTTTAACACTTTAATTCTTTTTTCTTAGATTATTAAAATACTTAAGCTTAGTTCACTAACTTATTTAACTTATTAGTGAGACTTCCTTTAAATATTCTAGCATATTATTCACATAATCACTTAATCATCCATAATCTACTATAGATTATTTAATATATTTATTTACAATGTACCATAGAAATTCTTGGTTATTACATTCTCCCCTCCTTATAAGAATTCCGTCCCCGGAATTTCATTAAGGTTACTCAAAAAGATTCGGATAATTCTTCCTCATCTTTTCTTCAAGCTCCCACGTAGCTTCTTCAGCATTGTGGTTTATCCATAGGATTTTGACAGAATGTATAATCTTATTTCTCAATTTCTGCTCTTTCCTATCCAAAATTTCTATAGGAACCTCCTCATACAATAAGTCCTTCTCGATTTGAATCGACTCGTAGGATATCACATGCTTGTAATCCGGCTTGTACGGACGCAACACTGACACATGAAACACATTGTGGATATATTCTAGTTCAGGAGGTAGAGCTACCTCGTATGTCACTTCCCCTATCTTTTTCAGTATTTCGAATGGTCCAATAAACCTTGGACTCAGTTTACCTTTCTTCCCAAATCTTATCTTCCCCTTCCAAGGAGATACCTTCAAAAATATGTTGCTTTCCACTTCGAAATATCTTTTCTTGCGATGAATATCTGCATACTTCTTTTATCGATCCTGAGCTGCTACCAGTCGAGCTCTTATCACTTTGATGATCTCCACAGTCTGCTGCACCAATTCTAGCCCCAACAATCTTCTTTCACCTACCTCGTCCCAAAATAAGGGCGGTCTACACTTTCTCCCATACAAGGCTTTATACAGCGGCATTCTAATGCTTGCATGATAACTATTGTTATACGCAAACTCTACCAATGGAAGATCATCTTCCCAGCTTCCCTTGAAATCCATCACACAGGCTCTGAGCATGTCTTCTAATGTTTGAATCGTTCTCTCGCTTTGCCCATCTGTTTGTGGATGATATGCAGTACTCAACCTTAATTGTGTCCCCATTCTTTCTTGAAGACTCCTCCAAAAGTTTGATGTGAAGCGCGGATATCTATCAGACACGACTGATAATGGCACTCCATGTCTCGAAATTATCTCTTTGATATACAACTTGGCTAACTGATCCAAAGTATACTTGATCTTGATCGGTAAAAAGTGTGCTAACTTTGTAAGACGGTTGATAATCACTCATATAGCGTCATAACCCTTCTGTGTCGTTAGAAGTCCTACCACAAAATCCATCTTGACGTGCTCCCATTTCCATTCTAGAATTTCCAACAGCTGCAATAACCCGCTGGGTCGTTGATGCTCTGCCTTGACTCTTTGACAAGTTAAACAGTGGCTGACGCATTCAGCAACCTCTCTCTTCATGTTTGGCCACCAATAATGTTGACGCAAATCTTGATACATCTTCATGCTTCCTAGGTGTATTGAGTATCTTGTATTGTGCACTTCTTGAAGAATCTCTTCTCTTAACTCTGGTATTGCAGGTACCCAAATGCTTCCTTCAAATCTCAGCAATCCAGTGTCGTCGATCTTATACTTCAGCTCTTCTCCTTCAGCCAACCGCTTCTTTATGTTACCGCATTCTTCATCATTCCCTTGTGATTCTTTTACCTTGTCTAATAAAGTCGGACTAGCTTCCATTTCTATTACTTTATCCGAATCCATCGGATTTTTCACCTCCAACTCCATTTTCTCCATTTCTCGTACTAATTCTTCCTGGTCTGTCAATACAAATAACTTTTCTCTGCTTTTTCTGCTTAAATCATCTGTTATTACATTGGCCATCCCGGGATGATATAGAATATCACAATCATAGTCCTTGATCAATTCTAACCATCTCCTCTGCCTCGTGTTTAACTCCTTTTGTGTAAGGATATACTTCAGACGTTTGTGGTCTGTGTATATCTCACACTTTTCTCCATAGAGATAATGTCTCCAAATCTTAAGGGAAAATACTACCGCAACCAATTCAAGGTCATGGGTAGGGTATCCCTTCTCATAGTCCTTTAACTGTCGTGACGTGTACGCAATGACTTTACCATTCTGCATTAACACCCAACCCATTCCTTTGTGTGACGCATCACTATACACTGTAAAACCCCCTGTATTATCTGCTAAAGATAACACAGGTGCTTCACTCAATCTTTTCTTTAATTCCTGAAAACTCTGTTCACACTTCTCTGTCCACACATACTTAACAGTCTTCCTCGTCAGATTAGTTAATGGTGTCGCTATCTTCGAGAAATCCTGAATAAACCTTCGATAATATCCTGCCAATCCCAAGAAACTTCTTATCTCTGTCGGTGTCTTCAGTTGTCCCCAATTCTTCACCGCTTCTACTTTTGCTGGATCAACAGAAATTCCCTCGTTGTCGATGACATGTCCCAGAAATTGAACTCTCTTCAACCAGAATTCACACTTCGAAAATTTAGTATATAACTTCTCTTTTCTTAAGGTTTCCAATACAATTCGTAGATGTTCAGCATGCTCCTCTTTAGTCCTTGAATACACCAAAATGTCGTCAATGAACACCACAACAAGTTTATCCAAATACAGTTTAAATACTCTATTCATCAAGTCCATAAATGCAACTGGCGCATTCGTCAGTCCAAACGACATCACTAAGAACTCATAATGACCGTAACGAGTTCTAAATGTTGTCTTTGGAACATCCTCTTTTTTCACCTTCAACTGATGATAACCAGTTCTCAGGTCAATCTTCGAAAAACATCTCGCTCCCTTAAGTTGATCAAACAGATCATCTATTCTTGGTAACAGATATTTTTTCTTAATTGTCACCTTATTCAACTCTCTATAATCCATACATAACCTCATCGAACCATCCTTCTTCTTTACAAACAACACCGGTGCTCCCCACGGAGATACACTAGGTTGGATGTACTTCTTATCCAACAACTCTTATAGCTGAATCATCAACTCTTTCATTTCTATCGAAGCCATTCACAAACTCTATTTGTCTGTCTGGAGGAAGTCCCAGAAGTTCTTCTGGAAAGACATCCCCAAACTCATTAACTATAGGTATCTGCCCCATGTCAGAATTCACAACCCGTGTATCCACTACATGAGCCAAAAAACCTGCTAGTGTATCCACTACATCATCAACAGACAACTTGTTTGCCTTGGCGATTTGCTACCATAAAATATAACTTTAAACTTCTCTAGTGTCTTAAGTCGTAAGCTCTTTTTCTGGCAATCTATAACTGCCTCATGTTAAACAACCAATCCATCCCTAAGATAACATCAAATTCTCCTAAGCATACCGGAATCAAATTCACGCTTAACTTATGTCCCCTTATTTCTGCACTACAGTTTTTATGGACAAACTCTACAGGGATCACTTCTTTGTTTGAAACTTCTATATTCATTGGGTTCTTTAACTTTTCACATGGTAAGTTTAATCTTCTAGCAAATTCATCAAACACAAATGAACAGGTAGCTCTCGAATCAAATAATACGTAGGCATTTATATTATTGATCAGAATAATACGTAACACCACCTCCTTTGATGCAACCACGTCTTGCACAGTCATGTTGAACGTTCGGGCTGTCGGCTTGCTCTGCTAAACTGGTCCTCCAATGGTTAACTTTGTAGAACTGCTCTTGTTTCCACTTCCTCCATCTGTATTCTTCTTTAATGGACAATCCTTGAATCGATGCTCCGTTCCTCCACAAGAAAAACAACCACCTTTCTTCAGCTTATGATAATTTGGTGAAATATGTCCTTCCTAACCACAATTATAACATATGTTTTTCCCTTTCATACACTCTCCTGAGTGATTCTTTCCACACTTTGAACACGCTGGCTTCTTCTGGTGAGTATTTCCTTGTTGAGTTCCTGATTCATTGCCACTGTTCCACTTGTGTTTCTTACTATTACTACCACCACTGCTGGCACTCTGATGTCCACCTTCAATCATCTTCTTATTCTTCTCTCGGTTGAATCTAGAAACTGCCTCACTACTACCTTCTGCAATGATGGCTTTTTCTAACAGTGCTGAGAACGTAGCAATTTGCAACACTACAACTTTGCTGTGAATCCATGGCTTCAGCCCATTTTCTAACCTACGCACCTTTCGTAGTTCTGTATCCACCTGATGAGGTGCGAATCTGGCTAGCTCATTGAATTTTTGCCGCATATTCTAAGAATCGACATGTTTTCTTGCTTTAATTCAAGAAACTGCACTTCCATTCTGGCTTGCATGGCCTCCGAGAAATAACTTTCTAAGAACAACTCCTTAAACCTGGTCCAGGTCACTACCTCCGTTCCGGCTCTAGCTTGGTTCATCTCCCACCAATAATTAGCCTCACCTTTCATCAAGTAGGTAGCAAAAGCCGCCTTTTGCTCTTCGGCTACCCTAACAATGATAAAGGCCTTTTCCATCTCTTTCACCCATGTCCATTTCAATATGGGGTCCGTAGTTCTGCTGAATTCTGGTGGTCCTACAACTTTAAAATCTTTAAAATTTGTCAATCTATTATTCGCTTGCCCCCTTGCTGCAGGTGTACGAGTTCGCATAGCTTGAGCTATCATATCAGCGAAGTTTTGCATTGGGTCATCTTGATTCCTTTCATTGTTCACAGAACGTTCTTCCCTCTGGTTACAATTTTGACATCTTGGCGGCATTATCTGATTAAACAAAACTTTAATTTATTACATCGAGTTTCATTATATGTTATATCTTCTAAGTGTTTAAAATATAACATGTAATTTAAACTCTAACAATCATATTATCATAAAGTTGTATTAACGAATTCAACCTGCCAATTTGACTAATTCATCTTGCTGAATTAACATATTCATCTTACTGAATTCACATATTCAGCTTGCTGAATAACACATTCAGCTTGCTGAATTAACATATTCGATTTATTGATTTTTCAAACAGATAGCTTCTCATTTTAATTCTTAATACTTTTCTATTTGATCAAGCAAGTAATTATAATACTGCATTTATATACAACAGAAAGCTATTAAACTATCACTGCACGTCTGGAAAGGGTGCGTCTGCATGCTCCTGCTCTGGTGGAATAAGTCCATCCACAAATCGACGACTAACAGATCTACTCGACTCACCTATCTCAAAGGATCTCCTCACTCCTGCTCGCTGACCCATGTAAGCGGCATCTAGAGATCATCCCAAAGTATCCACTCGGACTTCACTAGCCTCCAGCTTATCCTCAAGATGTTCCACCATTTTGGATGCTCTACTCTATGCTTGATCGATCTTAATCTTATCGGCAATTTCTAAGTCGAACTCAAATTGCATGGCTTCATGCTCAACCCTTAACACTCCCAGCTTGAGCTCCTCTTGTTCTAGTCTCTTCCTCAGCTCAGCATTCATGGCAACCATATGTGTAAACAAGGTCGTCTACTCCTGCAACTGTATCTTCATCTCAGCAAGCTCGTTCTGAGCTTGATATGCCAACTCCTTGTATTGAGTTTCAGTAAACTGATGAGTGGCATTCTCTTGCTCTAACTCTGTCACTCTATTCTTCAGAGCCATGTTCTCTTCGAACAAATCCTCCACCACATTCTCGTCACGCTCGTCACTATCAGCATGATCCCCTACCGGATCTATCTGCTTTTGCTCAACTATATGGCTACTTTGTCCTTCCTTAGGCATCCTATGACCACAAATAATAAACAACATCAGTACCATAATAAAATATATTCATTGATAAAATGAAATGATATTTTATTAAGTACAATCTATAGTAGATGAATCTCCACAATCCACCTCTTAGCATACTCTATACGAGTTTTATTCTGAGGTTATAGCCTAGGTTCCACATCCTAATGTTTATAACCAACAACTTCGATACCAATCTGTGATGCCCCCAAATCTGGGTTTTCTAACCTAAGATTCAGTGCTCACGGTACATCATCTTCATAAGCAATCTATATACTATTGAGGAATAATAAACATATATTGTTTATTATAATAAAGTCTTATACAATATCCCAAGGTCGATTACCTTAACATAAACATACCTTACTTAAGTTACATAAAGTGACACAAAAGGTTTACATAAAGATCAAACATAGTATCTCATGATACTTAAACATTTATATTAACTATTCTTGGACCCTTCCCTTGCCCTTGTCCTTCTTACTTGAACTCTCTGGCTTAGCTGAAATAATTGTCATGATATAGCAAGAGTAAGCAACAAATTTTCTTAGCAAGTTTAAGTACAAGGAAGATATATCATGATTAGTAGGAAATTTATCGTTCAATGTTCAATAATAGAAATTAATTGTGAAAGAACATGAATTATGTCTTGGTAACTGAATATTCGAATAGTAGAATAACAGATGCTGAGTGGTCATAGTGACCATGAAAATATGCTAAGGTTGTCAGTATTTAAACTAGTCCTTTTAATAAGTTTTGGTAATCAAGGGGATCAGCCTTTCATACCCGGTGTATTAGGAATAAACACTTACTGTACGAGCAATAATTGTTTTTCAATAATGCTTTAATCAAATTGTTCTGTTTCTCAGTCTTGAGTCCTTACCAAGTTAATTGGTGAAGAACAGCTTTTATCAACATATTTGATTTAACAAATTTAAACATACTTGATCTAGCTGATACAATGAGCATAGATCCATACCTTAAATAGTTCATGAATAAAATAACTTTAACTAATTCACAGTTCAATAATAATAGAACAGGAATTTAATTGCACTGAGTGCGAGTATCAATAATTATTCACTAACATGCTTTGAAAAGAATAACTCAACTTTGAGTTAGAGAACTTGCATTGACTGCGATCTACTGCTACGCAATTTAATTTAATCTCTTTATTGTAAAGACCTATCATTGTTAAGGTTCATCTTATAATCAACATATCATAATATGATTACTCTATCAACAATTTAGTTAACAGTTAACCACATAATCAATTACCTGAAAACATCTTTATTATCATCATTCTTTGATAATATTTTAATTTCTTTATCATATACCTTACTATTTAACACTTAATATTTCCTTTTATTAGTTCTTCCTTATAATCTAGTAAGCGAATACTAAGCGAAAGTAATATGCACACAAAGCCAATCATGTTTGATGATAAAGCATATACTTTGTAACAATCTTATTCATTTATTAATAAAAGTATTAATTTATTAAAGGCTTTTAAATTATCTACATGATCTTTGTTTTATAATATGTGATAAACCCATAGTTTTAAGCAATGCTTTTAGAATAATGATGATGATCATTCTAATGAGATCTAAATTCTTAGAAAGCTTAAAACTAAAATAGTTCCCAATCATTGGATTACTAAATTGGGGATTAGTGAATCCGGATAGATTGGTACATACGTTGCTTGCTCATTGGATGAGGATGATTGATCTCATGATCATTTGTGTGGAGACACTAAAGCAAGTATGTAGGTGCTTATTAAAGAATAAGTTCACCGAGCGTGGCTCGCTAAGGAATAACTAATGGAGTTTTACTTTTTGTCAATAGGAATTCTGTAGTGATAGTAGTACAAGTAATCCTTGGACTTGAGATCATCATAGTATCTTGTGTATGATGAGTTATACTTTGACTTATTCCTTAAGACCCTTAGGGTATATCAAAGGGTATGCTTGGGTATAATAAGTTGTACATGGAGATAATATATGATCAATAAAGAATCTACCACTTCTAATAAAAGAAGAGAAATGTCCTATGTGATTCGATAAATGACAACCCAAAGAGTCCTTGGTTAAGGCGAGAATGAAATTAGAAAGGGTTTCTAATTTGCATTATTTGGAGTTGTGCATTTAAGGATCGAAATACATATAATTAAATAAAATAAGACTTGACAGTAATTCCATGTCTTATATTTAATTGGGACATTGTATGGTGGAATGATTGAATTGTACGGTAACTATTTACTCAAAGGTTCTTTTTGTTAGGTTTGTAATATTCTTGAACGCAATCAAATTGCATAAAAAGTGCGGAAACGTGTAAAATCAGAGTTTAAAAATTTTTTACAAACCATATACCCGGATCACCCTTTATGCACAATTATTAATTAAACGAAAAGATAAAGAATAAAATCATACCCTTGAAGATCGAGCTTCCTCAGGTACAAGTTCACCTCCAAATCCTTTCGCGTTCAACTTGAATCCACCGGGTTTGTTCCTTCCTTTGATCAACGTTAGCCACCCATATGTTTGGCCTCTAGAGGTGATCCACCAAGGAAAACTAAAGAATTCAAGAAGATGGTGTATTTGGCTCAAACCCTAGTTTTCTATCTCTATAGAAAGGGTACTCTCCAACAAATTGGAATTATGTCGTTGTAAAAGTCAACAACCCCCACCCATAATAAGACTCCTCTTATTTATAGATGTGGGCAACCCACCTTAACAATTAAGGAATTGGGTTTTATTTAATTAATTAAATTCTTTTAATTAATTAAGCTCCCTAATCTTATTAGGGATAATTAATTAAACTCCTTTAACTAATTTTCCTTCCTAATCCAATTAGGAATAAATGAGAGTACTTATATTAAATTAATTCCTAAACTCTTTTAGAAATTAAAATAATAATAATTGTAATAATATTAATAAGACTCCTCTTATTAATTTATATTTAATATTTCTAAAATATTAAATAATAAATATTAAGCTATTTAATTTATTCTATCACCATAGATTAAATTAAATATACATATAATATATTATTACGATTATGCCATTAACTTCTTAAATAATTATTCTTCCTTTTATGGTGTGACCCTTTAGGTTCTCCATATTAAACCAGGTTGTGAATAAATCAATTAGAACAATTCTAATCTTATTTAAATAAATAAATTAAACAATTAATTTATTTAAATAAATAATATTTATTCTACAATAGGGATAAGCCTCCCTAGTGATCAACGACTTTCCAAATAATATAGATTTCAACATTAATCATAAAAGAACCTTTGAGTAAATAGTTACCGTATAATTCAATCCTTCCACCATACAATTTCCCAATTAAATATAAGACATGGCTGTCAAGTCTTATTTTATTTAATTATATGTATTTCGACTCTTAAATGCACAACTCCAAATAATCCAAATTAGAAACTCCTTTCTAATTTCATTACGCTTCGCCAAGGACTCTTTGGGTTGTCATTTATCGAATCACATAGGACATTTCTTTTCTTTTATTAGAAGTGGTAGATTCTTTATTGATCATACATTATCTCCATGTACAACTTATTATACCCAAGCATACCCTTTGATATACCCTAAGGGTCTTAAGGAATAAGTCAAAGTATAACTCATCATACACAAGATACTATGATGATCTCAAGTCCAAGGATTACTTGTACTACTATCACTACTGAGAATTTCTATTGACGACAGCAAATAAAACTCCATTAGGTATTCCTTAGCGAGCCACGTTCAGTGAACTTATTCTCTAATAAGCACCTATATACTTGCTTTAGTGTCTCCACACAAATGATCATGAGATCAATCATCCTCATCCAATGAGCAAGCAACGTATGTACCAATCTATCCGGATTCACTAATCCCCAATTTAGTAATCCAATGATTGGGAACTATTTTAGTTTTAAGCTTTCTAAGAATTTAGATCTCTTTAGAATGATCATCATCATTATTCTAAAAGCATTGCTTAAAACTATGGGTTTATCACATTAAAAAATAGCATCATGTAGATAATTAAAAGCCTTTAATAAATTAATACTTTTTATTAATAAATGAATAAGATTGTTACAAAGTATATGCTTTATCATCAAACATGATTGGCTTGTGTGCATACTACTTTCAATCTCCCACTTGCACTAAAGCCAATCGTCATGGTATCTTATACTCTTCTTCTCTAAGTGGCGATTATCCCTGTTGTTGGATAAGCTTTAGTTAATGGATATGTAATGTTGTTCTTGAGAGTCCACTATCTCTATAGTGATTTCCCATCTTTCAATGATTCTAATAATCAAATGAAAGTGCCACAACACATGTTTAGATCCAAGATGAGACTTAGAAACTATTCCTAGTTCTGTAATGAACTTTTAATCCAAACAATCAACTTGCAGCTTCATTTATAGCTATACACTTTGTCTTTATCACTAAACCAACAACTCTTTCTTTGTTTGGAACCTTTCCAATTCATCGCACCACTGATTCAAGGTAACACTTTACCTTAAAGTGGATTTTTCGTCATCATCTTAGTGCATCGAAAAACTTGAGTCTGCATTAAGCCCTCTAGTTTTAATTAAGACCCACCATGAATATGATCACATCCTTAGTCTTTGGTTAAGAACTTTAAGATGTTTTTCAGCGACTCACGTGAACTTC